>SJYO01052474.1:57785712-58055364 GCA_006410555.1 Capra ibex
TAAGAAGCCACGAGTCGGAAGAAGTGTCAGGTTGAGAGTGTAGGTATGTACTGATGACCTTTTTGGTATCGGAACTGATCTGTCTGGAAACAACCGTTTCATTACAGAGACGAAAACTTATATAATAGATCCAACCAGTATTGAAAAGAAGGTGCCTCATTTGTAGAAAATTAAAGTACCGACGTCAGTAGTAGACGTCACTAAAACCTCGGGTCTTTTTATCAGACTGTGACAAAGGTGACAAAGGGGTAGATAAAGGGTACTTCACTACCCTGGTCTACGGTACTAGAAGCAAAAGACTTACAACTCGAAATCCGGTTGAAAAAGTGAAAGGAGAAAGTGAAAGTAGTTCTCCGAAAAATCAAGGAGAAGTGAAAGACGGTATTCCCACTACAGTAGACGTATAGACTCCACTAACTATAAAGAGGGCCGTTAGAACTAAGGTCGAACACGAAGAAGGTCGGGTCGTAAAGAGTACTACATGAGATGTATATTCGTCCCACTGTTATATGTCGGAACTGCATGAGGAAAAGGATAAACCTTGGTCAGACAACAAGGTACAGGTCAAGATCGACGACGAAGGACTGGACGTATATAATGAGTCGGAATTACCGTCGGATAATGGGACGGTAAAACATTGTTACACCTATCTAGATTTCCCATAATAAGATTTACCTCACAGTCTTTTTCTGTTAATGATATACTAAGGTGAATGTACACTTTAGATTTTTCGTTTTGTTTACTTGTTTATGTTGTTTGGCCTTTCTCTCAGAATCAATGTCTCTTATTTGTTCACCAATGGTCTCTCCTCTTCCTGTCTTTTTACTCATTTTATCCACTTCCTGTAATTCTCCGTGTTTGAAAATCAATGTTTGATTTACTCAGTATCATTACTTTACATGTTACATTCTTTATATTAGTTATCGTTAAATTGTAGAAACATCTCACTGTCTACCATCATTAATCTGAATAGTTTTTAGTAATCTTATAATAACATATGAGTAATAAAATATTTCGACCTATATAATTCTAGTATTTTATAAAAGATAATTTATTTACAAATAAAAAATTAAGAATAAAAAATTTTTTAATTTTACTAAAATACTTGAGGAATTTCATGACACCGAAGATCCGTGACACAGTAGATAACACGAATTACCCATTCAACTTGGACTAAAGTAGAAGAGATGAACCACATAGACGACCGAGCACTTCGTAGATCTCATCATGAAGAGTTTGAAATTACACTGACTTTTAATCTCTTTATAACGATTTTACATCTAAGACTATATTATTCATGTCCCACTCTACTCTCAGACGTAAAGACTGTTCAAGGGTCTATTATCCTGGTAGAAACCTCATCGTTCCACGATCCTATACTAATATAAGTGGTACGGACCCTGAAGGTATGTAAGTATATAATAAGGAGTCGTAAACACGACAGAAATTCACGATAGAAAATTGGTACCAGTAAAAAAAAGAGTACGTACGTTTTTATAGGAAAGGACGAACGAAGTGTACATGGACAAATAGATCCCCGTATCTGAGTAAGGGTCTACGTATGGATATAGACTTAGACACGGACCTACTTCCGTACTTTTGTATAATCGTCTCTAGAAAAGAAACACCACCTTTAGATCTACTATAATTTCAGTAAACACATGGAATGAGAAAACGGTGGAAGAGAAGTAACTTGTATGTAGTTAAAATATTTATTTTTATGACATATAGTATTTATCGGTACAGATGATATTTATATCATCTGTCTCAACGGATACTCACAGGTCCTCAAAGGTCACCTCCTTACCCAGCCTTCACCGAACGATATCCCAACCGTCGGGACTCACGTCCTCACACGCGTGTTCTAGAAAACTTCCTCCAGTGGTAATAGAAGTAATGGAGGTGGTATCAAATCGGAGTCCAGTTTATTGTCCCTCCCTTGTTTCGGGGTGGATAGTTATCTTTTAGACTAAATTCTGAATGACTCGTACCGGGGTGGGTAGTCTCGTTCTGGGACAAAGAGGGTGACAGTCAGAGAGGGTAGTCCTTCGAAGGTATTCGGAGTGTAGGAATAGGGAGTCTCCCGTCTGTCTTACATTTGACGTTAACGTCTTTTGATTAACTTGACTAGTGTACCTGGTGTCGGGACAGATTGAGTTACTTTGATACTCGGTACGGTACTCCCCGGTGGGTTCTGTCTACCCAGTACCACCTCTCAAGACTGTTTTGACCAGGTGACCTCGTCCTTTACCGTTTGGTGAAGTCATAGAAACAGGACTCTTGAGGTACTTGTTATACTTTTCCGTTTTACTATCCTATGACTTTCTCCTTGAGACGTCCAGTTATCCACGGGTTATACGATGACCTCTAGTCACCTCCTTATTGAGGTCTTTCTCACTTCTCTACCTCAGTTTCGTTTTTGTTACTGGTCCACACCTACACTGACCACTACCTTTATTTCGGACTACGACATTTCTTGTTATAACGTATCCTTGGACCTTATAATCCGGGTACTTTTTACTATTTAACCTTCACTAGTTTATCCTCTATTGTTTTCACTTGTAACTATAAAATCCTTAGTCATTTGATTTACCTTACCTTACCCACTTAAATTGAGTCTACTGGTAATATAGATGATGTCACCCGTTATTAGGGAATCTTCTTTGCCTCATCGGGAGTGTCAGTTGTTTCTTCAGGCTTTACGTCATGAATCCACGGTAGAGTTTCGTTATTTTACTAGAGACAAGTAAAGGTTCCATTTGATAAGTTATGTTGTAATTAAGTTCAGATACGGGACTGGTCATTACGACTTCTTCGACTTAGTAAAATACTTCTGGATGTTCTGAAAGATCTTGATTGTAGGGGTTTTCTACAGGAAAGTAATATCCCCTGACCTTACGTTTTGATCCTTCAGTTCTCTATAGACCTCATTGTCCGTTTAAACTGGAACTTTTTTTTTACTTCGTCCCGTTTCCGATTGTCTCAAAACGGTTCTCTTATTTGACCAGTATCGTTTGTGGGAGAAGGTTGTTACGTTCTCTTCTGATGATTACCTGTAGTGGTCTACCAGTTATGGTTTTAATCTGACTAATATAAGAAACGTCGGTTTCTACCTCTTCGAGATTTGTCAGTCGTTTTTGTTCTGGTCCTCGACTGACGTCGAGTCTAGTACTTGAGGAATACCGGTTTAAGTCTGAATTTGACTTCTTTCATCCCTTTTGGTGATCTGGTAGGTCCGTACTGGATTTAATTTAGGGAATCCTAATATGTCACCTTCACTGTTTATCTAAGTACACTAATCTAGATTATCTGTCTCACGGACTTCTTGATACCTACCTCCAAGCACTGTAACATGTCCTCCGTCCCTAGTTCTGGTAGGTGTTCTTTCTCTTGACGTTTTTCCGTTTTACCAACAGACTCCTCCGGAATGTTTATCGACTCTTTTCTTCTCTTCACCTTTCGTTTCCTCTTTTCCTTTCTATATAGGTAAACTTACGTCTCAAGGTTTCTTATCGTTCCTCTCTATTCTTTCAGTAGGAGTCACTAGATACGTTTATTTATCTCCTTTTGTTATCTTATCCTTTTTGATCTCTAGGGAAGTTCTTTTAATCTCTATGGTTCCTTATGAAGTACGTTTCTACTCATGTTATTTCCAGTCTTTGTCATACCTGGATTGTCTTCGTTTATGGTAATTCTTCTACACCGTTCTTATGTACTTCTCGACATATGTTTTTTCTAACTGTACTGGGTCTAATGGTACTACGACACTAGTGAGTAGATCTCGGTCTGTAGGACCTTACACTTCAGTTCACCGGAATCCTTCTTAGTGATGTTTGTTTCGATCACTTCCACTACCTTGAGGTCAACTCGATAAAATTTAAGAGTTCCTGCTACAAAGTGAGTTATACGGTCGTTTAAACCTTTTGGGTCGTCACCGGTGTCCTGACCTTTTCCAGTCAAAAGTAAGGTTAGCGTTTCTTTCCGTTACGGTTCGTTACAAGTTTAATGGTACGTTAACGTAAGTAGAGTGTGTGATCGTTTCATTACGAGTTTTAAGAGGTTCGGTCCGAAGTTGTCATACACTTGGTACTTGGGTCTACAAGTTCGACCTAAATCTTTTCCGTCTCCTTGGTCTCTAGTTTAACAGTTGTAGGTGACCTAGTAACTTTTCGTTCTCTCAAGGTCTTTATGTACTTGAAGACGAAATAACTGATACAGTTTCGGAAACTGGCATACCTAGTGTTGTTCAACACTTTTTAAGAAGCTCTACCCTTATTAGCTGGTGGATTGGACGGTGGACTCTTTAGACATACTTCCAGTTCTTCGTTGTTAATCTTGACCTGTACCTTGTTACCTGACCAAGGTTTAACTCTTTCCTCATGCAGTTCCGACATATCACAGTAGGACGAATAAATTGAATATACGTCTCATGTAGTACGTTTTACGGTCCGACCTACTTCGTGTTCGACCTTAGTTCTAACGGGCCTCTTTGTAGTTATTGAAGTCTTTGTATCTACTGTCGTGGGAATCTCGTCTTTCATTTCTTCTTGATTTCTCGGAGAACTACTTTCGTTTTGTCCTCTCGCTTTTTCAAACGAATTGGGAGTTGTAATCCTTTTGATTCTAGTACCGTAGGTCAGGGTTATGTACCGTTTACCTAGCACTTTGTTACCTTTGTCACTCTCTAATAAAAAAGACCCGAGGTTTTAGTGACGTCTACCACTGACATCGGTTCTTTAATTTTCTGCAAACGAGGAACCTTCCTTTCAATACTGGTTGAATATGTCGTAGAATGTTTCGTCTCTGTAATGAAACGGCTGTTTCCAGGTAGATCAGTTTCGATACTAAAAAGGTCATCAGTACATACCTACACTCTCAACCTGATATTTCTTTCGACTCCCGGCTTCCTAACTACGAAAACTTGACACCATAACCTTCTCCGAGAACTCTCAGGGAACCTGACGTTTCTCTAGTATAGTCAGTTAGGATTCCATTTATTTGGGACTTATGAGTAACCTTCCTGACTACGACTTCGACTTCATAAAACCAGTAGACTACCCTTGTTGGTTAAGTGACCTTTTGAGGGACTACGACCCTTTCTAACTTCCGTCTTCCTCTTCTCTCGTAGTCTCCTACTCTACCGACCTACCGTAGTGGCTACGTTACGTATACTTGAACCCGTTTGAAGTCCTCTACCGCTCCCTGTCCCTCCGGACTGTACAACGTCAGGTACCCCAACGTTTCAACCTGTACTGACCCACTGCCTTGTTGTGGTGGTTACTATTTACTTTACGGTAGAACCACTAGAACCAGTATTTTCCATCCCTTTTACTTTAGATCAATAATTCCTCCATTTTGTTATAAAGTTGTATCTTCACAAAGATTGTCTTTAGTATCAAGACACAAATAATGATTTTACTTTCGGTTAATTCTAAATTTTTGTAAGAAAGTTATCTGTTATACTAAGAGTTCTAATATACTGAAGAGAAAAGAAGACCCTGTTTATGTAAGATTTGTCAATTATATGATAACAATCTACACGAAAAATCACTCACCACTTATTTATGTATTTCTCAGATAAATGGAACTATAAGAACCGTTACTGGTTGTATTAGTTATTATCCGTTTAGGTAATTCTACCGACTTTTAAGTCCCAGATAATGTCTCTAGTAATAGTATTGAACTTTCTGTAGAGGAGGTGAAAAGTAAGGTTGAGAATTTATGGTGACCGTGAATTTGAAATTTTTTAAGTAGAAAACCCTAGATGTTGCGACGAGGTTTCAAATAAAAATGTAAAAAAAATCAATTTTGTAACGAGTACTTTACAAGTCAAATAGACTTATCGTAATTATGATAAGGAAGTGAAAAGGGTACTTTTGAAAAATAGTGGAGTTAAATAATATGTCACAACTAAAAAAGAGGTTTGGGAGTATAAAATTACATATTATGCACTTATAAAAAGATTCAGAAACAGACTAGTAAGTAGTCCGAAACTATAAATATTTACGATCGAATTTGGATTTATTAGACTTCTCTTTTTTTTATTTTTAGACATCAAAGTTTAACCTGTTTGTAAAAAGAACCGTCAACTCTAAGTCACATTGACTTATTATATCATAAAGTAACGTTGTATTGTTTATATCATACACATACACATATTTTAGAAACTTCAAAATTACGAGAGAAACACGATATGGAAAATTTTAAAATAAATATTGGACATATACTGTATATTTGTTACCTTTCGAAAGTTTCAACTTAAGTAATGTCCATAATTTACGTGGGTATTAATATGGAAAGAGATAAGTGAACTCTACTGGACGATAAACCGTGAAAAACCTACCTTTATAAGAACAAGTTAAGTACCTTACAAAAGTTGATATAATCACGATCATACATCACCGACGGAATAGGTCTGTATATTAAAAATGTCTTTATGACCTTACCTTGAGGTACTTTACTTATAAGACACAAAGGGGACGTCTGGGAATCTTTTTCCTTAAAATATACAAAAAACGTCTTTAGACTATATTCGGACATATTGAATTTCTAGTGCAAGTGCAATAAAGGGTATTAATGAATCGTGATCCGGTTGTGGGACATATGTTACCGTATAAATAAAATCCACTTGATATCAAAACTCCAAAATATTAAAGAAACGCATTACACATATAAATCTTTTGTATATGTATGTCAACTGTCTGTAATATTGATAAGGACGATATGTTATATTGGTAACTCGGAAACAGATACTTAGTATATTTGTATTACAATACTTTACAAAATTTGAAGTCCTTTATCTAATGAAATAGGACATAAAATTTAAATTTTAAAAATACCGTTATACATATATATCTTTTAAATATATACACTTTCTTTAAGTATTAACGGATACATTCAGACAGACTTAATTAAATAAGTAAATAAAGGGGACTTTCAGAAGTAAGTGATGACCAGGAAGTCACCATTTTTTATACTACGGTTCCTCTCAGTAACTGGATTGATGACTTTTGTCTAATTGAAGATATTTTAATTTAGTAGGTCCCTACGTGACTATAAAAAACTGACAAATTTTAAACTTTGTTTTTTTATAATTTGTATTATTCTGGTACTAGGGGTACTAAGATGGTGGGTTGAATTCTCGACCTTATAATAATTCACAAAGTAGATGAAGACACAAAGGTAAGAAGAAGGAGGGGGTCTTTATTGATAATATGACGTAAAACACAAATAGAATGATTAATAAAGTTTTTATCAAAATAGTGTTCTTTAATACAATGAATCCAAGCAAACGAAAACTCAAAATACTTTTGTTACATAAATAATATACTAGTAATCAAAAGTTACAATGTATCGTCCCTAACCGTTGGACAGTAGACCCCCAGTTTAAACTGGACACTTAGTTTACAATGTAAAATGTATTTCTCCCTTTTTTTTTTTTTTGGAACGTCTTGAAAATCATACGGAATGACAGACTTTGTCTCGAAGGTTATTATTTAATAGTCTTTGATTATTAAACCTCTAACAGTACTCAGTGATTTCTTGATTTTTAAGAAAGATTTAAGATTTCCTGATTTTTCAACAAAAGTTTGAATGACAAAATCGATCTCGATACTGACAACAAATCTGCGATTCAGTACAGGTTGAGAAAACACTGGGGTACTTGACGTTCGGTGGTCCGAGGTGACAGGTGTCCTAAAGGGTCTGTTCTTATGACCTCATGCAACAGTAAAGGAAGAGGTCCACTAGAAGGGTTAGGTCCCTAGTTCGGACCCTGAGGACGTAACCGTCCGTCTAAACGATGATAACTCGGTAGTCCCTTCAGGTATTGTCCCGACGGTATTATTTTATTAGACGAATTTTGTTTTCCGTAAATACTAGAGTATCAAAACGTCCGATGTACTGTCATCAAAGACCACTCTCAAGAGAAGGTCCGAACATCTACCGACAGAAAAGTGACAAAGGGGTATACCACCCCTTCCCCTGTCCCCTCCTCTTTCTCTCTCTTCTTGCTCCCTCACTCTTTCTCTCCCTCCCGTCCTCTCACTTCCTCCTTCCGTCGTACACGTTCGAGAGACACAGAGAAGAGTATTTCCATGATTAGGGTAGGACTCCTAGGGTAGGAGTACTGGAGTAGATTTAGATTAATGGCGGTTTTCTAAGAGTGAAGATTCATAGTAGTATAAACCTCAAGTCCCGAAGTTATTTAAAATCTCCATACGTCAAGTCAGGTATTGTAAATACAAACTTAAAATATCAAATTTAAGTTATATAAGTAATGATATATTAATTTATGTATATATATATAAACTGGTTCGTTACGTTACGTAGATTTTAAGACACTGATCAGAAACGTAGGGAAACTTGTAGACTTGGTTTAGTTGTGTGAGATAGACTACTTCGTGAGATGTTATAAAGTCACTACGACTGAGACGACACCAACATGTCTACATTATAAATTTTATATAGAAAATGGTAACCTATAAAAACGACGTATATCATTATTTTCGTCTCAGATAATAGGGACCTAGTGTATAAAAACAATACTCATTGGATTAGTCAGGGGGGAGTGGGGAAATTAGTGAGGTAAGGAGTGGAAGAGATGTTTCATGAATTCTAAAGGATTTTATTGTTGGGAAATGGTTTTGTGTGAGATTTAAGTACTTAAGAAAGGAGACAAGTAAGTCAAAGGAGACTGGTTCAGTAAGTAAAGTATTATATATGAGGTCTGTGTGATTCTCCAAATACAACACATTTATACAAAATAAAGGTAAAAATTTGATATTTAAGTGGAACAATAGAAAAAAGGTTACACTTTAAATTATTTAATTAAAGACCCAGAGTGAGAGTCTCAAAGACTAAGTCTTTCGGACACCACCTTGGGTTCTTAAACTCAAGGATTATTCGAAGGTCCACTACCACCACGACGATCAGATCCCAGGTGTAAAGTACTCGGTTACTTCGTAAAAAAAGAAAGTATTTTGGTTCACTACAGGAACCTTATTAGATCCGGTGTCTTTCGATTTGGTCTAATATAACTGACTATAGATCTAAACACTCGGGACGGGGACACCGTCCGGTGACGACTTCGTATTGAGACGTCCTCTGTGAGTTTGTGAGTTTTGGTCTAGACGGAGTCAGAGACACCCCAGAGGACCACACGTATTCGAAAACAAACTCGGGAGACTCACAGAGACCACCAATACTCCAAACTAAGATTTACGTTAAAACGGGGAGGATGACAGAACGACCCCGAAGAGGAAACACGAACTCGCACCCGACAGAAAAAAACCATCCTAGTCCATACTGGATTTAGTTTAGGGAATACTAATATATCATCATCACTGTTTGGTCTCTTCCGTTGCCGTGGCTGAGGTCATGAGAACGGACCTTTGAGGGTACCTGCCTCCTCGGACCATCCGACGTCAGGTACCCCAGCGACTCTCAACCTGTGCTGAGTCACTGAAGGGAAAGTGAAAAGTGAAAGTACGTAACCTCTTCCTTTACCGTTGGGTGAGGTCACAAGAACGGACCTCTTAGGGTGGTCCGAGACGGCAGATACCCCAGCGTCTCAGTCTGTGCTGACTTCGCTGAATCGTCGTCGTCACTGGTTATCTAAGTTCCCTAATCCAGACTATCTCACGGACTTCTTGGTACCTGTCTCCAAACACTGTAACATGTCCTCCGTCACTAGTTCTGTTAGGGATTCTTTTTCTTGACGTTTTTCCAACAGACTCCTCCGGAATGTTTATCCCCTCTTTTCTGTTCGATTTCTGTTCCCTCTTATCCTTTCTATATTGGTTGACTTACGTCTCTGGTTTCTTTTTGTGTCTCTCTATTCTTTTGGAAGGGGTCACTAATTACGTTTCTTTATCTCCTTTTGTTATCTTACCCTTTCTGATCGTTAGAGAAGTTCTTTTAATCACTATGGTTCCCTTGTAAAGTACGTTTCTACCCGTGTTATTTCTTGTCTTTACCATACCTGGATTGTCTTCGTCTTCTTGAATTCTTCGTCACCCTTCTTATGTGTCTTCTTGATATGTGTTTTCTGGAAGTACTACGTCTATTGGTGCTACCACACTAGTGAGTAGATCTCGGTCTATAGGACGTTACACTTCAGTCTCCTGAAGTCCTTCATAGTGATGATCGTTTCGATCACCTCCACTACTTTAAGGTCGACTCAATAAAGTTCAGGATTTTCAACTACGACAATTTCACGATGTGAGTTATACGGTTGTTTAAACCTTTTGTGTCGTCAGTGGTGTCCTGACCTTTTCCGGTCAAACGTGAGGTTAGGGTTTCTTTCCGTTACGGTTTCTTACAAGTTTGATGGTGTGTTGACGTGAGTAGAGTGTAGAATCGTTTCATTAAGAGTTTTAAGATGTTCGGTCCGAAGTTGTCATACACTTGGTACTCGGAGATCTACAAATTCGACCTAAATCTTTTCCGTCTCCTTGGTCTATAGTTTAACGGTTGTAAGTGACCTAGTAGTTTTTTGGATCTCAAGGTCTTTTTTGTAGATGAAGACGAAATAACTGATACGGTTTCGGAAACTGACACACCTAGTGGTGTTTGATACCTATAAGAAGTTGTCTATCCTTATGGTCTGGTGGACTGGACGGACGACTCTTTAGACATACGGCCAGTTCTTTGTTGTCAATCTTGACCTGTACCTCGTTGTCTGACCAAGGTTTATCCCCTTCCTCATGTAGTTCCGACATGTAGCAGTGGGACGCATAAATTGAATTTACGTCTTATGTAGTACACTTTACGGTCCAACCTACTTTGTGTTCGACCTTAGTTCTGACGTCCTTCTTTGTAGTTATTAGAGTCTATGTGTCTACTATGGTGGGAATACCGTCTTTCGTTTCTTCTTGATTTCTCTTGAAAGGTGATCTACTTTCACCTTCTCCTCTCACTTCGTCAACCGAATTTTGAGTTGTAAGTCTTTTGATTCTAGTACCGAAGGGTAGGGTAATGAAGCACCGTAATTTATCGCTTTGTTACCTTTGGCACTCTCTGATATAAAACCCAAGGTTTTAGTGACGTCTACCACTGACGTCGGTACTTTAATTTTCTACGAGGAACCTTCTTTTTGAAACTGGTTGGATCTGTCGTATAATGTTTCGTCTCTGTTATGAAATGGTGTTTCCAGGTAGATCGGTTTCGATAACAAAAAGGTCATCAGTACATGACTTCACTCAACTTGATAGTTCTTTCGACTCGTGTCTTAACTACGAAAATTTGACACCACAACCTCTTCTGAGAACTCTCAGGGAACGTGACGTTCCTCTAGGTTAGTCAGTTAGGATTTCCTTTAGTCGGGACTTATAAGAAACCTTCCTGACTACAACTTCGACTTTGAGGTATGAAACCGGTGACTACCCTTCTTGACTGTAAACTTTTCTAGAACTACGACCCTTTCTAACTTCCGTCCTCCTCTTCCCCTACTGTCTCCTACTCTACAAACCTACCATAGTGACTGAAGTACTTGTACTCATACTCGTTCGAGGCCCTCAATCACTACCTGTCCCTTCGGACCGTACGACGACAAGTACCCCAACGTTTTTCAGTCTGTGCTGACACGTTGACTTGATTTAATCTGAATAAACTCGTTCGGTGTAACTTCGAAAATTCTTTAGTATCTTTTGGACTGAAACCTAAATAATATTTCTACAACCATCGTGTACCACTCGTGACTAACCGATGAAAGTAGGGAACCAAGTAACAGAGACAGAGTTCTTGAACACTTGAGATGTACTCAAGGAGGACATGTACTTGTAGATCCTGTATTTAAAGTAGACGGAAGTTACTACATAACACGGATAAAAGTAAAAAATTTTAATACGTAATTCATTAGCTGTCCCGAGGAGAGAAACCCAACTAAGGATCCTATGAGTCTATGTTTATGAATTGGTTAAAGATTGTCTCGGGTACTTTTTAATATAAATCATAACCCCGTAATTAAAATATGAACCGAAATAGAATATCGTGAATTTACGACTAAGAAGGATAAGATAGTTGAAAGAGAATAAAAATATAAAAGAAAAAATATTGAGATGTCCAATGGAACTAATGAAAGCCCTTCTCTCTTCGTCATTTCTAATACTTTAGTCACTGATCGATTCGGTCGTTTGTTTATTCACGTACTATCATGACTTCTGTAGTTTTAATGATTTTACTCCAAGTTTGTCTAAGTGAATCATAGTGTACCTACTAGACCACTAGACAAGACAAAAAGAGACCTCATAATAGGAAGGAACAATGAGTCAATATAAAGACGAATAAGAAATTGGTAGTCAAAAAGTCATGAAGTAGTAAGTAACTCCAAATAGTACTCAAAGTGTCTCGTATTTGACGCTAACAAAATTATGCTCCCGGATTGGGTAGTCCAAGTCCTAACAAAAGAGAAAACGTTCCTTTGAACCCTCTCATGAAGTATTTAGATTCACCAAGACAAAAACAATATACAGACCTTACAGTATAAATAATAACATGTCTTTAGAGTTTTTTTTACCGTCCTTGTGATCAGTACTATCTAATAAAAATGGTTCAAATTAATCGTCTTCCTTTTCGACGGTTTTGTTTACCCTTCCCTTAACAAAAGACAACAACAGGTTCCGGAATAACAATTGGTGTCTCAGCGACTTTATAGGGGGTATAGGACGACGGTAGAACAACTAAGAAAATTTATTTGTGACTCAGTCTCTCTTTAGTAAAGACATCAAGTGCGTCTTTTATGCATACAAAAGATAGTTTTTAAACCCCTCTAATAAAAACAAATCAACTCTTCTAATTAAACGATTGTACATGTCACAAAAAGATGTGACATTAAACAAAAATTAATGTGTACTTATGGTATACATCGAGTAACTGTGAGAAGCAATTAAGAACTTTCATTTAAATGAGTGGTGAGTACAGCAAACATAGCACACACACACAAGAAACAATTCACTAAGGAAAGATTAAAGATTTATTAATCGATTAATTCCCGTACTAGGACCCCAAGAGGACGTTCTTATTGTGGGTGACCAAACTTCTGTCGTCCCAGACGAAGATGACGCCTAGTGTCACGACGGAGTAGAGTAGGACAACAAAAAAGGATTAATTTTAGTATAAGTCAAAACGTTTGCAAATGGACACTTTTATTTGAACAATTTGTTCGAACAAGTAAAGACATGATGCTTCTACCAATTGAGTGAGAACCATCTACCTAAGATAAATCGAAGTACTATTTGTCACTAGTGCCGTAGGTGTCAGGACCGGTCGGTGGAACGTTTGTAGACATCAACTAGTGTCCTCGTCGTAGTTTAGTCTTGTTTGTGGGGTCGGGTCCCTGTGTCTGGGACGATGATTATTGTTTTTCCTCTTACTATTATTATCGAGTATGAAAAGATCGTGAATGATATACGGTCTGTTATGATGTGTATGATATATATTGAGTAAATTAGTAGTGTTTTTTGACAGCTTAAAATATGTATAGGATTATTGTCACCCGATTATTCGAGTAAGTAAGCCTCTTCCGTTACCGTGGGGTGAGGTCATGAGAACGGACCTTTTAGGGTACCTGTCTCCTCGGACCATCCGACGTCAGGTACCACAGTGATTCTCAGTCCGTGCTGACTCACTGAAGGGAAAGTGAAAAATGAAAGTACGTAACCTCTTCCTTTACCGTTGGGTGAGGTCATAAGAACGGACCTCTTAGGGTCCCTGTCTCCTCGGATCACCCGACGGCAGATACCTCAGTGTGTCTCAGCCTGTAATGACTTCACTGAATCGTCGTTATTCGAGTAATAAAATAAATTTCCTATAGTGGAAAAGACTTTTATTGTCTTTATAAATTTACATGATCTTTATGGTCACAACGTGTGACTGTACGGGTTCACACGAACCAAGACTGGACAAGAAATTGTTTTCTAAACTTTTCGTTACTACATCGAAGAAGTGAATAAAGTAGTCAACCATGCAAAAATCATTCCACCTGTGTCACGACGTAACGAGTTTCAGTTGGTTGACAGTCGACATTCCCCTCTTGTCAAGGGGAACAAGTTGCCCCGGCTATATCTTCACAGACACAAATAGGGGACACTTTTTCTGTGTGACACGATTAATTGAAAACTTAGGTAATAAAATGTAACTGTAATAGTAAAGAATTCAAGTCCGGTAAAAACGACGAAGAGTAAATTTGGTTATACAAGAACACACTCGACCAGGGGGAACAGAGATCGGAGGGGAGGAAAGGACCAAGAGACATTCTCCTTAGAAGGTTGTCGTGAAGAGACTCGTTCGTCGAGGGACTCTCCTTTTGGTGTCCATTCCTGGCCTCAAAGGTCAATTTTCTCGGGTACGGAATGTCTCCATCCTGTCGAGGAAGTGTCGAACCGAGATGGGGTAACGTCCTAAAAAGAGGGAGTCAGTGTACTATCGTGGGAAGTTCAGTAGAAATGACCTGACATAATTTAAGTAATTTAACTCAAGTGATTTATAAAGGGTCCAATAGGTAGAGACACTGAAACGAAGAAGAGAGTGAAGATAATCCGTCAGGGGGAGGAGGGTAGGAACATCACTGTCCGATGGTGGAGGTACTAATAGTGGTGGAGGAGGTCCTTCAGGAAGGACTTATGGTGTAATCATTTTGAGAAGGACGAAACACGAAACTAAGGGTATAGAGTCATGAATGACAAAACACTATATAAGTAAATAACTGTATTTATTGGGTAATAGATTAATCCTTTAGAAACTCTCGTCCTTAAAGGTGTTGGGGTGGGTGTATTGTGGACATGAACCGGAGTCAAGTTAATCAAGTCAGCGAGTCACCACAGACTAGGAAACGTTGAGAACTGGATGGTAACGGAATAAAAATTCCCTCTGGAGTCCCGGTACACACCTAATCTTCTCAACAACGGAGGGTACACCTGTCATAGGAGAGTAAAAATAGAAAAATACAGACAATAGAAAATTAATGGGAAATAAAATGAATATTCGTTAAGAGTTCATCATGTAATCATCATGATGTAATAAGTCGAAAATCTATTATCGATTTGGAGTTATTTTACATTTGAAAAATTTGTGTCTTAGAATAGAAACAATAGTAAATAAATAAAACACGTGAAACGTATGGTCTCACGAATTCTCACAGACACCTCGGTCTGTCAGACCGAAGGTTAGAGTTGACACGAACAGGATTTGACACAGCAGAATAAATTGAAGGGACTGGAGACATCCTGTAGACATGTTACTCCCCCTTTTTTTTTGTTGTAAAGAGGAAGTGTCCCAACAACACTTCACTTTCTTCCACACCTGTTGTCAATCTAGTGTGACCCTCGTCTCATTCGCGAAACTTTTTGTCGACAAAGACTAACACTACCAACCCTGGTGAAAGAGCAGGAAAGACGTGGGGGTACGAGGGTGTGTAGGACAGACCAGACCCCGAGGAGTACCAGGTCTCCATTATTTTTGTGGGACTACCGGACTGATCTTCGAGGGTCTTCTGTAAGGGATAGTCAAGATCTACTTTATATAGCACACAAGTCATCTAGAGGGACTCACAAGTCTTCGTGAAAAAGAATATAATAAAGAATTCGACGGAGGTAGGGTAGAGTGAGATAGGGAAGGTTCAACGAGTGCGTTTGAGGTTCTTTTCGGACTTGTTTGTCTATCCGAAAAGTTGAACATGGGACTTACGTGTTGATTTAGGTTTCGATTACTTCAAGCAAGTCTAATTTTCGTGAAGTATACGGATCCTGTTGAGAAATATATTACGTCAATCCCCATCTTTTAAGTACCATAAAGTACGGATGAATATACGAAAAGTACACTTTTCTATGTCATATTATTTTCAGCTCCTAATGAGTACAATTAAATAATGTAAAACGACTATATCAGTGTAGTTCCCGAATTCTTTATATGAAGTTGTCGTCATGTTTACTTCCTTCCTACCAAATTCTGTACCACGTATTTACGAGAGGAAGGACTACGAAAATTACTGTGAAGTAAATCTTTATATGGGAGAAAGTGTACCTATTGTGAGATAAAATCTCAGTCTGAAGATCTTTTTCTTTGATATTTTACGTAACTCGACTAACAAATCATTTTTTTAAATTGTTTTAATGAGAGTATGTTCACTTAACTTTACACTGTTTTTACTTTCCATCTATGAGGTATTAAGAGTTCTGATAATTTAAAATCTTCTTTGAATAATCTGTATGGTCAAATTAAATTGTGTAAAAAGGTATTGTCCATTTATTCTCGAGATAAATTAAAATTAACCACCCAGACCACGGAAACTTTAATATTAACCATGTTAAATATAAATTTATTTTAGTCAATATTTAAATATGATTATATTTATTTATTTTCTTTAATTTAATTATGTATAATTTACTTTTGTTTTTATATATTACAGAAGAGTGATCTCTTTTCCTAGAACCTTCATGAAGTTATACTTGGTTGTGTTCCATGAGTCGCGAATATATGTGTTTTACGATTCAACACAACCCTTTCTTGGTTTCGGGTCCTTTAACCGTTATTTTAATATATAAAATATTTTAGTATATACGTCCAGTTGAATTGATATATTTAGTCATGTAATGTGTCTAATTTAATCCTCACGTCTATTATTCACGATCTTCCTGAGGCTCCTCTTTTTGTGACGTCACCAGAACTTTGTTGACGGTCAGAAGTTTCTTCTCAATAAGAAACTCGTCTCTTATCCAATGTAAATTATTCCTCTCTTTTTCCTAGACTAGAGAAGTATTGGTAAGACTACAGACTTCTTGTCAAATTTCTGAACTTATATGACCTGTGTCGTCTTTGATCATGTTGTACCATTTAGTTGATATGCGGTTATTAATTAAAATTTTTCTGACCTATAATATTTTGGGGATCTCCGTTTTTATCCGTCTTGTGTCAACCTGTATTTAGTGTCGTTATAGACAAATCTTGGTGGAGGATCTTGTTACCTTTATTTTTGTTTTTATTTGTTTACCCTGAATTTTCGAAAAAGTGTCGTTTTCTTTGGTATTTGTTTACTTTTCTGTTGGAAGTTCTAAGTTAGATGTTCCGTAATTAGAGATTTTGTATGTTTATCGAGTATCTCAAGTTATATTTTTGTTTGTTTAGTTTTTTACCCGTCTTTTAGATCTGTCTGTAAAAAGGTTTCTTCTACTACCAGTTTTCCGTGTACTTTTCTACGAGTTATAGTAATTAATAATCTCTTTACGTCGAGTATTGATGTTACTCCATAATAGAGTATGGTAAGTCTGATCCGTAGTAGTTTTTCAGATGTCCATTGTTTACGACCTCTCCCACACCTCTTTTCCCTCGGAAGGATATGGTAATCACCCTCATATTTAACTATGTCGATGATACCTCTTATCATACCACCACACGAATCAGTGAGTCAGTACAGGTTGAGATACACTGAGGTACCTCAAATCGGGTGGTCCGAAAAGACAAATACCTCTAAAAGGTCCGTCCTTGTGACCTCACTCAACGGTACGGGAGGAGGTCCCCTAGAAGGGTTGGGTTCCTAACTTGGGTCCAGAGGACGTGTCCGTCTAAGAAATTGAAGACTCGGTGGTCCCTTCGGGTCTTACCATACCTCAAAGGAATTTTTTTGATTTTTGTCTCGATGGTATACTAAAAAGTTAAGGTAAGGTCCCGTATCACAACCTTTTTTGGTATTAAGTTTTTATTTATACGTGAGGTTACAAGTGACGTCGTAATAATTATTATTTGTTCTGTTTCTTCGTTGGATTTACAGGGGTTGTCTACTTGTTTCTTCTATACTATATATACACACATATATATGTGTTACCTTATATTGAGTCGGTACCTTTCTTACTTTATTACGACAAAAGCCGTTGTACCTACGTTGGTCTCTAATGGTATGATTCACTTCATTCAGTCTAGTTTAGTATAGGATAGTGGAAATAAACCTTAGACTTTTGTACTATGTTTACTTGAACATATATTCTGGGTGGTGGTATTTTTTGTTTGAAGGACTACAAATCCGACCAAAATCTTTTCCGTCTCCTTGGTCTCTAATTTAACGGTTGTAGACGACCTAGGAACTCTTTCGTTCTCTCAAGGTCTTTTTGTAGATAAAGACGAAATGACTGATACGGTTTCGCAAACTGACACACCTAGTGTTATTTGACACCTTTTANTGACGGCGGACGCGAATCACTTGGCACTTGACGGACTACAAGTTCGACCAAAATCTTTTCCGTCTCCTTGGTCTCTAGTTTAACGAGATAGACGAAATAACTGGTACGGTTTCGGAAACTGACACACCTAGTGTTATTTGACACCTTTTAAGAAGTTCTCTATCCTTATGGTCTGGTGGATTGGACGGAGAACTCTTTAGACATACGTCCGGTCCTTCGTTGTCAATCTTGACCTGTACCTTGTTGTCTGACCAAGGTTTATCCTTTTCCTCATGCAGTTCCGACATATAACAGTGGGACGAATAAATTGAAGATACGTCTCATGTAGTACTCTTTGCGACCTGACCTTCTTTGTGTCCGACCTTAGTTCTAACGGTCCTCTTTATAGTTAGTGGAGTCTATACGTCTACTGTAGTGGGAATACTGTCTTTCACTTCTCCTTGATTTTTCGGAGAACTACTTTCACGTTCTCCTCTCACTTTTTCAACCGGATTTCGAATTGTAAGTCTTTTGTTTCTAGTACCGTAGACCAGGGTAGTGAGGTACCCTTTATCTACCTCTTTGTCACCTTTGTCACAGTCTGAAATAAAACCCCCCGAGGTTTTAGTGACGTCTACCACTGACGTCGGTACTTTAATTTTCTGCGAATGAGGAACCTTCTTTTCAATACTGGTTGGATCTATCGTATAAGTTTTCGTCTCTGTAATGAAACGGTTGATTCCAGGAAGATCAGTTCCGATACCAAAAAGGTCATCAGTACACACCTACACTCTCAACCTGACACTTCTTCCGACTCACGGCTTCTTAACTACGAAAACTTGACACCACAACCTCTTCTGAGAACTCTCAGGGAACCTGACGTTTCTCTAGGTTGGTCAGGTAAGACTTCCTCTAGTCAGGACCCTAAAGAAACCTTCCTTACTACGACTTCGACTTCGAGGTCATGAAACCGGTGGAGTACGCTTCTCAACTGAGTAACCTTTTCTGAGACGACGACCCTCCCTAACCCCCGTCCTCCTCTTCCCCTACTGGCTCCTACTCTACCGACCTACCGTAGTGACTGAGTTACCTGCACTCACACTCACTTGAGGCCCTCAACCACTACCTGTCCCTCCGGACCACACGACGCTAAGTACCCCAGTGTTTCTCAGCCTATACTGACTCGCTGACTTGACTTGACTTGACTTCTCCTTTCCATACTCCTTCCTATTTAATTCTCAACCTCAAATTGTCTATGCTAATGATGTATATTCTGTCTATTGGTTGTTCCCGAACGATATGTCGTATTCCTTTATATGAGTTGTAGAATATTAATGGATATTCTTTTTAGACTTTTTCTTATATATATTTACTTAGTGAAACAACATGTGAACTTTGATTGTATCGGGACATTTAGTTGATATGGAGTCTTTTTCTTTTCATCTACTCTAAAAGATCCGTAATATAGAGAAAAGCAAACTTTGTAGGATAATGGACAAAAATTAACGATCACGACTAAATAATGGAGGAAAATTAAATCCACCAAAAATCCAAAAATAGTCGAGATAGACTTTAGTGTGTAACCACCTGACGAGTATAGTGAAATTTGAAATCGAACAAAACAATAAAATTAATAAAGTAGAGAATCTGGAGACCGACGTTAACAAAACGACATACATAGTTATTAAGAATTGGGAAAAACAAGAAGAAAAGTAAAATAAAGGATATAGAGTGAAAGAGAAGATGGTATAACAAGACTCAGAGATGAAAATGTTAAAAGAAAATACAACAAATTGTTTGTGAAAGTGTTAATTTATTCCTTACCGAAGGAAATGTAGTAAAAAGTTATATTTCTGTAACTTCTTTTTTCTTGTCCTAAATCTACATTGGTTGTAAGTCCAGTTTACTAAACTCTCCTATTCGTAGGATCGATACGACTCCTCTTCAGTGACCCGGTACTTTACTGTCTCCACAGTCTATCCTAGTGAATCGAAACCTGTTCGACATATAACAGTTCCGGTATATAACAGTGTGACGAATAAATTGAATATACGTCCCATGAAGTACGCTTTACGGTCTGACCTACTTCGTGTTCGACCTTAGTCATAACGAGCCTTTTTGTAGTTATTGGAGTCTATACGTCTACTGTGGTGGGTATACCGTCTTTCACTTCCTTTTAATTTCTCGGAGAACTACTTTTATTTTCTCCTCTCACTTTTTCAACCGAATTTGGAGTTGTAAGTCTTTTGGTTGTAGTACCGTAAGACAGGGTAGTGAAATCCCGTTTATCTTCCCCTTTGTTACCTTTGTCACTGTCTGAAATAAATAAACCGAGGTTTTAGCGACATCTACCACTGACGTCGGTACTTTAATTTTCTACAAACGAGGAACCTTCTTTTCAATACTAGTTGGATCTGTCGTATAGTTTTTAGTCTCTGTTATGAAACGGTTTTTTCCAGACAGATCAGTTTCAATACCAAAAAGGTCATCAGTATGGACCTACACTTTCAACCTGGTATTTCTTTCGACTCATGACTTCTTAACTACGAAAACTTGACACCATAACCTCTTCTGAGAACTCTCAGGGAACCTGACGTCCCTCTAGTTTGGTCAGTTAGGATTTCCTTTAGTCAGGACTTATAAGTAACCTTCCTGACTACGACTTCGACTTCGAGGTTAGGAAGTCGGTGGACTAGTTTCTTGACTAAGTAAATTTTTCTGGGACCACGACCCTTTCTAACTTCCTTCCTCCTTTTCCCTTACTGTCCTACTCTACCAACCTACCGGAGTAGCTGAGTTACCTGTACTCAAACTCATTCGATACCCTTAACCAATATCTGTCCCTCCGGACCACACGACGTCAGGTACCCCAGTGCGCCTCAGTCTGTACTAACCCACTGACTTGACTTGATCCGAAACCTGTCAAAATCGTTGTTCTGATTGAGTACTAAAAATTTTGTTAAAAGAAACCAGTGGAGATTAAAGAGAAGGTAAAACATTCTTCTAACGAGAAAGAGTATGATTTTCATATAATGGGGAGAAAACTTATAATAGATAATCTGGTGGGGGGTCGGGGGGGGCGGGGGGGCGGTTCAATATAAGGTTTCTTCGACATATCATTGATTTTCACTTTCGGAACCTCAGTATGTTTTGGAAACACTGACACATGTTTAGTGTCGAGGTAGAGGTTGACTGGCCGGAATCCGATCAGAGTGAAAGACACATGGAGTGAATGTGTCAATATTACTCCTCATTTGTCTTACTCGGTACCTTTAAAAGTATCATGTCTACTACGACACAAAATCATAAACATCTCCATTAGTAAAACGTCTCCTGGTCTTGTCATCCTCACTTCCTCTCTTTCTGTCTTTCTCTAATTCTAACTTTAAACTTCCTTGACTAAGTACTCTAGAATCTCTAACCTTTTCGACTTTAAAAATCCTGTCTAGTCGTTCCATCAAACATTCCGACTTATGTCCGTCCTAATCATACAATCAAAGAACTCCGTCTTAAAGGTCGGAAGTTAGAAGGATCCTTTGGAGTCAAAAAGAGGAGTGGAGTTGACTAACCCACCCTGGGTAGGTGTAATCCTTACTCCTATGAGTATGAATGTGTAGAAGTGTTGTTTTAGATCTGATCTCAAACTGGTTTTGTGATCTGGAGTATCGGATCCGTTGAACTATGTATTTCAAGTGGGATTATCATAATAATGATTCCTTATCTGGACTGAAGAATCGTTAATGAGCTTTTGTACGAGAAGTACTGAGATACGACAAGTATCTGGTGGAGAGAGAAATAAGACTTTACTAGAGGGAGATGAATGGACGTGCATTTGAACATGATTAGATCCAAAATCCATTAAGAACTGACACAACTGTTAATAACTGTTAAGAACTGAACACGCACGAGTCAATGAAGTCAGTACAGGTGGAGACACGTTGTGATACCTGACATGGGACGGTCCGAGGAGACGGATACCCTAAGGGGTTCCGTTCTTGTGACCCAACCCAACGGTTAGGGAGGAGGTCCCCCAGAGGGGTTCGGTCCCTAACTTGGACGTCGTAGAGGACGTAGAAAAGATAGCGTCCTTCTAAGAAATGACAACTCGGTGGGTCCTTCGGGTCAAGAACTGATGATCTTCCTTAATGGAAGTTGATCTGACAGGAACCCGAAGGGACCACCGAGTCTGCCGTTTCGCAGACGGACATTACGCCCTCTGGGCCCAAACTAAGGACCCAGCCCTTCTAGGGGACCTCTTCCTTTACCGTTAGGTGAGGTCGTGAGAACGGACCTTTTAGGGTACCTGCCTCCTCGGACTATCCGATGTCAGGTACCCCAGCGTTTCTCAGTCTGTGCTGACTCGCTGAAGTGAAAGTGTCTAACAGGAATGATGAGGTCCGTATAATAGATCGTATAGGGGACATAAGTTTAGTACGAAACACGTTAGGAGAACTTTCGTTACGTTACAAGAAGAGATAGAAACGTAAGAGTCGTGTGTGTCATATCTTATTTTTTTTAACTTACAAACTTAATTTGGAGTCACTTATAAATTTATTTTTCACTACCTTTCTTTTCCCCTTCTTTCCTTCGTTTCTTTCTCATTTCTTCGTTTCTTTTTTTCTTCAAGTCAAGTCAACGAGTCAGCACAGGCTGAGAAACACTGGGGTACTTGACGTCGTGTGGTCCGGAGGGACAGATAGTGGTTGAGGGTCTCAAGTGAGTTTGAGTGTAGGTAGTTCAGTCACTACGGTAGGTCGGTAGAGTAGGAGTCAGCAGGGGAAGAAGAGTACGGGGGTTAGGGAGGGTCGTAGTCTCAGAAAAGGTTAGTCAGTTGAGAAGTGTACTCCACCGGTTTCATGACCTCAAAGTCGAAATCGTAGTCAGGAAGGTTTCTTTTGGGTCCTGACTAGAGGAAATCTTACTTGACCAACCTAAAGGAACGTCAGGTTCCCTGAGAGTTCTCAGAAGAGGTTGTGGTGGCAAGTTTTCGTAATTAAGAAACGACGAGTCGAAAGAAGTGTCGGGTTGAGAGTGTAGGTATATACTGGTGACCTTTTTGGTATCGGAACTAATCTACCTGGAAACAACCGTTTCATTACAGAGAGGAAAAGTTATACGATAAACCAACCAGTATTGAAAGGAAGGTTCCTCGTTCACAGAAAATTAAAGTACCGACTTCATTTTATAATTAAATAAAGATACTAGACGAGAACCTGTAGAAACCAACGGCTGTAAAAAGTGGGAAGGAAGTGCTGACCCTCACTACTTTCTACTATTCCATAAACATATGTTAGAAGAGACAGTACTTTTAATTCGTTATATACGATGTATATATACCCATATACGTTGTATTCATAACGTAAATTTTGGTGGCGTCTTGATTTCTAAAACACCACCTTAGACTGGTGTTTTACCCATCTATTAAGTACGACGACGGAAGACTTACCGATCCCTAAGAGTTGTTAGTCAAATTTTGTACTACGAGAACCTGGGATACATCAACTAATACTGTGTTATCCTTAGTTTGAGACCTAGAAAAAATAAAGGTTTCCTCCATCGGGCTGTACTTCTTACACCCGAGATGTCACTCTTTCGTATCCCATGGGAATAAAATTTAATAATAAGGTGTAGACGTCTTTTTACTACCTGATTTGTTGGTAACCCTTAAAATGACCTCTTCCCTTACCGATGGATGAGGTCACGAGAACGGACCTCTTAGGGTACCTGTCTTCTCGGACCGTCCAATGTCAAGTACCCCAGCGTTTCTCAGTCTGTAATGACTCACTGATTCGTACGTACGTGTGTGTGGTTTCTACCTGTCCAGTACCACCTGTCAAAACTGTCTTACACCAAGTGACCTCTTCCCTTACCGTTTGGTGAAGTCATAAGAAAGGAACTCTTGAGGTACTTTCATACTTTTCCGTTTTTCTATCCTGTGACTTTCTACTTGAGGGGTCCAGTCATCTACGGGTTATACGATGACCTCTTCTCACCTCTTTATTGAGGTCCTTCTCTGCCTCGGTTTCGTTTTTGTCACGGGTCGACACCTACACTGACCACTATCTTCATTTCAGACTTCGACATTTCTTGTTATAGCGTATCCTTGGACCTTACAAACAGACACTTAGTTCCGTTTAACCTTCACCAGTTTGTCCTCTACCGTTCTCACCAGCAGTAAAAACCTTAGTCACTTGATTTTACCTGGTCTTACCCGTTTAAATTGAGTCTACTTGTAATATAGATGATAACACCCGTTCTTAGGGAATCTTCTTTACCTCATCGGGAGTATCAGTTGTTCTCAGGTTTTAAGTCAAGAACCCACGTTAGAGTTTTTTGGTCTTACTAGAAACAAGTAAAGGGTCCGTTTGGTAAGTTGTAGTGTCATTAGGTTCGGATACAGGGTTGGTGATAACGACTTCTTCGACTTTACATTACCAAGATACTTCTGGATTCTTCTGGAAGATTTGATTGTGGGGGTTTTCTACAGGAAAAGTACGTGTGTGTGAGGTGTTATATTAATTTCTACGTTCAAATCAGAATTTCTTTTTCTTTAATTACTGATTCCGTTGTTCGTTTATCTTTAAAAAAAACAAAAAAATAAAAAAGAAACTTTGAATCTTAATTCGAGATCGAAGTTCACAATAAAAGTCGGGTCAATCGGATAAATTTTATTTTTTTCATTACGAGAGAGGAAATAATAAAAAATATTATAAGACTTAAGACAACTCCACTGAATTATCTTGTCACTATGTCTTTCGATTCGGGACTCTTCAGTGGTTCTTGTACCTTTTGTGTATGTTACCCTCCCCTCTCCCTGTCTAGTAAAGGGAAAGACCCTGGTACCTTTATCGTAGTATTTATATAGTGTAAATCGAGGTAAAAAAAGTCAGTGTAACCAGGAAAATGTGATAAAAAAAAATAGACTTCACTTAAGTACAAAATTAACAACTAAAAAAAAAGTAACAACTAACCCAACCGAAAGAAGGAAACGTACTCTAAAGAAGTAAACAAAATCTTAAACCTAAAAGTTCTCGTAAAACACATCCCAAAAAAACCAAACAAACCAACCTAAATCAAAAAAACCAAACTAAAAGAAAAAGAAAGAGAACCGAATCAAGTACCAGTGTTTTAAACAAATAGAAAGACGAAGGGATTTGGGTAGTAAACGTATTTTGGTAGCAAACTCGTCGGACCTAAGATCGGAGGAAATACTCAACTCGAGACCCTTACGGGACAAAGTTCGTCATCACCCCCTGGTACTCTTGACTCGGGGATGCAGATGTCGGTCGAAGACTGAGTCCTCGGAGTTTGAGTAACTGTAAGTCGGTGTGAAAGGTTAAACTTAAGTAGAAAGAAAAGACCGGGTTCTACTACAAACGAAACGAAAACTCGGTTCGAAACACAACGACCAAAAAAAAAAAAAAGAAGGTAGAATAGAAAGTGACAGTTTACAATTCTCGTCTCTGTAAGAAGTTTTGTAGATGACTATGACGGTGACACTGTCCTACAGGGTTCCCAAGAATGTGATAGTTCTCAAGAACTCATAACTCAGTCTCTGACTTTTGTCAATTTGTGGGAAGTTACTAAGTCACCAAGAGTTTAAAAGTGTGAGGGTCCCCAGTGATGTCTGAAACAATGTTCCATCTAAGGGTCTGAGGTGGAGATCTCTAAGGTTACGTCATACAAACCTCCACCCCCGATGTGTGGAGGTCAGAATTATTAGTTAGATTCACTAGACCAGACAAGGTTGTTGACCTATTAATTATCTAAGAGTCTTTAGTTATCGATCTCATGTAATGTTGTGTTCATATTTATCCTAACCAGTGACACCGTCTCTTGAGACAGGGACCCGTGACCCATAGACGAATACACTCGGAGGTTTTGAGTGTAGTAATACACTTCTTTCCCTTCTGTCTTACAAGATTACTTACATCCAGACTACCCTCTTTTTCTCTCGTTGTACTGATCGTGTAGGTTCTCTCAAGATACATCGTATCGAGGGTCCTCCTTTAGAGTCCAGTTTGCATATTATCTTTCCATTTTTTTTTTATACCCAAATTACACCAAACAGGATGATTAATTCGTAGAATGACGATGACATGAATTCTCACAAATGGAATATAAGACCTTTAAAGGTACTCATGACCTTTTCGTCCTTCCCTTACACGGTGACTTATTATAAAACACTTTATTAAGTAAACACCCTTAATTTTAACCTACCTAATACCACAATTTAAATATGATTTTTCTTCAACCGATTCTTTGCCGATTTACTGTCACTATATAAACACTTCTTTGTCCTCTATTATCCACCGACTACTAAAGAATTGACATGACTACAGTTTCAAGAAGTGATGGTCCTTTTATCGTTTTTCCAAAAAATTAGGTAAATGTGTAGTGAAACATAACGTTTCACCGGACCACATGACGTCAGGTACCCCAGTGTTTCTCAGTCTGTACTGACCTACTGATTTATTATTGTCGTCGACATAACCTTTAATACTTTACTCATTGATCACAGAGTCCCAGAAAACCGAATATCGTACTTCGTCAAGGCCACGGTATGGTGCTTTGTAATCATGTCTCTTTACCATGAAATGAAACTGCTCAACTCTTAACTGTGCAATCTATTAAAACTTACAAACACACAAATTTATACGTACATAGGGAAACGGTTTTCTACACAGTTTCACAAGATTTCAACTCACGTGACACTAAGGAAGTACTTTGTCTGGAAGTGACGATGTTTTTAAGGTGATACCGAAGACGAGAGATTTAGTAGAATGATGAATTTACCTTCTTTTCTGGTTTTTGAACGGACGAAAAAGACGGCGTCCGAACCCCCGTCGAACGGTAAATACCTTTTACATCTCGCCAAGAAGGTATCGAGATCGACCTTAGAGGTGACCCCGTGTCCATGTGAAGTCTACTTACTTTGATACTAGGATAGTGTCTTCAAGTCCGACGTCTTTCCATCCCGTTGTCCATAAAATATTGAACCAAAATATAAAAAGGAAACACTATGAGGGTCGACTTTCTTTGACTTGTACCGGTACACACTTTCCTTCCAGACTTACTTTCCTTGTCAAATACATCACTCAGATGTAACCCTCTTAAAGTTAAATATCTTTCTATGTAAAACTTCTGACGAGAGATCCTTATACATCAGTTTTTTAACTATACTTTCTAATATCTGAAAAATCATGTCAGTTGTGTTACGAATTCTACCCTTTTAAATGGACTACATAATTCTTTACACATAGTAGAAATTGGTCTTTTTATGATGAACGTGAGGTTTTGTTGAAAAATTGGTCGTTATATGAAGACTATTGAAAATTTTTTACTTATATCGTTACAAGATTCCTTCAGAGACAAGTCATTGGTTCTTTCACTTTCCATTTTAATCTCTTATCTCGGATAGAAAACCCTCTGATTAAACTTTTTACACCACAGGTCTATATTTGTGCAGTCTGATTTCATGACTATTAGTACTCACATCACACTCTCGTTGAAGTTACCGCTCCGTTATGTCGAGTCGTCGATTATATACTCTGAATGTCCAATCTAGAACCTGGTTGACCCAAGTCCGAGATAAGAACATGAATGATATACTGGAACTTGTAGTATCGTAAGAAAGAGTAGACGTATTTTATTAAAAAGGTTTATTAGTCGTGTCTCGGAAGGGAGACCGAGGGAGTCTTCACGACTCCTCGTCCCCCCACCCATCACTTCCCACCCTCTCCACCAACACCATGTCTCGTCCCTACTCTTCCGACTTCTTTAATTTGTGTGGTACAATACATGTTCCGGGATAAGATCCATAGTCTATAGTTTTATGTTAACCACTTACCAGGTTTTGGGTCATCCATACTTTATGTAACACCACCTGTTCCCCTAAGTGCCGGATCTAGGGGTTGTTTCGTCAGCAACGAGTCTACGATCCGCACGACAGAAATCCGTTGGAGGTCGACAGTCTTGAGTTCCAAATGGAAAGGACTCCATCGGGTATAGGTCACTGACTACTTCCGTCTGCATGCTTCCAGACCGGAAAGGTCGAACCCTGCATATATGGTCCCACCTGGGTTCGAAACCATCGGAAATTATGTGAAGTTGTAGAGGGGACGGATGAAGGAGGATGAAGGAGGAGTAGGGAAGGTACTAACAACTAGGGATTATTCGTAGGACATGGGATTTAAACAGAGTTAGAGTTCAAGACCCCTTACTCGCTCTAGACACTGTGGCTCATGTGAAAGATCGTCGTCAGGTCACTAGACTCTAGGACGTTTCGTTTGTATACTCTGTGTCTAGTTTACGTTGAGGTTCCTCTTTCAAACACTCCAAGTATTTCGTTGTATCATAATATTTTCGAGAACACTTAGAAGCAGGTTTACGAGTACCACGTCTTAAAAATGTTCCATTACAGAGATACACGTCCAATATATTTGTCACCGGTCTTGGTGTTTGTTTTCCTACCAGGACTCTGTCTCTACTTACCTACGATAACAACACCGTTAGTAAAACTCTTTAGAAAGGGTTATCGTCACTACCTAAACGTACCCGAGTAATGTAACGTAAAAAACAGAAGACGGTAACGTAAGAAAAGGGCAAAATACAAAGGTTCAATTCGTAAACGATCCTCCGTACGACCCGACTCCCACATTAGAGACTAGTTCCTTGAATCGTTATTGACTACTGGATAAAACACTAATAGGAAGTCCCACTCGATTAGTATCAACTACCGTGTCGACACAGTTTTTACAGAGGCAACTCTGAAAAATAAAACCTCTAAGGGACGGTCCGACACCGTCTTATATCATTGACAACGATAATAATATATTTAATACTTTTTAAATTGTTTTATATACACATAGATCGGTTGTCACACTGGGTCTTCCTGAACCTGGAGAAGATGAACAAATTATATCGTCTTATGTTAGGTTCAGTCTCTCATTATATCCTAGTCCTTATGATTCCATTCAGTAGTTTATAGTCTTCAGTTCCAACCCATCAGTCCGACTCAAATCGTTCCATTTAAAAAAAACAACAACAAAAATTGTTTCGTCTTCTATTCTTCGTTCAAGTCCTTACATTTTTGATTTAATCCAGTGGTTTTGTTTAAGTTCCAACTCTTAGGACCCTCCATTCATTTCTCCCTACACCTTTGTGACATAGTTTATCGTTGTCCGTCCAGTTTCATTAGTATTCTCATTATACTACTATTATTATTAGTATTCCTACCGTAGATTCTTCGTAAACGATACACGACAGGTAATTCCATTCGTCAGATGTTCTTCCTCCATTGACGTTAATAATGGGAATAAAGTGATCCAAACCTCTCCAATTCTTTGACCGAGTCAGTATGTTGATTACTCCTCACCTTCGTCCTAAAATTAGGTACTTGTGTAAGGTCTTCGGTACGGTAATTGATAATACGTAGTACCAGAGAGGTACCTTGTCGAGTTATTTATCTTGTGGTCCTCTTTTTTCTTTCACACGATCCCTTAAAGATTGTCAACTAAGATAGACTATCACAAAAAGAGTAGGTTATTCCGAAATGTCTGATTAGGAAATTTCTAGCCAATTGAATAGGTCTGTCTTTTATCGAGATTTAACCAGTTGTAATTTACTATGAAATCAGACGTATATATTCGTGGTGAAAATGTTTTTCACTTTATAACTAGTTAAAAGTAATACCCCTGAAGGAACCACCAGGTCATCGATTCTGAGACACGAGGGTTACGTCCCACGGACCCAAACTAGGGACCACCCATTGATCTAGGGTGTATAATGTCAGTTTTGAGGTCTACGACGTTGATTTGTAGGACTTACAACGATTACTTTGTCCGTATCGTTTATTTATTTATAAAATTTTTCAATAAGTGACGTGTTTTAGTGGTAAACGTAGTAAGTGTAAGTTACTCAATTCCCGTAAAGATTTTATTATATCCTATTAACATATATATATATATATGTACACAATATGTATTCTATACGATGTATTATAACCTCTTCCGTTACCATGGGGTGAGGTCATGAGAACGAACCTTTTAAGGTACCTGCCTCCTCGGACCACCCGACGTCAGGTACCCCAGCAATTGTCAACCTTTTGTTGACTCATTGAAGTGAAAGTGAAAAGTGAAAGGACGTAACCTTTTCCTTTACCGTCGGGTGAGGTCACGAGAACGGACCTCTTAGGGTACCTGCCCCCTCGGATGACCCGACTCTTTATTGATGTATGGTAAGTAATGTTTTAATGATATGAGTATATTTTATTCAATTTAATAAATCCCACCCTAAGATGGCACTATAAACTATAAAAGTCATAGTTTCACCTATTTTAAGAAGTGGTTTATGTCAAATTTTTTAAATAGATTTTATTTAGATAAGATCTAGAAGGAAAAGAGAACCTTGTTGACATAAGGTAACTAGGAGAAAGAATGTTGAATGTTACAAGAAAGGAGTTCGTGGATTGAGGTCGTGACAAAATAGTACCTTTTTTCACTACCATAACAGGTTTTACTTTAACAGGGAGGTAATCGGTCAGTCCGTAAGTGTGTTTTACATTTTTCTTGTATGATCCTACTGGAATTAAGTCCCAGTCGACTAGATAAGGTTGTGTGTGTCTGAGAAGGACATACACACACACACACACTCACAGAACCCCCACTCTTACTTCAAAGTCTCTACGGAAGTAATAAAGTGAAGTGAGTAGGGAAGAAAATAAACCTAAGGACCCCAGGGAGATCCCTGACGGAGAACGTCACTATGTGTCGGAGGGACCAGGGAAGACAAGGGTGACCAGGGGGTGCGGTACCGGGGAGTCAGAATTGGGGGTAAACGGAATTAGGGGTGGGAGGGTGTATGTGTATGTAAGGAGTGGGGTGGGTCAGTGGTGACTCTCAACACCTGTACGAAAGGACGCAAGATGAATGACGGAGAATCGGTGTCGCCAAGGTCTAGGATGGGTCGTCAAGAGACTACTCGATAATTGTGGGTTCGTCTATCGTACCGAGGTTGTCTAATGATGATTATTTTCTCGTGGACAGAATAATTCGAGTCTAGACAGAGACGGATTCGACGCGGACACTACACCCACAGTGTATAACAGTTATAATTTATAACAGAACTCAGTGATATTTATCCGAGACATGATTCGTCGTTAGTATTGCTAACGAATCTTTGTTTACTTCTCAGAGATACTTAATTTTTGAGTCCCTCTAATGACGAATTAATAAAATATTAGTGGACATTCCCCCGGACTCCCACCCACTCCAGATGTGAATTTTTGACATTTGAAACACGTTTTCAATCGAAATTTTTATCTAAATTTTCATTTTTATTACAAAATCTAATTTTTTAGTTATCTTAACAAAATTAATCTCTTTTGTAGTATATTAGTAATAGTAATCTCAGTGGGTAGACGTTTACCTCCTTTTTCCTTTTCAATCAGATACTCTAGTGACTATAATAAAGACGACGATTCTATAATACTATTATTTTACGAAACACTCATAACGAATTTATGATCGTTTTTTCTTTAAGTCTTTTGGATTACATAAATCGGATAAGTTAAAAAAAAAGTTAATAAAAGATAAAACCTTGACAACTTTACTTAATGATACATTATCGAAAAACATAATACATTATCGACTGAAATAATCTTTGGTGGAATACCAAAGACCACTTGTAAACGGGTATAACACTTCAGTAGTATATTAGACCGTGTCACCTGTGGAATATCAATCTTTTTTAAATCCTGATGTCCGTATAATGTCGAGTATTGATTATATAAAACCGTTTCTTTACAAATTTACAAATAAGAACAAAATAATTTTTAGTATATAAATGTCGTCTGGTCGTTCCACAACTCTGACATAAACAAAATATTGTTTTTCAGTGATGTCACGGTATAAAAAGAGTTTGATCTCATAATGAAATCTTCCGATATAAGTGTTCTTGTATTTATAGAATCACCTTTTAAAGATTACGTTTAACATGTATTATTGAAGTTTAACATGTATTTCTTATTTTAAAAAGGATAGTCTGTTATGATAGAACGGTGTAACTCTATATTTCAACTTTTAATCTAGAAATACGATAGTTCTTCGATCACTATCGTATTACTTTTGAGTCGATATTATCATGTTTGGAAGTATTAATACGACTATGTTTGTACTATTATTTTTGTATGATTATAATATATTTGTAATATTACAAATGTACGGACCCTTGTTTCATATGACATGTTTATCTTGTGAACCTATATACTAAATCTTCTCATAGAGTAATACAATTTACTCTTCATATGTCAATTTTGTGACATGTAGTAAAACTTTTAATAGGACCTCAAGAGATTATACTAAAAATACAGAACGAGTATGTTTAATAAAATAAAAGACTATCGAGAAATCACACCCTCTTATTCCAGGTACTTAAACGACGTACTTTGGAAACTTTTTATTCTCCACAGATTCTTAGAGACTCTCTCGACTAAATACTACCCTAAGAAAATGATTTAAAGATTCAAATACACTTAATTATAAATTATACTTTCACTTTCTCCTCTCATTTTTCAACCGAATTTGGAGTTGTAAGTCTTTTGATTATAGTACCGTAGACCAGAGTAGTGAAGTACCGTCTATCTACCCCTTTGTCACAGTCTGAAATAAAAAACCCCGAGGTTTTAGTGACATCTACCACTAACGTCGGTACTTTAATTTACTGCGAATGAGGAACCTTCCTTTCAATACTGGTTGGATCTACCGTATAATTTTTCGTCTCTGTAACGGTTGTTTCCAGGTAGATCAATTCCGATACCAAAAAGGTCACCAGCATATACCTACACTCTCAACGAGACACTTCTTTCGACTCGTGGCTTCTTAACTACGAAAGTTTGACACCACAACCTCTTCTAAGAACTCTCAGTGAGCCTGACGTTCCTCTAGATTGGTCAGGTAGGATTTCCTCTAGTCAGGACCCACAAGTAACCTCCCTGACTACGACTTCGACTTTGAGGTTATAAAACCGGTGAACTACGCTTCTCCACTGAGTAACCTTTTCTGGGACAACGACCTTTCCTAATCCCCGTCCTCCTCTTCCCCTACTGTCTCCTACTCTACCGACCTACCGTAGTAGTTGAGCTACCTGTACTCAGACTTGCTTGGGGCCCTCAACCACTACCTGTCCCTCCGGACCACACGACACTAAGTACCCCAGTATTTCTCAGCTTGTACTGACTCGCTGACTTGACTTGACTTGACTTACTTTTATTCTTTTCAAGAAAGTCAACTATTCTCAACGATTCTGTAAAGTCTTTACACTTACAGACAATTGAATTAACACATATTAAAAAGACTCTAAGATGGGCTATGAGATTTGTCAAACGTTTCAGACTAAAAATGACACTTACTTTGTTTTGAGAACGATAAAATTGATCAAATATAAGATCACCTCCCTCTACAATATGTACTTAATTTTTATCTATAACGTAATTATAAGGTAATTAGTGTTTTAGTGTTTAAAGGATGACTTTTCTCTGTCTTATTGATATAAATTGTCTTATATAAGAGTAAGAGTTTCAGTTAAAAATAAAATTATGAATTGGGTTCCATAAGAATAAAATGTCATCACTACGATTCTGGGTCTCTACAATTTTATAAACTGGTCTTATACTCCGTTCCGGTCCCAAAAATCAGTGAATTATAGTAGATTATACTCCAGGTACAAAATTTTTATTAAGACTTCGTTATATATTATATTTTCACACCCATTTTTAGTATTTCGTTCTTAAATTTTGTCTTCTACGATATTTACTGTACTTATTCTTGTTCCCATCCCTTTTACAGAGAACTACTTTCACTTTCTCCTCTCACTTTTTCAACCGAATTCGAGTTGAAAGTTTTTGATTCTAGTACCGTAGACCAGGGTAGTGAAGTACCCTTTATCTACCCCTTTGTCCCCTTTGTCACTCTCTGAAATAAAACACCACCGAGGTTTTAGTGACGTCTACCAGTGACGTCGGTACTTTATTTTTCTGCGAATGAGGAACCTTCCTTTCAATACTGGTTGGATCTGTTGTATAATTTTTAATCTCTGTAATGAAACGGTTGTTTCCAGATAGTTCAGTTCCGATACCAAAAAGGTCATCAGTACATACCTATACTCTCAACCTGGTATTTCTTTCGACTCGTGGCTTCTTAACTACGAAAACTTGACATCACAACCTCTTCTGAGCTCTCAGGGAACCTGACGTTCCTCTCGGTTGGTCAGGTAGGATTTCCTCTAGTCGGGACTCACAAGTAACCTTCCTGACTACAACTTCGACTTTGAGGTTATGAAACCGGTGGACTACACTTCTCGACTGAGTAAACTTTTCTGGGACTACGATCCTTTCTGATTTCCGTCCTCGTCTTCCCTTACTTTCTCCTACTTTACCAACCTACCGTAGTGACTGAGTTGCCTGTACCCAAACTCACTTGAGGCCCTCAACCACTACCTGTCCCTCCGGACCGCATGACACCAGGTACCCCAACTTTTCTCAGTCTGTACTGACTCACTGACTTGACTTCCCTTTGTAGTTATTTTAAATTTATACTTATAGACTTCCTTCTCCTTCTTACATTCATATTGTTATTACTTTATTTCTTCATTATGTAACTTTTTACTTGAGGTAAATTCGTATTATAAAGTTAAGTGTTAAAAAAGGAAAAGAAAAATTAACCATTTCTTTAATAAAGCCCACCACCTTGAAAGGTGTAGTGACGATACAAACAAATGCACGAAACGTGTGAGTGTAAAATTCTTTTAAAATCTTTCGTGAGGGACTAATTGTGACCAAGTGTGGTACCTTTTTACCCCTCGCACTTTATGACCGTCGTTAATATTGTCTGTCAGATTTTCGCTGTCCTTCCACTATATAAACTACTTAGGTTAATCCGTCTGTTTTCCATTTGTTGTTAATTTTTCTTTTCGTCTCTTTCTAAAAACACCACTTATCCTTTTAATGTCGATGAAAACATTAATTGTTAGTACAGAAACCAACAATTTACTGGGGTTTTACCCGGGTCGTAAATGGTCCTTTTTTTTTTTAAACAAAAATAAAAAGTAATAAGAAATGTTAGTTCACGTTTAAAAACAGCTATATTCTTCGACATGTAATGTGCGGAAGTACAAAAAAAACAGGAAAGCTCACGTAACAGGTAAAAATTTACTAACTATTTTTAACAATTTATTCCGTTTATGACATGTACGACATCACATTACTCCGAATAGTCCGTCCCCTTATGACGAGTAGTACTATAATTTTAATTTACATCGTAAAAAATTTAGGAACTGTATTTATTTCTTCAATAAAGAGACCTGGTGACGAAAAAGGTATTTGAGTTACAAGACATATTCAGTAACAGTATCCTATATAAAATAAAACTCCGTTGAGTCAGTAAAGGGGGGTATTTATTCATGGTTTAGTTCATAGTAAATAGATTTTTAATACAGAATATTCCAGATACCATACAATTTCTATGATCAATCTCCCCCGATTGACGTCAAGACCATTAAATATACACAGAAAAATTTACTCAATGAAAGGAAATCCATATGTCCACTACAGAAGTCAAATTTCTAATAAACCCTACCATGTGTAAATAAAAATCTTTGTTAAGTCTACAACAAACTTTGATGTCGAAGACCGATCCCAATACCTATTATAAATCAAACATTTATTGACAAACAAAATAAAACCGACGCGACCCAGAAACAAGGACGTGCCTGAAAGGAGATCGACTCCGTTCGTCCCCGACGACAGATCCACGTCTCGTGCCCGAAGAGCAACATCTCGCGTCCGAGAATCCCACACAACCGAAGTCGTCAACACTGTGTAACCGGGTCACCAACGTCAAGGACCCGCGATCTCGTGTCCAAATTAACGATACCGTGTGCCCAAATCAACACCGTGTACCCGAATAAACAAGGCGTCGTGAACCCTAGAAGGTCTAGTCCATAGTTTGGGTACAGAGGACGTAACCGTCCGTCTAAGAAATGATTGGTCGGTGGTCCCTTCGGGATTTTATAAAGAAACCGTTGTATACCCTTTCCCTTTTACTTACTCTTTGAAGGTCTTAGTTCTTCGGTTATTTATTACTATCATATCCCTATTGTCAACAAGTAGAATCATTAATATATTCTATAAAACTCATAATAAAACACATAGTACTAAACTGTAATACAGAGTGTAGAGTAAACTTTTGTTCGAAACGTCCGTTTATTTGTGTTTATATTTTGTGCATTCTGATGAGCCGTGATGAAAGATTAGGAAAGGGAAAAAATAGAACTCGGGTAGTATAAGTATTCCATTCTTTCTCTACCTCTATGAAATTAATGTCCCCCTTCTAACTTAATATTTAGAACCATCGTATAGATTTCTTTACGGAAATTATATACTACTTCCGTTTTAAGTTTGAATTGAGACGACCAAGAGTCGGATCATAAAAAACTTAACTTGAGAACGACTCCTGTATACTTTGATCTCGTGAAATAGTACGACATTTGGCTCCCGGGGGTATTTGATTTTTATTGCAAAATTTCTCTAATGAAATTTTAGTGGAAGTGATAACAATTTGTTAATAACTTATATAGGTTACATACCTCTTAAACGACTTAAAGTTGATTCTTTTTCACGTCAACGTCCATTAAAAACAAATGAATAAAAATGTTTTGTTAATTTTAATATATAAAAATCAAGTAAGGTAAATATTTTGGTAATATCTAATTAACTTTAACACTCGTTAACTTTTCGTACTGTTCTTTAGATTTTTAGTTATTAGAATAACGATACTCAATAGTGGAGACCACCGAGTCTGCCATTTTCACAGACGGATGTTATACCCTTTTGAACCAAGTCAGGGACCCAGCCCTTCTGGGAGGACCTCTTCCTTTACCGTTGGGTGAGGTCATGAGAACGGACCTTTTAGGGTACCTATCTACCTCCTCGGACCATCCGATGTCAAGTACCCCAACTTTTCTCAGTCTGTGCTGACTCACTGAAGTGAAAGTGATAGTAAATTATACAATATCGAGATAAGTAAAGAAGGTACATAGGTGTATCTATGTATAAAAAATATAATCTATTACGTAGAAAATTATGTCCATTTTATCTTGTTAATTTTTTTAAATTACACCAGTTAAACTAGATAGAAAGTAAAAGAAAGAGGAAAAGAAACCTTTGATAAATGTTCGATTTTTTTTATAAAAGTTACACATATCTGTTCCTAATTATAAAAGTTAAAAAAAAAAAAAATTTAAATTAAAAAATAAAAAAAAATTTAAAATTTTAGTAATTAAGAATGTACGCAAGGGTTTGTACTTGGGGGGAGGGTGGAGGGAGGGGTGTTGTAGAGAGACCCAGTAGGGGTACGTGGTCGGGGTTCGTTCGACGTGGGATGCAGTCTGTACCTGACCGCTAAGTTAAGAATGTACTGTCATATGTACAATATTAAGGGTAAGAGGGTTTAGTAGGGTGGGAGAGGGAGAGGGAGACTCAGGTTTTCAGACCATATGTGTAGACACAGAAAAAAGGACAGAACGTATGTCCCAGCAGTAACGGTAGAAGGATTTAAGGTATATATACACAATCATATGACATAACCACAAAAAGAAAGACCGAATGAAGTGAGACATATTAACCGAGGTCAAAGTGGGTAGAGTAGTCTTGACTAAGTTTACTTAAGAAAAATTGCCGACTTATTATGAGGTAACACATATACATGGTGTCGAAAGAATAGGTAAGTAGACGACTACCTGTAGATCCAACAAAGGTACAGGACCGATAACATTTGTCACGACGCTACTTGTAACCCCATGTACACAGAGAAAGTTAAGACCAAAGGAGCCACACATACGGGTCTTCACTTAATAGTTCTGTAAAACATTCAGTTACTCTTTTTATTCTCGTGTCTTTATCTTTTTTTTACAAATTTCTAGTATCCGTTAAGTGTTTACTTCTTTATGTCTATCGGTTATTCCTATAATTGTGTACTAATTATATAAATCCTTGATATCCTTATGTGTAACTTTATTATTCGTTATTTTGTTCTTGTTTCCATTTCCATCTCTCTAGTTCCTGTTCTCGTATCCTCTCTTTTCCTCCTTTCGACCCACACGGACCACAATTCCTGTCACACTCTTTGTAAGCTATATAACAACCATCTTCTGTCACTCGTCACCGCACCCTCACTATTCATCTTCTGTTCAACTCTTCTTTTTTCTCTGGTCTCACTATATTAATCCTTTGGAGTACGTCCTATCGTCGTCACCGTTGTTACCTTTCCTTTTTTTTTTTTTTTTGGTGTATTATTAATTGTCTGTGAAATAACCTACTAATAGGGAGGAGACGTATGCGATAGAATAAATTCGAAGTATTCTTGGAAGACCCTGGAAGGACCATACAACCTGTTCATTTCTTAGACGAACGTTACACCCTGTGGATCCAAACTGGGGACCCAATCCTTCTGGGGGGACCTTTTCTCTTACCAATGAGTGAGGTCATAAGAACGGGTCCTTTAGGGTACCTGTCTTATCGGACCTCCGATGTCAGATACCCCAATGTTTCTCAACCTGTGTTGACTCGTTAATAGTGAAAGTGTTCCCGGAAGACTCCTTCGAAGTAAAATGACCATCCTTTAGTTTGAGTCTTCTAGTTAAACGGGGTACATCATGACGACATTGTACTGTTTCGATCCTTACAGAAACTAGAATTTAGAAACAAATGATCGATAAGGTAGACTAAGCCGTCCTACAACCTACATTGTACTTTTATATTCGAGATTCCTGTTCACATTCATTATAAGAAAAGACAGTAAAAAAAAAGAATTTTTAAGAATTAAGAACAAAGATACCGATACTTGTGTTCAAACCTTCGGGGTTTGGACTTTCTTATCGTTGAACTGGTCTATAATGTCAGAAGTTTGTCTTATACCTACCATGTTCACATTTTAGGGATAAGACTTAAGTCCAGAATTAAATCCTTTACTGTACTTTCCACTTTGGTGAAGGATCTCAACTACTCTTTCTAGACTCTACTTTCTATTGGTTTCTTCTCACGTCTGTCCCTCTCTTATCTCTCAGACTTCTGGTATAGATTATCTTTCAGGTGTAAATTTTTTGTAATTAAATTTTTCCCTCTCGACCCTGAAGGGACCACCGGGTCGTCAATGCTGAGACACGAAGATGACGTCCCCCGTGTGCAACCTAGGGACAAGTCCCTTGATTCTAGGGTGTACGGTACACCACGTCGGTTTTTCATTTTATTTATTTTTAATTTTCTTTGTTGATACCGATTTACCCCCCGAAGAGTTCACCGTGTCACCATTTCTTAGACAAACGGTCATGTCCTCTGTGTTCTTTTCACCCAAGTTGGGGACCAAGCCCATCTAGGGGACCTTATCTTTTACCGTTAGACGAGGTCCTAAGAACGGACCTTTTAAGGTATTTGTCTCCTCGGACCAATTGATATTAGGTGCCCCAACGTTTCTCAGTCTGTACTGATCACTGACTCGTGTGAGTGGGTGAGTCACTTTACTATGTCCTTTGGAAAGTACGGAAGAACCAATAAAGGAGGTAGTAGTAGGTTTAGAATGGGTTAAAGTAAAGAAAATTTAAGATTGGTCGAATTACTAGAACGAGAAGAAACGGGATCAAAAGAAATAAAATATTGTAAAAATACGATAATCTTATAAGATGACTTAAGGGAGTGTTAATTCCGAATACCTTACTTACGAATGCCTTGCAACAACAGTTTGTCTCCCTCCACCTCCCAGAAACAAGGGGACCCCCGTTAACGGTTACAGACCTCTCCCAAAACCAATAGTGTCAAGTCCCCTCCCTCAACAGACGAAGATCATAAACTACCAACCACGGGTCAAGTCAAGTCAGTGAGTCAGCACAGGTTGAGAAACGTAGGGGTACTTAACATCGTGCGGTCCGGAGGGACAGATAGTGGTTGAGGGCCTCAAGTGAGTTTGAGTGTAGGTAGCTCTCCCACTACGGTAGGTCGGTAGAGTAGGAGACAGAAGGGGAAAAGGAGGACGGGGGTTAGGGAGGGTCGTAGTCTCAGAAAAGGTTACTCAGTTGAGAAGAGTACTCCACCGGTTTCAGGACCTCAAAGTCGAAATCGAAGTAAGGAAGGTTTCTTGTGGGTCCTGACTAAAGGAAATCTTACCTGACCAACCTAGAGGAACGTCAGGTCTTTACGACGATTTGTAGAATGTGACGTGTTCTAGTGAAGGGTCTTTTATTTCTTAACATGACGGGTCTTATTGTTATCATGGTTTCAACTCTTTGGGACCGAATCTATTTCTGTACAGTTTATTGAGGGTCAACCCCATGACAAAAGGATTCTTGTCTTCCTCTATTATCCAATTATCCACTCCTTTCCAGGTACATCTCTTAATCAAAGATCAAAGTTATCATTTTCTCGACCGATCACTCTGGGTAAATTGTTTGTGTACACTTGATACCCCTACTAACACTCTCACTACGTAACGGATTGGAGGAGAGTACTTCGGTTGAACAGTACCTAAAATAAAATGAGGAAAAAACAAAAATGTGTAAAAAAAATTTGGATTCGTCCTAACTGAAACTTTATTTTGGGTTGTACAAAAGGTCAACTAAAACTAAATTTCCTTTGGAAACCATCTCACGGAGTCCCATATGACCGATACCGATAAATAGAAATAGGATCTTCAAATATATAAAATTCTTTTACTACTTACCTTCGAAATTTTTTTGAGTAATACCATTAACTAATAATATCTTTTTGGAACCCTTGAAATGTTTTCTCTTGACATAAGAGAACCATAGAATCAAAATTTGGTCTGCACATTAATCTTCTTAGGTATTTGTAAACAGTGTCATTCTCTTCGGACCAGTGATTCAAATCTTTCTTTAAGACCTCAGTGAAATAACAGGACATAACTCTACTGTGTGTCATCACCGACGGTGCATACTGTCCTCTAATTATACGGGACACTTTATTTTCTGGTGGGTGCACCTTGGTCACACTTTCATCACTATCGTTTCGAACCAAGTAAAGAAATCTTTCCTACTACACACTAAGAAAGGAATGTCTCGGAGTCGTAAACACTTCACTCTTTTTTAAATCAATTATACAGTAAATTTGTTAATAAAAAATTTTAAAAATAGAGTAAAATGAAAGAGATTTTAGACTTTTTCTACATTTTTGTACTTGATCCTTGTAATACTTTTATATGGGTATAGGTGTGTGTAAGGAGGAGTGTATGTGTTAGTGACTGTGTGGTGTTTTACCTTTAGGTATGTTGTCATACCTCTCAAGTAACTAAAAAAAGAGTACTTAAAAACAGAGAGATTTCCGAATTCTCTACCGATACCTCTTCTCGGTTAATAAAGTCGTATCCTTTTCTTTTTAATATTATTACACTATTAGAAGACACTATCATGAACGATAACAACAAGTCAGTGTACCAGTGCAGGCTGCGACGCTGGAGCTCCTGACGTCGTGCAGTCCGAAGGGACAGGAAGTGATAGACACTATTATACCAAAACGTGTAAAAAATGAGAAATTTAAATATGAGACATTCCACCCAACCTCTGGTACCGGAGTCAAAGAATCGGTAGAACTTGGTTTTACTGAGGAGAATTTCCCTTCGTTAAGGTTGGTATGTGTTAGGACGGGAGTCGGTGATTTCCTTTTAAGAAATGTTCACTGAAGTCCCTAGGGGTCAAAATTCTAAGTTTTGGAGACCTGAACGGTGGTGGTGAATGACGATATTGGGTGGTTCATCGTTCGTATACCCTAGGACGTTTAGAGTAGAGGATGGCAGACACACCTTCAGAAAAGTTACACGTAAAAGAGGGTCTAGATTCTTCGTGAAGTTCAATCTCATGAATCTTGTAATCCGGAGAATCGTTTGAGACCTGTAAAACAATCCAAACCTCATCTCTTTAGACCGTGAGTTAAAAGATTCGAGTCTTTAGTCGTTTATATTCTCTGAGTATCATATAGAAGGTTCTGGATACCCTTCTTGGTACCTAACCTCTTGACGGAAGTTTTCTACGGTTCTCTTGAGTCCTTGGGTTGGTGAACTTACGATTCATTGATTACACCCCCAACTACTGTAGTCCTAAGAGTATGTTAAGTCCAAGAGTTAGGTGATCAAAGTTCCTTTCAGTAATGTTGGTCTGAGGAATTTAGATAATAGAAACCGATGAAGAGATCTACGTTTTGAGGGACATGACTAGTTTGGAGACGGTGTCGACGAATTACGGACTTTAGAGGAGAAGAGTGGAGATTGGAGGAAGGTCACTGATAAAGGTAACTGAAAAGACTTTAATAGTCAGGTAATTTTCGTTTACGGGGATAGAAGGTTCGGATAAGGAAGGTAGGTAAGTGTTGAAAAAAACATTCAGTTTTTGACCGAGAGTCAGTTTCTGTCGTGAAGAGTACTTCCGAAGAACTCATGTCTGACTAGTAACGGAGTTTTGGATGTAAAATAGTCAAAGAATCCCACCATCTCCGTTAGAGGATGAAACTATTATAGGTGGATCGGACTACAATGAGTACTCAACGGAGTTTGGAAGTGTCCAAACACAAATAACTAGTTACATGTATTAAATGTACAAGCCAACAACTTAAAACAACGAAGATGTAAAACTTTTCGTCACAGATACTTCGAAAATTCTCACCAGTCCGTAAACTCAGTCCAATGTCGAAAGTTAGTAAACGTGTTGATTATGTATACTTCATACATCCTGTACACTCTAGGTGAGATCTATAACTCGTATGTCACCTTTGTCATGACTTTTCTACGGGACCGGAGTACCTCGAATATAGGAGTACTTGAATAACCCTGCACAGACTGTAGGTGTATTAGAGGGACACGGAGTAAGTGTCTCTGAACCTTGGTACATTCAGTCATTTCTTAAGATGAATACAACACGAACCCCGACTCCTTTCTAGTGCCCTTTCAAGATACTAAAACCTGGGAAAGTAGTCGTGACACTTTGTCGAGACGGTGTCTACTGACGCCACGAAATTAGAGAACCAGAGTAGTCCAAAGACGGTTACAAAATCCTAAACTCTTAACGGTTCTTATGTACTTTACAATTTTAGTGACAGGAACGGATGAAAAATATGATAAAATAATACTGTAAAAAGTCCTTTTAGAGAAGAAAGAAACTCCCAGTACAGTACTTAGATGTAGAGGTGAACCTACTTTTTAGGATTCTCCGTTCTCTCTTATAACGAACTCTTATAGTTTGTTGGCACACTGGAAATCGTTCCTCAATTGAAGAGATTCGGAACCAAAGGAGTAGAAGCCTCCCTATTCTGGTCAAGGAAGGAGGTCCCGACATCAATTTATTCAATTAGACAGAGGCTAATTTACTCAGTTGGAGAGGGGTTCACGATTTTTAAGAAGGGTCGAATATTTTCAAGAGTTATTTCTGGTTCTTCAAAACTAAAGACGAGAGGACATAGAGGTAGAAGTGTTTCCGTCGTGTTATGTGAGTCAACGAGTCCGGTCTTTGGATTCGTAGTAGGAACTGAGGGAAATGGTCTTTTGAGAGTAAGGGGACGAAATCGTTCTGAGTACCGGATGGAAGTTTGACCCAAGGCACAGACTCGTGAGAAGGGTGACGATGGTAGGTTGGTAGTGACTATACGGGAGTTCTTTACTGTATGGGAATTTTAGTTACTGTGGTGTGTTGTAAGTCTCTTTATATAAATTTTATACTTAATTTAACGTAGTCAGGAAAGTTTTGGTATGTTAACCACAGGTCAATGTCAGTCGTATTTTGGGGAACGGTCTCGGTAGTAAGAACGTCTTAACGTAGGGACGTAAAGAAATTTTTTAAAAATGACCTAACAAAATATTAAAATATAAATTAAAGATGACATGTCGTTTCACTGAGTAAATATGTATGTATACCACCCCCCCCCCTCCAGACCCTCAAACTCTAATTGTCTACGTTTGTATACATCCTGTCTTTTTGTTCCAGGACGACATATCGTGTCTCTTGATATAAGTTACAGAACACTATTAAGTATTACTTTTTCTTATACTTTTTCTAAGGAAAACGAAGAAATTAGTTCCCAGACAACCCCATTCGAGACAGATATGACGTGTAGAAGTGAAACTTGACCCATACGACATCAAAGTAATACAGTATAAAAAGAAAAGTAAAGAGAAGTACCCTTGAATTTCGAAGTGTCTACATTCCTTAGTGTTAAAATTAACCTCTTTTTTAAAGAAAATAGAGACATTTTCCTTATTACGATAGAAAAAATTTTTTAATAATATAACAGAGGAAGTCCTTCACGTAAATACGGATCTGACCCGAATAAAACGTAAGTTCAGAGTTAAAGAGAAACCGTAAAAAAAAAAGGGGGAATAGAGATACATGACGAAAGACTGACTAAATGAGTTCGTAAAAAATCAAATGATGTAGAAAAGTGTACACAAGTTAGATACAATGTACATGTGTGAATTAAAAAATTAAAGATGTTGACGAAACCGGGAAAGGTCTATAAAATCAACCAATAGACTTCATATACAGATGAGGAATAACTATCACAGAATATCAAAACTTACATATTCTGATATAAATTTGAGTATAAAACCATTGTAAAAATTTTATCAAGATAAATCAATAACCCTCACACTGAAACGACACCCTATACGAACGACAAACTCGGAGTCTACAAGCCATTAAAGTCTGATACTCATGTATACGTTTCCTCACAGACACCACATTTCTGTGTAACCAGGTGTTCATAACGAAAACGACACTTAACATCCCAAATCATCCCGAGATTACCTGAAAGATACATTTGAAATTTCGAATCCTTAAACTTCTGTGCGTCCACTATATTTTAAATCGGGTCACGATACTCTCCGCGTCAAGGTTACGATATAAGAGTCCCGTTATAAAACAGGGTGAGATCCATGTCCAACTTTGACTCTCTTAAGGATAATAGAGAGACCCGACTACTATACAAAAAGGTTAAATTGTAACATAATCCGTCTTAAAATAATAATAAAAAAAAATGAGTTAGAAAACCTTTAATAAAAAGTTAAAAATAAAAATGAAATAAAATGAAACGTTATGACATAACCAAAACGGTATGTAACTGTACTTAGTCGGTGCCCACATGTACTCAAGGGTTTGTACTTGGGGGGAGGGTGGAGGGTGGGGTATAGTAGAGAGACCTAGTAAGGGCACGTGGTCGGTGTTCGTAGGACATAGGCCGTAGTTTGTATCTGACCACTAAGCAAAGAATGTACTATCATATGTACAAAGTCACGGTAAGAGGGTTTAGTAGGGTGGGAGAGGGAGAGGGAGTCTCAGGTTTTCAGACGAGATGTGTAGACACAGAGGAAACGACAGGACGTATGTCCCAGTAGTAATGGTAGAAAGATTTAAGGTATATATACACAATCATATGACATAACCACAAAAAGAAAGACCGAATGAAGTGAGACATGTTAGTCGAGGTCAAAGTAGGTAGAGTAATTTTGATTAAGTTTACATAAGAAAAATTACCGACTCATTATGAGGTAACACATATACATGGTGTCGAAAGAATAGGTAAGTAGACGACTACCTGTAGATCCAACGAAGGTACACAACCGATAATATTTGTCACGACTATACTTATAACCCCATGTACACAGAGAAAGATAAGACCAAAGGAACCACACATACGGGTCGTCACAAAATTTGGACTCTCCAATCACACTCCCCAGAAACAGTTTTATAACTGAAAAAGTCCAGGTTTTAGAATGACAAACAGGAAAAAACCTGTATTTTAAGATGGAGACCCAGGGGTGCAGACCCTACGGGAGGTTTCTGTCGGTCACAACCGAGATCAAACGACAAAGGAGTGAAAAACCCTAGAACCTCTAAAAGGAAAGAAAGAAAACTTGAAGAGTCGGTACTAAAGAAAAAATTCAAAATCATCAGATAGGTCATAAATCATTACCTTCAACAACGTACCGTGTACATCATAAAGTTTTCAAACTCAAGTAAACCAGTATCCTTGACTGACACCGATTCTGGTACTTGAGGAATAACGGTTTAAGTCTGACTTTAGCTTCTTTCACCCCTTTTGGTGATCTGGGTAAGTCCATACTGGATTTAGTTTAGGGAATACTTACATGTCACCTTCACTCTTTATCTAAATTCCCTGATCTAGACTATCTATCTCACAAACTACTTGACATGTCTTTTGTCCCTCGTTCTGGTAGGGTTCTTTTTCTTTACGTTTTTTCGTTTTACCGACAGACTCCTCCGGAATGTTTATCGACACTTTTCTTCTCTTCGTTTTTCGTTTTCTCTTTTCCTTTCTATATTCGTAGACTTACGTCTCCAGGTTTCTTATCGTTCCTCTCCATTCTTTCGGAAGGAGTCACTAGTTACGTTTCTTTATCTCCTTTTGTTGTCTTACCCTTTCTGATCTCTAGAGAAGTTCTTTTAATCTCTATGGTTCCCTTGTAAAGTACGTTTCTAACCGAGTTATTTCTTTTCTTTACCATACCTGGGTGTCTTCGTCTTCTATAATTCTTCTCCACCGTTCTTATGTGTCTTGATATGTTTTTTCTAGAAGTACTGGGTCTATTAGTGATACCACACTAGTGAGTGGATCTCGACCTGTAGGACCTTACACTGCAGTCCACCCGGAATCCTTCGTAGTGATGTTTGTTTCGATCACCTCCACTACCTTAAGGTCAACTCGACAAAGTTTAGGATTTTCTACTACGTCACTTTCACGACGTAGTTATACAGTCGTTTAAACCTTTTGCATCGTCACCGGTGTCCTGACCTTTTCCAGTCAAAAGTAAGGTTAGGGTTTCTTTCTGTTACGGTTTCATACGAGTTTGATGACGTGTTAACGTTAGTAGAGTGCGTGATCCTTTCATTACGAGTTTTAAGAGGTTTGGTCCGAAGTCCTTATGTACTTGGCACTAGAAGGTCTACAAGGTCGACCAAAATCTGTTCCGTCTCTTTGGTCTCTAGGTTAACGTTTGTAAACGACCTAGGAACTTTTTCGTTCTCTCAAGGTCTTTTTTTGTAGATAAAGACGAAATAACTGATACGGTTACAGAACTGACCCCCCTAGTGTTATTTGACACCTTTTAAGACTTTCTCTACCCTTATGGTCTGGTGGACTGGACGGAGAACTCTTTGGACATACGTTCAATCCTTCGTTGTCAATCTTGACCTGCACCTTGTTATCTAACCAAGGTTTAGCCTTTTCCTCATGCAGTTCCGACATATAACAGTGGGATGAATAAATTAAACAAGCTTCTCATGTAGTACGTTGGCGACCCGACCTTCTTCGTGTTCGACCTTAGTTCTAACGACCCTCTTGATAGTTATTGGATTCTATACGTCTATTACGGTGGGAATAACGTCTTTCACTTCTCCTTGATTTCTCGGAGAACTTCTTTCACTTTCTCCTCTCACTTTTTCAACCGAATTTCGAGTCGTAAGTCTTTTGATTCTAGTACCGTAGACCAGGGTAGTGAAGTACCCTTTATCTACCCCTTTGTCACCCTTGTCACAGTCTGAAATAAAACCCCCCGAGGTTTTAGTGACGTCTACCACTAACGTCGGTACTTTAACTTTTTGTGAACGAGGAACCTTCCTTTCAATACTGGATGGATACGTCGTATAATTTTTCGTGTCTGTAATGAAACGGTTGTTTCCAGGTAGATCAGTTCCGATACCAAAAAGGTCATCAGTACATACCTACACTCTCAACCTGACACTTCTTTCGACTCACGACTTCTTAACTACTCAAACTTGACACCACAACCTCTTCTGACAACTCTCAACGAACCTGACGTTCCTCTAAGTTGGTCAGGTAGGATTCCCTTTAGTCAGGACTTATAAGTGACCTTCCTGACTACAACTACGACTTTGAGGTTATCAAACCGGTGGACTACGTTTCTCGACTGAGTAAACTTTGGGACTACAACCCTTTCTAACTCCCGTCCGCCTCTTCCGCTACTGTCTCCTATTTTACAAATCTACCCTAGTGACTGAGTTGCCTGTACCCAAACCCACTTGAGAGCCTCAACCACTGCCTGTCCCTACGGACCGTACGACACCAAGTACCCCAGTGTTTCTCAGTCTGTAGTGGATCGCTGACTTGACTTGACTAAGAGGGTAAAAGGTGCATATGAGGTGAGTGATATTTCATAGTAAAGCGAGTAAAATATATTGGAGAGACTAGAGTCTTCCGTCAACTCAAACACAAATGATAATACATTGTGACAGAAATGATAAGAGGTATAGTTTTTATTAAGGAATAAACCAAAAAGGAAAAGAAGGAAACAATAATTTTAAATTCATTTTCTACTAGATATGGGATAAGTTTACGTCGATTACAAAAGACGAAATGAGGAACAAAATTATTGAAAGTCAAGTCATCGAGTCAGCACAGGTTGAGAAACGCTGGGGTACTTAATGTCGTGCGGTCCGGAGGGACAGGTAGTGGTTGAGAGCCTCAAGTGAGTTTGAACACAGGTTGCTCAGCCACTACGGTAGGTCGGTAGAGTAGGAGCCAGCAGGGAAAGAGGAGGACGGGGGTTAGGGAGGGTCGTAGTCAGAAAAGGTTACTCAGTCGAGAAGCGTACTCCACCGGTTTCAAAGTCAAAGTTTCAAAGTAGAAGTCGTAGTCAGGAAGGTTAATTGTAGGTCTTGACCAGAGGAAATCCTACCTGACCAACCTAGAGGAACGTCAGGTTCCCTGAGAGTTCTCAGAAGAGGTCGTGGTGTCAAGTTTTCGTAGTTAAGAAACCGCGAGTCGAAAGAAGTGTCAGGTTGAGAGTGTAGGTATGTACTGGTGACCTTTTTGGTATCGAAACTGATCTGCCTGGAAACGACCGTTTCATTATAGAGACGAAAACTTATCCGATAGATCCAACCAGTATTGAAAGGAAGGTTCCTCGTCCGCAGAAAATTAAAGTACCGACGTTAGTGGTAGACGTCACTAAAACCTCGGGGTTTTTGTTTCAGACTGTGACAAAGGAGACAAAGGAGTAGATAAACGGTACTTGACTACCCTGGTCTACGATACTAGAATCAAAAGACTTACAACTCAAAATTCGGTTGAAAAGTGAGAGGAGAAAGTGAAAGTTCTCCGAAAAATCAAGGAGAAGTGAAAGACGGTATTCCCGATACAGTAGACGTATAGACTCCAATAACTATAAAGTAGGCCGTTAGAATAAGGTCGAACACGAAGAAGGTCGGGTCACAAAGAGTACTACATGAGACGTATCTTCAATTTATTCGTCCCACTGTTATATGTCGGAACTACATGAGGAAAAGGATAAACCTTGGTCAGACAACAAGATACAGGTCAAGATTTACAACGAAGGTCTGGACGTATATACGGAACCTCATGCCTTATTTCGTCCCGTTTCCGATTATCTCAAAACGGTCCTCTTACGTGACCAGTATCGTTTGTGGGAGAAGGTTGTTGTGTCCTCTTCTAAGATGTGTACCTGTAGTGGTCTACCAGTTGTGGTTTTAGTCTAACTAATATAAGAAATTATTGAAATATGAGTAAGTTATTTATTTGATATTAAATATTAAAATCACACCACATACTTGACCTGAAAAATGTCGATAAGAATGAACATAAAATCAATTTTATATCACACTCCAGTTTTAAATTATTCAAATCACAGACTTCAAAAAGTGTACAATGTCGAGTCTTTAGAAGATATCTTCCTGATAAGACAAGAAATCTAACTTCAAAGAACTCCTGTTCTTCTATCAAAAGTAATCTCGTTAATCACTCTATAAATGTTCAATGACTGTGAGTTTTCACTAAATGTAAATTTGAACGGTAAAACATGTCTTTATATTATACGACCAGAGCTTGACGTAGGATGTAGTCCAAGGTCCAGATGTCACAGAGTGGTACTCTTAATAACCAAGTCAAACGACGGTGGAGAGTGGAGTAAGAGGGAAATGAATGATGTAACATTAATCAATAAAAGGTTCACAGGTATAGTCTCTTTGAAAAACAAGAGAAAGGAATCTTTGATTTTTTACATAAACTTTTGATACTTAGTTTTTAATGTATACTTTTTGATATGAGTTTATACATAATTCGTGAATAATATTCTTACTCTATATAAAAGTCAGATAGACAAGTGTATTCTTATATCGGACGAGTGTACATGGAAAAGTAAACGAAGAGTGTTGGTGTACACTCCACCCAACGGATACTTATAAGGGTAACATCTCGCACTCTTTTGACTACGAATACCCGGAGTCCATTGAACCCTGGAGACGATCCTAAAAATTCTCCGTCTCATTAATTATGAATTTCGGATCTATAGATTGAGATCAAAACTATCAGGAGAGTGAAAAAAGGGTTACTACAGAGGACATCTTCGGTAATTCTAAATATGAGACACCCGTTCTGTTTCTTTATGGTATGAAAGAAATAATTTACCTTAAATCAACACTCTGTAACCGATCTGATTCTAAATTTATTGTTATATACAGTTTATTGTCCTATAATACTGATAGTTTAGCCGTTGTGTTTGTTAACTCGCGAACGATTACGTTAATTCACTTTAGTCCCCTAGTAGTCTTTCACAGAGTATCATCTTCACACTTCCGGTCAGCAACTTCCTATTTATTCAAAACTCATGTGTTCATCCTACGTCCTGTCACACTATTCTTCATCCTACCCTCTCCGTTTATACGTTTTCACCCTTATTAAGTCTTTTTTACTCGGACACGTTGACTTTTCCACGATCGTTTATTATGGATGCTGTACGGTAGTCAACCGACGTACAAACGGGTGTGTTAAGGACACTAAATTTACGATGACACCTACCTGTAGCAGTGTCCTGTCGAATAGAACATGTTAGTTAATTAACTTCAGTTGTTTAAACTTTATTGTCTTTATTTCCATCCTGATACTATCCTACGTTTTTTTCTGACAAATCAATTTCCGATGTAAAAGTATGACGGACAATAGACTCTCTGACAACCAAATAAATACGTGTCTCTCTTGGTCACTGAAGCATTCGTGTAAACTATGAATCATTCATCTTTTCACTTTCTGGTGACAAGAAAGTGTTAGGGTTTACACGTCTGGTCTAATAGTACGGTCTGTAGAGAGTCCCGAGAACACGTGTTAATCGTCCACTAGTGAAGGTGAGTCCCGCCCCCCCGTGGTTTCAGTTTTCTTTATGTGAAGACGTTTATATAAACCTCAGTATTAATTTGGGGATATCGGTGTTATCTGACACGGATAAAGTGTAGTGTATTTGCACTACTTATGTTTCTTTACCGTTTACAGTTGTATTCTCAGTTTTGAGTGTGAATATCGAAAAACGATAAGAGTCTACTGTAGACTTTTCCTCGTCAAACCACCTCTTAAAAAGGTAATCGTAGTGACTAGTCGTACACGATAGTTAAGAGATAACTGAAGTTAATAATCGTGAACGAGACTTAAAAGGTAATTGAAATTACTAACCGTAACCGATTCTTTAAAATCACAAAAGATACTTTTTTTAAACGATGTTTGGGAGGAGGATTAAGTAACCAGTGAGAAACGATACTAACACGAAATCCAAGATAAACGATAATAAAAGGGGAATGAAAATTACCAATCGATTTCTAGATTTAAGAACGGTTTCTTGTCATAAGTCGTGAACGATGCTTTAGAAGTAAAAAAAAACAACAATGTTCAAAAATTTGGATTCGGTTTCCTCAATCTTATATATTTTGTTTCCTTAAGATTTACTTTCTGTGTACACATTACCTTCTGTAAATTTTTGAGTTCTCAAGTCTCAGAATATCGTAAAAACTATTGGTTTTAAAGTCGAGAACTGATTAGACTTTACGAAATAAAGAATCTGTAGTCTATAGTTCGTTACTAATACTAGTTACTTAACCCTCTTTCTGTGAATTTTCAATAAAATGAAGAACAAGTAAGGGACTCCTACCTTTGACTTAACCCCACCCTCACTTTCTACTTGGTAGAAAAGACTCTGACCAATCCAAAAACGTGAAGATGGTTATTATTTGATTTATTGTGTTTACTACTAAAGGAGTTATCCATCGAAAGGATCTAAAAGACAAATTCGTTTTCTTTTACGGTATTATCTACTTTTTTTTTAGATAAGACCATCGCCATTCTCTAGTAAGATTTGTATACAACATAAAATTTTCTTGAGGTTCCTTTTCATAGTTCTAACATTAAAGATAAACTTTGAGGATTGAGGATGGGGTCTATTATAAGAGACGGTGGTGTCTGGGGAGGAGATACAGACAGGGTAGGAATCATACGTGTGGGTCGATACCTTTCCGGTCTCGAAACCCCACCCGACACCAAAGAAGAGGAAAGATACGATGCTGAAAACAAACAAACAAAGAAACGAAACTACCACTGCACACAATAGATTCTCAACGTCTCCCATAGTTGGTTGACTAAAACCCTCCTCCATGTTATTCCTCTCCAAACAAAACGAAAAACCAGGGACCCTCTAAAACTATCTTGAATTGAGACTATTCACTTCACTTCAGAGAGTCAACATAGACTGAGAAACGCTGGGGTACCTGACATCGGACGGTCCGAGAAGACAAGTACCCTAAAAGGTCCGTTATCAGGACCTCACCTAACGGTAAAGGAAGAGGTCCCCTAGAAGGGTTGGGTCCCTAGCCTGGACCCAGAGGGCGTAACATCTGTCTGCGAAATGGTAGACTCGGTGGTCCCTTCAGGAATTGGTTATCAGTTAAGTAAATAAAAAATACAAACATCCATTTCATTGAAAAAAAAAAAAAAAAAGACAAGTAGATTGAGACTGAGAACCTCTTCTCATCTTCACAAACTCCCAACTCCCCAAACCTCTTTAAAGTGATTTTCATATAACTTAGATCCAAATCTATTAACATTCAGTGACTCTAGACTTGACCCCATCCTTCCCCGAGTCCTAACCCCAATAAAGACTAAAACACTAATATAACTCTTATTTGGAATAATAAACGTTTTACATCTTTTATAAAAGTGAGATAGTAAATCTAAACGTAAACATTTCTGTAAACATGTAAAAGTTTCAATTCGAAAGAATAGGAATTGTTAGAGAGAGGGGCGGAATGTGTGGGGTTAGACCTGAAGTAGTTGAAAAGAAAAGGACTAACCCTTAAAGTCAAAATCTCAGATACGATTCGACTCTCAGTAGAACGTTTACTGTAAAAGGATTCAAAATCTATTTACATTATCTAAAAATCTTTTAGTACTCAGTCATATCGTATACCAAAATAGTGAATTATTACATAAGGTAATATTTTTGTAAGATTCATTTTGAAAGATTTGAAACTTGAACTAGAAGGTGAGACAGGATGAGATGAAAAATTATCATACGAATGGTTAGTCAGTAGAAGGAGTATTTGGTCAAGACTCTGTTAGGTCTTTCTATGAGTGTCAGTACTATATTATCGTGGAAACAGTATCTTGAATCCGAGGGTGGAGAAATTACGTGTAAAGTATTCGTAAACCCCCGTGATTCAACAATCAAAATACAAAAGACAAAATTTTCTTGGTCTTCCACTTCTTCTAATGGAAACCGTCAAGACGAGGTACGGTAGTGAAACAACAGTAAGAACCTTACAGAGTCTTCCAAAATAATCCATTTCCGGAGATATTTAAGGTCCACGATTGGTATACAAGTAGTAACACGGGTGTTTGTCTTTTGTCAAAATAAAAGTTTAGACTGAAGGAACACATTCATGTAGTTTAGGGCGTCTGAACAATCATGTAGTGACGCTTTTAGAAAATGTATCACACTTGAAAGAAACACTCGACAAAGTTCGGTTTCTTTGTCTTGTTGCATGAACATAAGAGGGTAACAAGATAACATAGACTCTTCTCACACCTTTATATCACCTTATAACACCTTTATATCCTTCCTTAGATGATAAATGGGAAGAATTAAATGGGTTAAGTGGACTCCCTTCATCTCGACCCCTCCTTTATATTAAAGAGAGAACAATCAAAATAGGAGTAAATTCTTAACAATACTAAGAAAAAACCCTTGATAGTTATTGATCAAGTCAAGGTCTTCGACGGTGAGATATCAAGGTAGTACTAACGATGAACCAGTTAGATGGTAGACTCTACGGTTCAGACCATTGTCATCTCTCTGTCAGTCTACTGGGACCTACGGGACTAGGTTAGAATTGACATCAAAAGTAAGTGGAGGAAGAAACCCAGAAAACCTTTTTCTTACTTTGTCTTCTCTAGTTTTTATTTGGTCGTTTAAAATCTCACTAGGGGTTTCTATTTTGTGTGGCTTTGTAGATTCACTTTGTCCTCCGTGGCTTAGAGGAGAACAACATAAATCGTTATCAAATATCAACGAGTCGTGAAGACAAGTCAAAACACGAGTTTATTTAGTTTTGTTATCAAGTTATTAGAACTTCACCCACGGTTCAACGAACGTCTTCTCTTCGTGTTTCAATAAAACAAAAGTCTTAGTTAAATTAGGAAGGAGTACTGGGAACGGTGCCCACCTCAAGGAGTGCAACCGAGGGCCGTCTGTAACAACACTTGTGACCGCGTCGTCTCTCTTTGATTGTGCATCAAAACGACAACAAATTAGTGATTTAGGACAGACTGAGAAACACTGAGATACCTAGACGTCCAGATACCCCGACGTTTCTCCTTGTCCCTAGTTTGGATTCAGAGGACGTGACCCTCCATCTAAGAAATGACGACTCGGTGGTCCCTTCGGGATCATTCATGTTATAAGGAAATGAACCTTATCAAGAAAAAAAAATTCAAACTTGATACTTTTAAATGAACAAACCTAATTTCGAAAATCCAAAGTAATGTTCCGTTCTTTCGGATACACATATCGTTCACATGGAACCTGTAGTTTATAAAATATAATACCATCATCGTTTAGTATGTGAACATAACCTCCGTGCGTAAATAAATTCGACCCTTAGTCGACGGAAATTTTATATTGATACTTGACTTAAAACTGTCGACACAAATAATTGTCGTACTAGAACCATGTATATAATCAAATATTATCAGGAAATGGATACGTGTCAGTTGTAACCAATATACTTGATCACCTCTTTTAAACACTTATTACTCTGTTTAGAAACTTCACTCCCTATTAAGACTTTACTACGTATAACATATCATGATGAATACTTTATTTATGAATTATTTTTATATTTCGGATGGAAGTGGAAAAAATCGGGGACATGTTCCTGTTCTCAGGAAGAACAAAACGATAGACCCAGGTCCTTCTTACGCACAGTGGGGAATTTAATTGTGTTAATACTTTGAGGATAAGGGTGTTTTTGGACCAAGGACAGAAAATTCGACAAGAAAAATGAGTTAAAAACAGGAATTGTAAATTATCTGATAACGGTTTACTCTATCCTAAGTACAGTTAATTTATTTATTAATTTAGTGGATTTATGAATTTTTCCTGATCAATATACCCACAAAGGAAATCGTTCGTACACAATTGTAAAATGTTCATCTTTCAATATCACGACGATAAATTCGAAATAAAATTTAAAAGATCACTACTTCGGTTATTGAAATAAGGTTTATTTTATTAATTAAGTCAATGGACGGACTCTTTATTAAATTTTCCGATAAGGTAAATGGAAATATCTAATTTGGAGTTCAATCTATAAACATTTTAATTGGTGATGATCACTTGGAGTCCAAAATGGTAAATTATCTGAGTCTAAAGGAGCACTCTAATCTTTTAAATTGAGTTTCGTCCATTATTATTTAAGTTTTGAGGTTCCGGAGAAAAGATTACGTCCGTTACAAGTATAAAAAAAAAAGGAGAGGAAAGAGATCATAAAGACCCATTATCGGACCTCAATTCGTAAATGACTTACAGTCCACACACGTTGGAAACGAATAAAAAAATCAGTACCTTCGGATGACTCCCGTACACGACCCATCGTACGGAGAAAGTATATGGATGTACGTGGGTCGTGTCACCTATTGAAGTGAACTGTTCAAGTCCTTACTTCGTTACATTTATGAAAAAGACAGTTAAGGAACTAATTGTCATTAGAAATATCCCCTTTTTTTTATAAACGAACCGGTAAATAACAAAAAGGATCTTTTGTTAAGAGGAAACATTTTCTTACGACAAAATAATTGATAATGTCCAAAGGATTGATAAGAGAAGGGACAAAATTCTCAGTCAAAATTTTTTTATATCGAAAGACAGAGACGATGTTGAAAACGAGTCAGAATTTAAACACGATTAATTCCGTCTAAAGGAAGTTGAGTGAAAGTGTTGATGTAAGAACAATTACTGTACGTGAGAACCATTGAGTCACGACTTGTCTCAGATGATATTAACCCTTCCTTTAATAAAGGTAACCATAGGGAACCTGGGTCTCGATCTTTACTGTAAAGCAATATGTACCACTGTACCGGAGAGGAGATTTCCTCTTTATTTTTTCATAAAGGATGTTTATCCGTTGTCCGTGGACTGGACAACCTAGTCCAATGTAGCCCAATACAACACAATGTACTACACTGTACGGGACTTCACTGGACTCCGTTGCAGTAAAACACAATGGGACCATCTTGTCACGACGAGAAATAATTTGTTGGTACCCTTCCGAGTAGTCGTCACCAGTGCTTCGTAAAAGTACGGTGGGAACGTTTCTTCATCTCTTAATCGGTACGAGACTTGACGAGGAGGATCCTCAGTAAATTCCTTTAGTTTCTCGTGTTCTTAGTGGTCTCAGTGTGTTCGAAGGTAACGAAATTTTTTACTTAATTTTACGAGTCCATGTCTTCTCTCCGTACGCAAATACACTGTTTCCAAGTGTGTATCGATTCCTTGTTGAATTTAAGAGTTTTTGCAAGGTAATATTTACTAAGGTCCTCAGAATTTTATTAGTGTATTAAAAGTCTAACCAAACGGATGAAAAATGTATTCCAAACAAGGATTAATGAGAAGACCATTAATTTTCAACAGGAAATTTTGATATATAATACATTTAATCTTCAGAGTTAATTTTTCCACAGTATTTTCATGGAGAAATCAGAATAGGAACTAAAATAAAAAAAATTAGTTCTGTCACTTAGATCCATTCTTTGATAGAATTTAATGATGTAATACACTATCATATATCTTCCTTTGGTAACACACACCAGTGAAAAAGATTACTAAAAATGACCATAAAAGGATGACTATATAGAATGTATATTTAAGTTAAAATTACTAGACGTATTTCTTACCTTGTTATAATGTATCCATGTAGACAGATCACTAAAATCTCATTAATGACCACGTACCTTGTCTTATATTGGAAAACCAATATAAGACGTCATTTTCCTTATCCAATCTCTCCAAAAATACGTTTAATCTTTACGAGACACAACCTTCGGATTAACATGAAAAATAACAATCTGTTCAGTTATGACGAAATTATGTGTAAAATATTCGAAGAACGACTTTGACATATACTTTCCCTAACCAAAGGTATCTACTTTCCGTATTAGAATTGTTACTCCCGTGTATTCGTCTCACCAACTTCATGACTATTTCCTAAACAATCGAGGTTGTGTCTTATTCAGAATAATCGGAGTAATCAGTGGTGACAAACTGGGTGATGATAATTGACACACTCAGTGTGTGTAACGTTTGATTCCGTCTCGTCGTGACACAAACCGGTAAATCTTATTTGTATTAGATTGTACTTCTCGTAAAGTTGACGTTTTTACCTTCCTGACATAGAACAGGAAACCAAAGGAGAAGTGAAGTTCTCTTAATAAACTTATAACCCTTAGAATTGAAAGTTTTTGTAAACTATAAATATAGTAGTTCTAAGTTTTTACATTGCAAGTCGAAGAAAAACATTAGTTGTGTTGAATACACATTCTCCTTTACTTTTGTGTTCCCCAATAACCAATATTTTATTACTTTTACATTTTCTTATTTCTTGTTTGTTCAACATCCCTTAAGTCTAGTCCATGAACATAGAAAGTACAGTAAAAGTAAATGTTAACTAACACAGAAAGGTAAGTTATTACCCTATCCAATTCTTATCACCAACAATATGTCTTATTTTACAACGATCTTTCTTTTAAGATCTTTAGTATTTTCTTATCCTTGTTTTTTTGGTCACGGTTACGGGAACCACATATATTGTCCATCCCAAGGTCGTCGCAACCCTACTTATTACAGCGACGTGATTCAGGATAAAAGTCCTGGACGAAAATAATTTGGGGTACTAAAAAAAAAACGTTGGATATAAATTTAAACAGACGGATTTAATTATTAAAGACAACAAGAGTTAATTCTTAGGACTGATTTAGTATATATGGAATAAAACGTAACTCTTGTTTATGAATAATTTCTATATATAAAAAATTAAGTTATTTAATAGTAGACTTAATTTCCGTTAGTTTGTCTTTCGACGTTTGGTTGTATCTTTGAAGAATTTTTACATGCATTAGTACATTAACCCTTTCTTTAATCGAGCAAGTGCTTGCTGATTATGAATACTATAAGATTTTCGACGAGACCCGTTGACCATCCTTCCTTCCTTCAAAACTTAGGGTCTAAATAAAACTTTTATCCCGTTTATCTTGTACAAATACCTGAACTACGTTTATATTATTGTCCCACAGTTATTAAACAAAACCGTTAATCTTTAAAACCATACGGATCAATGACTTTTTGACTTCTGATTTTCCTCTTGTCTAAATACCTGTTGTTTCTAGTTCTTAAACCGAAACTTAAACCAAACTCTATGGTTACTCTATAGATTGATCTTTGCGACTCTTTCTACGACTCACGAATTCGAACGTAGTCGGACATTCTCGGACACTATCCCTCTTAGTACGGGGGGGGGCGGCGGCGGGGGGTGTTTCTACAAGTGTAGGACGAGATGATCTTGGACGTTTTTGCAAATGTGTCGTTCCCCGAATTCTACCGATTAGTCAACTGGTAATTTATTCCTCTAATATGACCTAATAATGTCAACCAGGTTTCATTGGTGTTCCCAGATATTTACACCTTCACCCTTCGTCTTCACGGTAACAGTCTCACTACACATATATACGAGTTAGTGAGTCAGTACAGGATAAGTAACGTTGGGTCCCCTGACATCGGGTGGTTCGAGGAGATAGGTACCCTAAAAGGTCTGTTCTTATGACCTCGCCCAACGGTAAAGGAAGAGGTCCCCTAGAAGGGTTACGACTCTAACTTGGGAACAGAAGACATAACCGTCCTCCTAAGAAATGGTGACCGGTGGACCCTTCGGGAACAGGAGGCCTAGAGTTCCTATTGAAACGTAACAAAATTAAATGATTTAGACACACCAAGTCCATAGTCTTAACGTAACCTAAAGAGTCGTAATTGTTCTCTACTCTGTTTATTGTTTAGTTGTTATCGTTATGGAAGAAGAACTCCGATGTCTATCCTCCTCTTGGTTCAGAGGTACTCCGATAAAGTTAATTTGATTTTTCCTTGAATATTTAAAGTCTTGAAAACTCATTCAACTCTCCTCTATGTGTCCGTACCCTCTTTCAACCTTTACTGTTCAGTTACTATGTGAATCGAAACATACCAAGTACCTGGTCGTACTGTTGATCCATCCGACAAGCTCACTAAATAAAAGGTTTGACCCTATAAAACTCTTTCTCTTTCTTCCATAATAATTATGAATGTCCGGAAGTAGTATTGACCAAGTCACGTTTGACTTGCATACCAACGGGATGTGTCTCAACTAAAGAATGTGATACATTGCTAGGGAGTCGGTGACTTATCAGTCGTACTTTATTCGTCGACACAACGAAAGCTTTCGCATGGATTAACTACTTGTAGACCACCGTCCATCGGTCGGGTAATTTTTAGTTAATATGAGTTACTGAACGTAGACTCGGTATGACGTGGTTAGAGGAGCGTGAGTAGTCTAGGTGTACAAGGACTTATTTGTGTGCGTGGTGAGTTCGATCACGGAAACTTGAAACGCACCAACCTTCGCTTAAAGTAGTCACCGAAAGGAGACTGGGTATCGTCTCTCTTCTTAAAGACAACTAGATGGGGACTGACAACTGTCCAGTTCTCTGGTCCGTCGTCAAACTTATTTCGAGATTTAAGTTCCCATGGATCTCGTAAGTGACGAGACACTTTGAGTAGTCCCATCGTATCATATATTGTAATTATCGTGTCCGACCCATTGTTTTTCTCCTCCCTTACTACTAGTCCCTGATCTAGATCCCATACTATTCCTTTATTCTTCAATGATTAATACCCGTTACACCTTTTCGAAGGAAATGTTTAGAGTCGACTCCTCAACCTAAATACAAAGATCTAAGAGACGTCGTTAATCACTTGTTAAAAGGACGAGAAAACTCTTCGTGTCAGGTTTCTCGACATGAGAAACCCTTTCACCCAACTCTCTTCTCCTACCTGGACCACGGATTTGGTGGTGGGGGCTCCTTTTGGTAGAGGACTAATCTCCATAGGAACTTAACATTGAACTTACCGTTGTCCCTACAGACATTATTTAGGATCTGAAAACAGTCCAGTACTCTCACTAGCACTTCTTCAGTAAATTTACCTTCTATTTATAATAAAAATTTAATTGAAAGGTAATTATTAGTTTCTTGATGAAAATTTATGTTTTTCGAAACCTTTGTGTTTTTGTACGAACAATACCCCAGTCCTCCGTACATAGTAAGAAATGGACAAGTTGTTGATTGTATGATCAGTGTTTCTTCCCAAAATCCTTTTTTGTCTTCACTCTAAATCTTCCTTAGACCTGTTTTTACACTTGTTAAGGTAACACTTTATATATTTGTTAATCTAGAGAAGATACTTGTACCAAATTCCTCTAAAAGGGCATCCAGTCACATATCAAAATTTGTGTTTTATGTCTTTTATTCTCTCGAGTAATAGAACTGAAATATGAAGTTTGTACAAAAAGGGAGGTAAAATTTGACACTATTACTGACAGATAAACGTTACTCTCAAGAATTTAAACCTTTCTTCGAATCTCTAATAAATCAAGTTGGGAGAATAAATATCAATTGTATTAACTCCGGAACTTCCCACTGGGGTCCAGTCGGAATGGAGTCCAGCACGTGGAATATTTACCTCTAACCTCTGAGTTTCGGTCTAGAAGACCGAGGTTCAGGTGACGACATAAAAAAGTTTACAAAAATTTTACATTCCGAATATAAAGTATAACTGTACAAATACTTCTCGATTCGGACTAATACCGTATTATATTGAATTTCGGTATAACTTAGAAACCTTGACTTTATATTCGTTTGATTGTGAACAATTCGATCAATTGATAAGAAGGAGGATTACCCGAATTATTAGGTAGTAAACTGGAAACATTAAAGAAGAGTACGTGTGAATATGTTTATACTGTATATGTCGAAATACCGATACATGTATGACGTTATAAGTATTTATATATATAGAATTAAAACATAACATTTTATATTAAATTTAATCTCATAGATCCTTTTACTCCAGTCTTAAACAGTCACCAGTTATGTATATACTCTTGACATATTCGATGACCAGAATTTTAATTATTAAAAGTAAATACGATTTATCGATTTATAAAATTATATTGTAAATCATCAACTTAAAAGTCGAGAACAAAAATTTCGATGGATGAATAAGTAGTTTTCTGTCAAAGTCAAAGTGAGGTCAGGATATTTATTAGTAAGTTCGTCAAATAACATACCACACTGAAAAAGACTGTTGTAGACAACGAGATTTTGTCAGTTCATGGGTCTCACTGTTTCTCCCACAAACGATGATAAAATGGGTACGACTTTTCTACCCGGTCTCTCGACATGTTGGGTATTGTTACACTTTTAGAAATATACTTCAACAAGTGGTCTCTGAACAGTTATCCGACTCGGTATAACCTAGACCGTCAGAAAGATGACCCTGTCATAAACGGAACTTCATGATAGAAAAGAGAAAAAGTTACAGTCGGACTTCCGAGAATCTGTTGTATACAAGTAAAGTACAGAATCTCTATAACGAAGACCATAACGTTTATGTAATGGTGTAACTTGCAAAAACATTTTGTCTACCAGGTATAATTCCAGAGACAGAGAACAAGATAAAGATATTGTTACCGTGACGTAAGAAGTGCAACTGTTTTCATAGTAGTTGTGGTACGTCACGTCGGGATCTAATACAGTCCTACCATTTACTTGTGAAGTTTGTCTTTCTAGTTACTACTTCCCCTTGGTTTAAGAAAACTCTTGGGGTTTGACTTTGACCAGGAGAGAATTTTAATGAGAATTCTGAAATCAATCCTTTATAGGTCAAGAAAAATTTTCGGGAGATAGTTTCTAAAAGTTCATTTTGTTATTTTATACATGTCTTATTAGTTGAAAGTCTTTACTTTAAAACTTCATCTGAGGTCGTTGGAGACCTAGTCCGGTTAGAGACAGTCATGTCACTATAGAATTATTAATTTGACAACGACATACGAAAAATCTTTTCAGTAAATTGTGATTGATCTTAGTGAGAACTTTTCGGTCCGTTAGTAATCCCAACTTTTAGTCCAAACCCAAATAGATTTATTCAAACACCATAATCAACACCAAGAGTATTATAAATAAATCTTGTAAGATATTACAAGTGATTCCCCTTCTTGACAACTTTCGTCAATACCTAAGTCGTTTAGGGATAGTATGTGTACAAAAATAGATGTTTTTACTGAGGATTAGAGACGAAGACCTATCTTTCTGGAATTTCATTCATATAAGTGAAAATATTTCAAGAGAAAAATTTTAAAACAGATGATGGAAAATATCCATAGAAAAGAAAATTAACTTTCTGAATTGGTGTGTGTTGTTTTCTTGTTACTATATATTTTAGCGATAAGATACTGTCCGTGAAATGATTTATGATCCTATATTGTCTCAACCCCCTTCCTTAAGGATAGGGAAACCTCGAATGTAAGATCCTCTGTACCTTCTATTTGAAATTTTAAATAATACAATAATCTTGATTTGTGACGTTCGATGTTTCTTCTCCTTGTTGACGAAAAGAAATTGTCCATTCTATTTTTATTGAACTGGACGAAAAAGTTATATTTGTAAACTTCGTATTAAGTGTTCCTTATCTTTCTCATTATATTCTAGTACACACGTTGGTGACTTGAATGTGACAAGACCTGATACCGATACATTACTTTCTCCAAAAGTTAAATAAAGTCGGTTAGTACAAAACAAACAAACAAAATTTTTTCATTTTGTAAGAGTTTTTTCTAAAATGACCTTCTCAACTCCAAAGTTTGGGAAATTTTAGTGTATGTTAAAATTCCAAGACACTTATACTAACAGTAGTCGTTTGTTAGAAAGTCATAGAATGTACATGTTTTATAAGACCATCTGGTTCCGTTTGCTTACTCAATTCTAAAATAAATTTTCCGACTTTAAATTATTTCGCCCCGTGTATACTTTCCGACTTACTATCTTGTTCTATCTCTCACGACTACGACGATTCGGTAAAGTCAGCACAGGTTGAGACACGCTGGGGTATCTGCCGTTGGGTGGTCCGAGGGGGCACGATCCTATTGAATTTACTACATTTTTAGACTTCCCGACACTTTAGTCCTTTCCGTTATTAATAATAGTTTCTACATAAGTTCTTCCGAAGTATCTTAATTCACTCTTAATTCTAATTGAAATTTCTCAATATATAGTGTACCGATTATCGAATGACAGAAAGTCAAAATACATTACCGAACAAACCTCCGTACAATGTACTTTATCGTAATGTCATTATGTATTCCGTGAGTGTTTCAGATGTAAACGAATAATTTCATGGATGTACTTCTCGTTCCTTTCTTCTAAATTTATCTCTTACGTCCAAAAGAGACCGCTTCTGTTGAATGAAAGAGAAATAGTACTTTGCTTGATGATATTAATTGAAGGGTGGTCCAGGACTACACACGTTATGGTATTGACCACAAGTCAGAACCAGTGACAACTATTCAACATATGAAGTACGTGAGGTGTTGTTTCGGTAGGAACAAAGTCCCTGTGGGTGTAACGACCCGGGTACACATTGAAAATAAAGTGGACTCGAAACTCATTTGAGTGAAGTTTTGGTCTTCACTGACTATAGGTTTCTCAGTGACCCTAAGAAGACCATTCTTAAGTTCGAAAGTCCAGTAAAACTCACGAAGTAAGTAATTAGAGATGAGGTTGAAAGAACTGTGACTGTGAAATCAAAAGAAGGAAAGATATATAATAGTTCAATCTAATAATCTACGACGGTTTATTAAAAATAACGAGAACTGGAAACTCCAGTTCATATTATCTTTAGTGTTTAAAAACGGGTAAGTCTACTGAGTCTACAATGTAAAGTTATTGTTGGGTGAAGATGGACCATACTTTATAGTACTCCAAGGTTGATATCAGATTCGAACTCTAAAAAAAATTAGAAGTCGAACGGTCACTCATCTTTAATATTCCGGTATATACACCAAAGTTTCCTACTCATTATGGAATCCTTATCCGTGTAATCTCGTTGTATAAAAATACAAAACAAGTGGTCTTAATGTAGTGTATGAATAAGGTTTTCATAAGAACCTTTTCCTTTCTCTTAAAAGTTCAAAAATTAAAAGGTCCAGTACAGTTCAAGTTTAAAATCAGTGTTGTAATATTACCTTCAACCAAGTTCAACCAAGTTTGACAGAAGGTGTTCCCTCTATATTTTTATTCATAAAGTCTCCTTGAACCTCCAAATAAAGAGTCCAAGGAGTACTTCTAAGTTTAACAAACCTAGGGTGAAAGGGGAGTATGTACGAAAAATATGTTATTTTCACTGTTTCCATTTTTAAGTCACTGATAATAATAAGTCATCCGGTTCCTTTTAAAAAGTTGAACACGAAAAATTTATTAAAGTCGGAGTGATAAGGGTCATTTCATCAAAGATGTACTTCGGTTTAATACGCGAGACGAAAATAAGATACTCAACTATTTTATAAAAACTTTAATATCAAACAATGATTGTTTTCTGATTCATAAGATTAAACCCTAATTTTCTCTCTCCTGTCGATGGTTAAAGTTATGATGTACCTAACAACACTAGAAAATTATCTATACACCAGATTAACGATTATAAACTAATTGTATTGTCTACGTTTCTTATAACCTGATTTTCACTCTCTCTGCTCAGATCTTAGTACCGAGGTGATGTATAACTCACTCACTTACTCACTTTCAGAGAATCAGTACAGACTGGGAATTAAGAGGTCCGGTCTTATGACCTCATCCATCGGAAATGGGAAGAGGTTCCCTAGAAAGTTGGGTACCTAACTTGGGTTCAGAGGACGTAACGTCCGTCTAAGAAATGGTCGACTCGGTGTTCCCTTCAGGTTCTTGGGACCTTACCCATCGGATAGGGAAGAGGTCCCCTAGAAGAGATGGATCCTTAGTATGGGTCCAGAGGACATGACGTCCACCTAAGAAATGGTTGACTCGATAGTCTCTTCGGGGGTGATGTATAATCCTCGGACTGAAACCTGTTCAGAAACTTGGTCAGTCAAGTAAAAGGAGTAGATATTTTTACCCTTATTGTTATGGATAAGAGTCTGTCTAACTCTCCTAACTTATTCTATGACTTACATATTTTGAATCTTACGTGTCTTGTGTAACTATTTTTACGTTACGTTAGTGTTAATTGTAATACTAATCATTGATTCAATTGTATTGACAACTTCTACTAGAGGTTTATTCCGGTTAATCTAGACGAAAAGGATACACACTATGTTTATCTTATATTTATGAATATAAGTTGAAATATATTGAATATGTTGAAGTCCTTAAAGGAAATTGTAAAGAACACCATGTCTAGTCAACATTTACTTAATAGAGTCAAAAGAAAAGAAATTTTTATAGAAAGAAAGTGGAAATAAGACTTTCCTATTAAAACAACCTATATCTTCACACCCCACTTTCCAAAATGGTAGACATAAAATTACTCCGAAGGGTGACAAAAAACCCAAGGTATCAAAGACGATTTAGTCCGTTGTATGTTTATCACAAAGGAAACATTCATTTTCAGTTATATCAGAAAAGACGAGAATACCCAAAAAAACACAAAAGTGTTCAAACTGATATTACACGGAAATTCTCCAACAAGAACATTAAAAAGGACTTACCTAAACGTCTCGGTCTAAACGGTTCAAGGGTCGGGAATAAATAATAATAATAAAAAAAGTCAGAAGACAATTTCGGAAATAACTCAAAAATAAAAGTCTATGTCTTAAAAATAAAGAGACGACTCTAAAGAGTAAAAGAGTAAATGACCCTTGTATAAAAGGAAATACCAGAAATCGTATTAATGTTGTTAACAAAATTTAGGACCCAGTTTAAAGTTATACGTCTATAAATTCTTAACCAAAGGAATAACAAAAAAAGAATTTTCCTTAAGTGTAAAAGCAGTAGATAGGTGGTTGAAACCTATGATATAACCTGGATGACGGTATACAAAACGTCAGAAACCTAAGACAATATCAGAAGGATTCCCACCACTATGTAAAAAAAGTTTATCCGGTAATTGAACGACCTTGAGTTGGTTTGTTTTAGACAGAGGACTCGTTTTCTAGTTTACTTTCAAATCAAGAAAATATAACTCAATCTCATATAGAACACGTAAGTACTAAATACCGAGTCGATCTATCGACTTGTTCCAACTTTATTGTTGATACCGTGAAGACGAGAAAAAGAGAAGGAAGAACCTAAAGAGGGAGACATAGGTCTCCCACCAACAGGTTTTGAGACAGGAGACAGAAAAGTCTATTATTCTTGACATTTTAAAGATTATCGAAAAGGAAACCGATTTTCAATTTCTTTTACCCATTTTTACAATAAGGACAGTAACCTGACAGGTCAAGGTGAATATGAGACGGACGAAAACTATTAGGGAGTCCCGGAAAGTTAGTGACAGAAAACGTAAAACTGGTAATAAATATCAACGAAAGATACCCTTCTAATTCAGTCAACTGACGAATTAACTTACTGTGAACTTTACCTTAAGGACGTCGTACTAAAAACTCCGATGGATTTAGGAAGGTATCTTTGTCTTGATCTTACCGTTTTAATTCATTGTTGTCTGTTATAAATGTTTTGTGAACCACTATTTAGTAGATGTACTTACATTTTATTCTCGACGACCCCTGTTTTGTAGTCATCGCCATTCATGTTATGCCGTAATTATCGAGACACCCTCCTTCTTTTCTTTTCGGTTGTCACTTGGGGTTTCATAGGTTGTCCGTAAATAGTCTTTTCCCCCGTCCAGTTAGACTTTTTCGTCGACATTAACTCTCTTCAGATTTGTGAATTACATCACTCTTATGTCCTATGTTTCGTTCCACTCTTCCGACTTCGTCAGAACCCCTATCCTTATGAATTTTCAATTTTTGGAATTTCTCTCTGTTTTAGGATTTGAGAAAAGAGTGTGTCTCTGTGTATGTTTTCTATTTGATGACTCTGATCTTACATTTAATTCATTCGACCGTTCTTACTCTCGTCTTATCTCTTTTCCGGGTCTATTTTTTCGATCTTCCTGTCTTTCCCTTCATTTGGAGTGGTTCACAAAACTAGAAAACGTTTTTGTTGGTTTAGTCCTAAAGATTCCAGTGCTTTTATCCTATTGATAGGACTGGTGAACAAGGGTTTTCAAATTGATTTGATTACATTTTTACATGTTACATTTTCCTTCGGATATGTTGTAACATTCTTTATTCTTTTATTACAAGAGTGCCTATTATTTTCGTACGGTTTTTTTCAAGTGTTTTTTTGTATTTTTAACATTGGTTTATAAAGTTTTATCCGGTTTACTTTTATTTATCTTTTACACTTTTTTATACTCTTAATCTTTGTCTCACGTTCTCTTTTTGTTAGACATTTTTTTACTTTAATTTAATTTTTAGTGAAGTGTTTCCTTGTTTCAATATGGTATACTTCTTTGTCTTCTCACTTATTTGGTGTCGGTAGAATTCTCTTTATCTTACATTCTCCCTTGTTTAAAAATTTGGTTTCTTTAGTGTACTCCATGAAATCGATACCACGATTCATCTCCACTCACTTAGGTGAAACACTCCTTTTTATATAAATCGACTTGTTTGAAGAGTTTTTATTGATAAACTGTCTTAAATTTATCTGATTTCTATATTTTGTGTAGTTTTTCGTAAAAAATTTTTAACGAACCTGAAACCAATTTTATCGTCATTAAAGACCGGGAAGACAGAAGTTTATTATGGTGAGGGGGTAGAGTGGGGCATGAGGCGGGGTGTACGTATGTGTGTAAGGGAGTTCAAAGTAACAACTCTAGACATCGAAACGGTCTCCTATATCTAACGACGTTTTAGTCGACGAAATGACAGTCTTTCTATCAGTCAAAGGTGATCCACTAATTTTACAGATCGAAACAGTCGGTTTGGACCGTAAAGATCTTGTGTTGTTTAAGGGTGTCTTTTATTTACCCTTTTGAATGTCAACCCCACTCACCGTTTGGTCGGTCTTTAAATTCTCTATAGGGTACTCTTATGCCTTCTGGGTCATTCAGGATGTGTGTAGGGACCGACTAATCCTTTGAGACTTGTATATGTTCTCCTGAGTTTCCTTTTGTCACCTTTAATTTTCCACTTCTCTAGACTCCTCATCTACTCGTAACTTACATGAGAAGTTGAGTATGTGTATGGGTAGTGTCAGATACTTGGACTTTTTATATGTTGGAGACGAATGTAGTAACTGATGAAGTATTCGGCACATCAGTGTCCTGTTTCATCTTCTTCGGTGTGAAATTTTTAATTTTATTTTCTTAACTCGTACATAGTCGTTAGTGTTTGTTGTCCTCTTTCTACAAATCTTTATTCACATCAATGCAAAACTTTTATTTAGTATAGGTGGAGGGGACGTTTTTCGGTTTGTTGTTTTTCTTCAAGTCTTTTATAGTTAAACTTCAATCATCGTATATAGTAGGTTTGACAAATCTAAAGTTGGTTTTTAGTCCTCTTTAAGTTTCTTTGTCGTTAAACAATAGGTATGTGAGAAGTGATCTTTGAGATTACTAAAATTTGAGACATGAATCCTTTGTTTCTGAAGTTCCTTCGGTTCACACACACACCTTGTAAGATATCCACTTACTAAGAAAATAAAAACACAATGAATATTCGTTCAACACGCTAAAGTTTATAAACCTCTAAAGACTTTAAAAACAATAACTAAAGATTAAATTAAGAGTAGATAAATCTCCAAAAACCCAAAAAAAAGTTATAAAGTAGGGAACATTCAATTATAGATTGTACCGAATAAAGTACGATACCGTATTCTACTACTTTCAAAGGTATTTAATAACACTAATAAGATATTAATATATTCAAATGATTTTTACTACTCCGTCGTACGTTTCACCCACTTGAAATGTCATATATTTAATATAAGGTGGGGTTAATTCAACAAATTTTTCGATGTTTTCCTTATCGTTTAAAGTTCTCTTTCAGTGGCTATGTGTTACAGTCCTTTTTTCTACGTTATATACATGTTGTCCATAGGAGTTTCTTCTTTTAGCTTCGTTACCTTCTCTCGATCACTTTAAACGTTGAGTTCCTGACGAGGACTTTGTATGTATATGTATGTACATATATATATACACACAGTGTACAACTTTACGGATGGTTCTTAAGTGAGTCTTTTTGACTGTTGTTTTGTGTAAAACGTCTAGGTTTATGCATAGTAACAAACTTTATTCCGGTTGTTTTATTTGTCAGATAATTGACTAGATTAATTCCCGTTTCCTCTCCTTTGTGTTTATAATTTCACTCGCCTTTTATTAACTTCTTAAAAAATTCTATTTCTTATATAAACGTATAGGGAAGTTTATATGAAATTTTGGTTTTTGTTTAAAAAATTTTTCTGTATGTGACGAATGGATCGACTGAGTCACCTCTGTCTTTCAGACTTGTCCGGGTAGTAGTAGCTCCTTTGTCTCTGTTAGTATATTCTGTAACAAAGAGGAGGAGGTTATGTGTGTTATTTAGTGGTCCTAGTCATAAAGGTGGTCCATGTGATGGTATGTAAATATATGGTACATTAGATGTACAATGAATTCGATAAAGTTTCATATCTTTTCCTTCCTTTGAAGGTTGTAAAAAAAAAAAGGATAATTTATTTTGATATATTAAACCCATCTGATGTAAAGTTGACCCCGAAGGGTCCACCGAGTCTCCATTTCTTGGGGGAACGGTCACGTCCTCCGTGTTCTCTCCATCCAAACTAAGGACTTAACCCTTCTAGGGCCCTCCTTCTTTACCTTGGGTGAAAGAACGGACCCTTTGGTGTACCTCGGTCAGGTACACCAGTGTTTAACAGCCTGTATTGACTCGTGTGTCATAGTTAATTTTTTTTAAGACAGAAATTGTTGAAGTACCTCCACATTAAAAGCATGGCATTTTGGGTGGAAGGGACCAACCACTTGATTCTATGGGACACGGTGTCTCGTTTATTCGGGGTGTACGGTGACGTTCATGACTCGGACGTCCGAGGTCTCGACCACGCGGTGTAGGTACCTCAAGGACGGGGTGGTGTCGTTTCTTTTCTAGAACGTACTGTATTGTTTCTAGGGTGCACGGTGTTGAACGCCGGTTTCAATTTTTTTTCTTTTTTTTTGGAAGCAGAATTTACATTTTCAATTATTAAAAATCACTTAACGGTTCAACACGAAAGTAGTGGTGTTAGACGAAAATTGTAAAGGTAGTGAGGTTATTCTAGGGGAGTGGGTAAACGTCGATTAGAAGTAAGAGTGGAGATCGGGATCCGTTGGTGATTAAATGAAAGGCTGAGATCTCTCAACTGAAATAATCTGTAAAGTATATTTAATTAAGTATGTTATTCAACGGAAAGTACAGACCGAAGAAAATGAATCGTATGTCAAAAGTCCAAGTGAGTACAACGTCGTATATAGTCATGAAGAAAGGAAAGAAAGTTTAATTAAAACTTTTCCTTCAATATTATCACTAAAGTTATATACTGTGGTTTTAATTGGTTTTTAATTTTGTGTCCAGATGAAGTGAAGATTTATAGTTTCATTTTAAGAGATGATTTTATAGACGTTTGGCTTAGGGTGGTAGAATGATTATCTCAATTATGTTCGTGGAATACTAATAGAAGTACCTGTGTCCTTTTGTAAACTTTTTTAAGATTGTGGTTGTTTCGACCTTAACTACCTATAAAAGAATTGTACTATTTTGTGTGTGCCAAATTGAGTCTTCAGTCGGGGATTTACACCTTTATTATCTCCAAAAGTTTCATTTCGGTCTTTGTCCATTTCTAATGATGATATAAGTGATCGTAATAAAAGTTTCTATGGTCGGTTTCGTGAGTCTTAGAATGTCTAACTTTGACCATACTGCACTAGTAAAAAAAGTCTACTGTACTGGTTTATATACGTTCGGGACTTTTCTTAGTTATCGTTTTAGTGACGTTTGTCATTCTTTTAAGTTATGTAAAGTTCACGTAACGTAGGATAACGAGGACATTGTTTAATGTTTTTATATTATCGAAATTTTGTTGTTGTTATATAATTGAATGTCAAGACCCAGAGTGATCCACAACCTTTCTACTGTATGAAAGACTTCCAAGATCCTTTTTTAGGTATAGGACCGGAAAGGGTCGAAGATCTTCGGTAAGAATGAGGAAAAGAACACCGGGGAAGGTAGGCGTTTCGGTCTTTGTCGTTGAGTTTAGAAAGGGTCTAGTGTGACGTGATTGTTAAAAGAGAGGACGGAATGTGCGGGCGAGAATGGACTACGACCATTAATGTAACCGGTGTGGACAAATTGATCCTATTAGAGCGATTTAATTCCAGTCAACCAATCGTTGTGGATGAAGATAGACGTTGGAATTAAAGAGAAAAGTAAATTAGCTTGTCTGAGTGCCTAAGGTTCCTAATATTACGTCTATGAAAAACACGTACACACTCTCCGCGTGTTGAACGAATGGAGAAAATATTGGAAATCCTCCAATATTTTACTTGTATGTCTTCAGTTTACATAAACACATATTTTCGACTTTTTAATTCTTCTTTCCCTCTTCCTCCTCTTACTCATATTTCTATTCTTGTTCCCACACCCCTCTCCCCCATACCTTCCTTTCCGAGGTAAATAAGACACACACACAAATCAGTACAGACTGACGTTGTGATCCCTGACATCAGGCGGTTTGAAGCGACAGGTATCCTACAAGGTCCGGTTTTATGACCTCACCCAACGGTAAAGGAGGAGGTCCCCTAGAAGGACTGGGTCCCTAGTTTGGGTGTAGAAACACGGAGAACGTGACCGTCCACCTAAAAAAATGGTGACTCGGTGGGCCCTTCGGGTAAATAGTGTCGTTTCTATTTTTAAAGTCTTTGTATCTAAATTGTTCTTTATATGTTTTGTAAATAGTCGTTATCTTTCACTTTCAGTGAGTCAGCACAACCTGAGAAACACTGGGGTACCTGATATGTCAGGTACCTTAAGAGGTCCGGTCTTATAACCTCACCCATCGGAAAAGGGAAGAGGTCCTCTAGAAGGGTTGGGTCCCTAACTTGGGTTCAGAGGGTGTAACGTCCGTCTAAGAAATGGTCGACTAGGTGTTCCCTTCGGGTTCTTATAACCTCACCCATCGGATAGGGAGAGGTCGTCTAGAAGGACTGGGTCCTTAACTTGGTCTCAGAGGACGTAACGTCGACCTTAGAAATGGTTGACTAGATACTCCCTTCTGGTAGTCGTTTTCTTTTATGAGTATCTTTCAAGTTTTCATCTGAATCTTATTTACCCTTTTATATAGTACCTAAGTTTATCATTATAAGTTACATTTCCATCTTCGAGAATCCAATTAAATATATAAATCTCTCTCTTGAGTTTGGACTCTACCTTCGGTATCAGTAAGTAATAGATTGCAGGTTTGACTGTATAGTAGTGAAAACGGTATACGATAACATATCATCATTCGGTGATTTAGGTAGTAAGTAGTTCCCACCCTCTTAATTCGAAGTGGAAAATGTTCTCGACCTCTCTTATAGTTTCTTAAACTAAATTAAAATTTCGATGGTGTATTTACGTTATTTATCTTTTAGGTATAAATTTTTGATGTACACACTTAAATTATATATATGACATATTTATATATATTAGATTTTATTAAAATAAAGAGTTTAACCGTATTTCCTGTACTCTAAAATTGTTCATCATAATCCCATTAATCGACACTTTTTTTCTCCCCGTTGTCCGTTTCCTCTTTTCCTTTCTATATGGGTACACTTACGTCTCAAGGTTTCTTATTGTTCCTCTCCATTCTTTCGGAAGGAGTCCTTAGTTACGTTTCTTTATCTTCTTTTGTTGTCTTACCTTTTCTTATCTCTAGTTAAGTTCTTTTAATCTCTATGGTTCCCTTGTAAAGTACGTTTCTACCCGAGTTACTTCCTGTCTTTACCATACCTGGATTGTCTTCGTCTTCTATAATTCTTCTCCACCGTTCTTATGCGTCTTGACATGTTTTTTCTAGTAGTGGTGGGTCTATTAGTACTTCCATACTAGTGAGTGTGAGTGGATCTCGACCTGTAGGACCTTCCACTTCAGTCCACCCGGAATCCTTCGTAGTGATTCTTGTTTCGATCACTTCCACTACCTTTAGGTCAACTCGATAGAGTTTAGGATTTTCTACTACGACACTTTCGCGACGTGAGTTATACGGTCGTTTAAACCTTTTGAGTCGTCACCGGTGTCCTGACCTTTTACAGTCAAAAGTAAGGTTAGGGTTTCTTTTCGTTACGGTCTCTTACAAGTTTGATGGCGTGTTAACGTGAGGAGGGAGTGCGATCGTTTCATTACGAGTTTTAAGAGGTTCGGTCCGAAGTCGTTATACACTTGACACTTAAAGGTCTACAAGTTCGACCAAAATCTTTTCCGGAGAAGGAATCTTCTCCTTGGTCTCTAGTTTAACGGTTGTAGGTGACCTAGTAGTTTTTTCGTTCTCTCAAGGTCTTTTTATAGCTAAAGACGAAATAACTGATACAATTTTGGAAACTGACACCCCTAGTGTTATTTGACACCTTTTGAGAGTTCCTCTATCCTTATGGTCTGGTGGACTGGACGGGGAACTCTTTGGACATACGTTCAGTCCTTCGTTGTCAATCTTGACCTGTACCTTGTTGTCTGACTAAGGTTTATCCTTTTCCTCATGTAGTTCCGACATATAACAGTGGGACGAATAAATTGAATATACGTCTCATGGAGTACTCTTTACGACCCGACCTTCTTCGTGTTCGACCTTAGTTCTAACGACCCTCTTTATAGTTAGTGGAGTCTATACGTCTACTGTGGTGGGAATACCGTCTTTCACTTCCTCTTGATTTTTCGGAGAATTACTTTCACTTTCTCCTCTTACTTTTTCAACCGAATTTCGAGTTGTAAGTCTTTTACTTCTAGTACCGTAGACCAGGGTAGTGAACTACCCTTTATCTACCCCTTCGTCACCTTTGTCACAGTCTGAAATAAAACCCCCCGAGGTTTTAGTGACGTCTACCACTAACGTCGGTACTTTAATTTTCTGAGAACGAGGAACCTTCCTTTCAATACTGGTTGGAATTTTTCGTCTCTGTAATGAAACGGTTGTTTCCAGGTAGATCAGTTCCGATACCAAAAAGGTCATCAGTACATACCTACACTCTCAACCCGATATTTCTTTCTACTCACGACTTCTTGACTATGAAAACTTGACACCACGACCTCTTCTGCGAACTCTCAGGGAACCTGACGTTCCTCTAGGTTGGTCAGGTAGGATTTCGACTAGTCAAGAACCACAAGTAACCTCCCTGACTACAACTTTGACTTTGAGGTTATGAAACCGTAGGACTACGTCTCTCGACTGAGTAAACTTTTTTGAGACTACAACCCTTTCTTAATCCTGTCCTCCTCTTCCCCTGCTGTCTCCTACTCTACCAACCTACCGTAGTCGCTCAGTTACCTATACCTAAACCCACCTGAGGCCCTCAACCACTGCCTGTCCCTCCGGACCTCACAACGTTAAGTACCCCAATGTTTCTCTACCTGTGTTGACTCGTTGACTTGACTTGACTTGATCCCATTAACTTATCGGCACATCTTTTTTTAACATTACTCATGTAAAGAGGGTAGTGTTCCTACTAAAGATTTATATCGTCTTTAAATTTATATTTTCATTTATGAGTTTTTTCGACAAAGTGATTTTCTTGTGTATCCATTTAATAAAAGATTACACTCTTGTCCTTAGTAGAATGATTTATATTGGGTTTTATGTGTCTTTTTCTAAAATATATCTCTGGGTATGTATTATCTCAAATGGACAATGTATACATGTTCGTATGTATGTACATGTATAATATTTGAAAGTACTCCGTTTTCCATAGGGTTCATTTTATTTCTTTTTACTTTTTACCTCTTTGATCCCTTTTATAAACGTATATAAGACCAGTTTCACAATTATAAAATTTTTATATAAATCGAAAATGTCTCTCTCTTCTTCTTGAGATATATTTTACATGATCACTTACTTATTCAAGATTCTTTTCGTTACGTTATGGTGAATTAACATAATTTTCTTTGAATTGGAGTATGTTAAATTTTCTTTACATTTAATTTTGATGTTACCCTGGGGTTAGGAAAATCGATAATATAACCGTACTTAGATTTTCAATCATAAGTAAATATAACTACTCCAATACTACTCTTTATGCGTAAACTTATGTAATAGTCACTCAGAAACCATCGACAGTTAGGAAGAAGATCCTCAGACAGGGTATCGGTGTGACTGTTTTTATACTTTTATATATACGTCTTCCAATGATTATTATATATTTCTTTTGTTGACGTTACAAAGAATTATCCTTTGACTTAATAGATACTATCGAGGTGTATTATTAATACGAGTTATTAGATAATTCTTCACTATATAACTTGTAGTCGTTAATTTGTTCCACCACCATGTTATATGTTAATAAAATAGATTCATTTACTCGTATGTTTATACGTAAACTCGTATTTCTTACCTATTTAGTAATTTAAACCAGTGGATTTCATCCTCCTTCTCTCATCTCATTTTCCCTATTATAATTTTCTAATAGAAGAAACTTACATGAACAAGACAATTGAAACATTGAGAGATTCATACAATGTAATCATATTTTAAATTAACTTTTTTGTTAAAAATTTTTGACTTTTCCTTTAAATTTTTTACTTGGATTTACGTATAACTCAACGACCGTATTGGTGTGATTCTTATTGATCTTCACTAAAATTTTGTGTCGTTAAACTAACATGTAGGGATCATCCTATATGTCTTGACATTGGTTAAGAATTTGACAAAAGTCATTACTATAATAACCAGTGTCGTAAAGATATCAGTAAGACTCTGACAACACACGTATAGTATTCTATTATAAAATTAAGATAATAGGGATTAGAGTAACTCTTGGTTCGAGAAGTTCTATACTCTTTCATATCTATTTTCTAGTTTCTTTGAAATTTAAGGACTTCAAGACTTAAACTTAACTTTTTAGTTACACTTCAGTACTATATAAAATGGACTTTTTATTCTTCGTCGTCATCTAACTTAGTCTCCGGTAATTTGATTCCTTACACTTAATTTCCTCTCTACCCGTTTCGTACTCCGATCACCGAACCTCTGTCCTTAGTTATTTGAAATATAAATCTGTCCTGTAAACCGAAACCAATAATGGGTTACGTGAACTATCTTTCATTTATCTGACCTTTGGAAGAGTTATCATCTCTCTTAATATAATAAATTCTTTGAGATTTTGACTTGTCTGACGTTAAGGATCAGATTTCATTAAGAATCCGGTGGTTTGAACGGGGTAATCGTTCAAAGAACGATTCCGGTACAGTAGAGGTTCCTTCTAAATGAGGGGTCATGGGTTGAATCCATTCCAGTTCCTTAATTTACTTGTTCAGAGCATTTTCGTCTGTATTTCCGACACTATAATCTATTCCCTGAGTAATTAAACGGTCTAATACCTCAGAAATAATTTGTAGGTTCCCCTGTACCCCTGGGAAAATTAATTTTAAACATTTGTGATTTATCATTTAGAGGTTGAGTTACAGATACTGTTATATTACCACTTAATCAGCGATTCAGTACAGGTCGAGAACGTTGGGCTACCTAACATCGGAAGGTCAGAGGGGACAGGTACTCTATGAATGAGGTCCGCTCTTATGACCTCACCAAACGATAAAGGAAGAGGTCCCATAGGAGGACTGGGTCCTTAACTTGGGTACAGAGGACGTAACGTCCGTCTAAGAAATGGTCGACTCAATGTCCCCTTCGGGGTAACGAACTATATTATCGTTATATCTTATTTAGTGATAAGGAATATCCTATTTGTTAACGAACGGGTACTTCCCTTCGTATATCACTTCTAGTCTTTCGGGTTATAGTCCTTTAGTTTGTAATTTCGTTAGTAGTTGGTATGGAATCTTGACTATACCAAGGTAGACCTAACGACCAAGTCCTTGTGTGTCCTTTTGGATTTCACGTTATACTTGTTAATACATCTTTTGTCCGACATATGTCTCTATAAAAATTATAAACTTCTTTTATTCCGTGTATAAAGCCCTTGGTTTTTGTCTCGGGTGTAAGGGTGTATGACCCATTTAAGAAAAAGTAAAATCGGTCATAAATCGAAGTTCTGTTTAATATGACTTTTGTTACAGATAAGTTTGTCGACTTGCAAATACGAAATTAAAAAAACAGAGACCTTAATGGAAGTCCTAAGGTCCATTGAATAAAAATACACAAATTTTACGTTTGGTTCTTTGTGTAATTATGACGATTACTTTAAACCCTTAGAATATAAAGACGTCCATTTCGAGGTGTTTCGGTTTTAGAAGTCAAGTTTTGATGGAGGGTAGTTTTAGATCTAACACAGAGAACTGTACTTAGTTAATGGGACATTGAGAGAGCTAATGTATTTTGGAACAAATGGATTTACAAAACGACAGGGTCTTGTAAAGACTATTTGTCACAATATACTAGACTATACGTGTTCACATGGAATTCAAAGTACGTAACATTTAGACTTAGTAGAGGACGTGTGGACAGTGGAATGATAATGAACTGACACCATAACGTCAGCTGTAAGTAACCTTTACGTTTACCAACGCCACATTTTCTGAACTAACACGTCGATCCGAAAATAAACAATAAGAAAGTGGACACTTACATCCTTTCCAAAATAAACCTCAGTATGTAAGATATGTAACCTTGGTTAGACTGGGACCCTAGGAGTTCTTCGAGATATAAACTAGTTGACATAGTTTTCTAGGCAAGACATAAAAAAAAGGAGAATCGGTACTTCCTCCACTTGCACACACGCCTTTAATACGACAGTAACAGTAATGAGGATATCCTGTCAACCAGTCATTCTTTCAATATATTAACTTGACAGTGATCCTTTTTTTAAAATTCTATAAGTGGGGGAGTTTTTTATACATGCTTAAAATTAATTACCTTCTTGTCTTAGACTCATTGGGTATACGGTTTAGAAGTGAAGTTTCCCTATAATATCAGTTATGTTACGAACGTTCTATAACGAGAAAGTAATAAATGCCGTGATCTCTAAAAATTTTTCCCTAAGTATTATCAGACCCCTCTAAATTGGTCCACGAAGAAGTTGTTAACTCTTGTCTTATATATTTACATGTGAGGAAGGATGTTTATAATAAAAAATTTCTCAGAAAGGGTAGAGACATACAAAGAAAGTGATTCCCTCGATAGTACTGTTACTCTACATAAAGAATTGTTCTCTTTATTTTATCTGTAATCTTTAGATCCAGTATTTCCTCAGGACAAATAGTTGTGATTACTTAATTTTATATAATCCTGTTATTTTTTACGAAGATTATATTTGTAAGTTAATTTTCAAAAAAATTTCTTTGTACTTATGATTGAGTATATAGGTAGTTAAGTCTTTTGTAAATCACTAATACATCGTCCACAAATGAAAAGAGTCTCAAGGTAATCCTCTATATATTTTATATATTAAAATATAAATATACGTACACGTACAATTCAAAGAAGTCAGTATAGGCTGATAAACGCTGGGATAATCTGACCTCGGACGGTCCGAAGAGACAGGTACTCTAAGAGGTCCGTGCTTATGACCTAACCCCACGGTACGGGAGGAGATCCCCTAGAAGGACTGAGTGCCTAGCCTGAACGTAGAAGACGACGCAACGTCCGCTTAAGAAATATATATGTATGTATATATATACATATATATATATATACGTTAAATAAAGTTCCTTAATCAAATACACTAACACCCCCGGACTGACCCGTTTAGATTACACAGATATACCAACCGACGTTCTTTCCCATACGACTTCTGAGAACCCATCCTTGACTGTGAGGTCAGATGTCCCCTTTGAAGAAATCCAAAGAATAATTCTAGGAAGTTGACTGACCTAGTCGAAGTGAGTATCATAGGTCCTATCAGAATTACATTTTTGTTGACTGACGTCTACAATTAGTATAGATGTTTTGTGGAAGTGCCGTTGTTCGTCTAATCATAAACTAAATAGACCTATGAACGTCAGGTCGGTTTGACTGTGTATTTTGACTGGTAGAGTTATGACCTATATATTTTTACTTATTTGTACCAGACACTAGAGTCTCAAATGATCTTCCTTTTATATAAAGGAAAGTTGTAAATACGTTCTATATCTTGTATGAAATTATGTCCTTGAAGATTTTAAACGTATTTAAAATACGATGTTACTTTGTAATTTCTCTATACTACACTTTTTAGGTCGGATAAGTACCGTACCCTTGGTCGTCTCTAGTCTCGTTTTCCGTGATTTGTTCCTGGATGATGAGTCAGAAGAGGGGATTTATACTAATCGAAGGACATACTAGAAGTCTTACCTGAATTGGAGAGAATGGGAGTGTAATGGATGATTATGTTTTTGTTCAATTCCTGTTCTCAGAGGTTATCGATTGAGTTTACGGAAGACACCTGTCCACCTTTTGTATTCGTTCACTGTATCTAACCTATATACTTAATTTTTCACTTTCACAATCAGTGAGTCAGCACAGGTCGAGAAATAATCGGGTACCTGACATCGACGGTCCGAGGAGACAGGTACGGAGATCCGTTCTTATGACCTCCTAAAAGGGTTGGGTCCCTACCTTAGGATTTGACGTCCACCTAAGAAATGGTAGACTCGGTGGTCCCTTTCTCACATAAATTTGTTTAAAAGATCGTTTAGTGTAATTTCTTAGTTCAGTGCTCAGATAATATGGACATAGAAGACAAGAGAGTTCAAGAAATAAAATATTTTATCTAAAAATTTTTAGTACGATTGTAAATCTTTGCAGTAATTTATGGATGTAGGTGTGGTTTGAAAAATATTGTTTGCCGTCCATCCTAACTTTCTCCTCAGAGACAAAACAAAGTCGTATTTATAATAAAAACATTAATTTTTTCATGAAAAATTAAAACATTAATTTTACATTTTTACTCTCCTTTTTTCAAATGGAGTAACTCATTAGAAAGATTTTTGTTCAGACACTTCTGTCTGAAATTTGTACTAGCAAACAATATCAATAATTTATAATGTGTAGTACTACTTGTATACACAATTACTGGATTGTGGAAAAGTCCTTTTAATTTAGTTCTATAAAGATTGTTTCCTTTAGAATCAACGTGAAGGATCCACGGGTTCACCCCATCTTAACTGTAAGTGCACACCTCTCCGAGTGTGACTCCGGAGAAGACTGGACGTATACACTCTTTTCGGTAGACTTTATTTGGGTAACGAAAAATTGGTGTCTATAGACCCTCAGGAATTCGTCGATGTTTAGAGTAGAGACTAAGAATAACTTTAATTTAAAAACACAAGAGGAGAGTGTATTAAGAAAAGGGTTTTGATTAAACGTATTAAACCATATTAAACTTTACTAACTGTACCTAACAATTAGCAACCCTATCTATGATGTGGGAGTATCATCAATTCAGAGCTTCCGTTTTCAATCTTAGGTCATTGACCGTCACACTCAACTTAATAATGATCAAATTATTAGACATTTGATACGTTCTTTTACATTAACAAGATATAATGTTCCCATCGTCAGGAAGGTGATGTGTCAAGTAAGTTTACATATTAGATTTATTAACTCATGGAGACGTATGTTATCTCGTAAAGGAGTACACGTTTGTGGTGAATTATCTGTCAATTTAGGTTTGCCTACCTATTTTATATGGTCTTGTATTAACCGAACGAAAACTAATAAAGTAACTATGGTCAAATGAACTTCTCGTTCAGACCTGTTCCAGTCTAAATAACAGTGTCTTATAGGTCAATCTCTCCTCAATTCCCGAAGTTGTTAGGATGTTGGACGTGTACACTTTCAGCCTATCTTTACTTTAAAATTGGTTACAGACCGAAACAGAAGGGTATCGTGACTGATGATGTTTGTAAACTATTTTCACATCAGATAGAAGAACGATCTATAGTTGGATGATATTTAAGAAGACTTCTCGACCTCTTGTCGTCAAATCTTGCTCTTCACTTTATTAGTAATTACTGAGAATAACTTTTCATTTTTCGTCGATATGAAGTTTCAGTATCAATTTAATGTTATAAAGTACATTAGAACTTACAAAAAGAATTGACAGGATTTATTTTAAACTTTAAACTCCTTCACATCTCCACTCATTTTATACGTATGTTGTGTGTCTCCATCCCTTCGTTTACCGTAGTAGAGGTAAAATGTTTATTCCCTTAATATGAATTCCACTAACTAATCAAGGTTCGACGTCTTAATTGTTTACCACTTCGGACTAAAAAAAAATTAAATTAATTGACTTCATATCAACTAAATGGTACAACACAATCAAAGTCCACATGTCGTTTCACTAAGTCAATATGGATGTACCCGTACGCGTGTGTGTGTGTGTGTGTGTGTGTGTATCCAGAGGATATAACGTCCGTCTAAAAAATGGTAGACTCGGTGGTCTCTTCGGTATGTGTGTGTGTGTGTGTGTGTGTGTGTGTATATCCAGAGGATATAACGTCCGTCTAAAAAATGGTAGACTCGGTGGTCTCTTCGGTATGTGTGTGTGTGTGTGTGTGTGTGTGTGTGTGTGTGTGTGTGTGTGTGTGTGTGTACAAGAAAGAGTCTCAGAAAAGGTAACATCCAATAATGTTCTATGAGTGATGTCAAGGGACGCGATATATTTTCCAGGAACGACAAATGGATGAAATATATATCATCATACATAGACAATTCCTTTTCGGACCTAAACCTAGATAAGACAGAGTGACACTTCAGACACGACAAAGTTTTCGTTACGAAGGTCGTGAATTAGGTGTCCAAACAATTTTCAGAGAACTTCATCTAGATATTCATCGTAGAATATCTACTTCTAAAGTTAATAATAAGTAAAATAAAAACCATTCATTGATCGAGTCCTCCAATTTATATTGATAAACAATTACCGAATATAGACAGGAATTCTTATACAAGATAAGAGACAACATTTTAGGAGATATAGACTAACACAAATCAAGGTAGAATATCGGTCAATCGTGTTTCGACTTTTTAACTTCCTAAATTTTCAGTGATTTGCCAAGGAACCTAAATGCAAAAATCGTCAAGAACGTAAATTCGTTATTGTTTTCATATACCTCTATTTTACATTAATTTTATTGAAAAATTCATTAAGTTTCTAGAGGAAAGGAGGGAGAGTTGTACTTAAAAAGATTTTAATGTATTATGTTTGTGTTTAGAAGTATATGTACAAATATAGTTCGTCCCTGATGACAGGTGAGGTTTCTATCTTAGTGACTTCTAGGTCCTTGACGTTCGGTACGACTAAACTTTTACACACAATTGTCGTAGATAGATAAGGATTATTGACAAGTAAAGTAACTTTTTCGACATTTTCCTTTAAGAAGTGAAGATACATAAGATTTCACAAAAAATGAATCAGAAAATTTTTAGTATGATGAATAGAAAGGTTTGAAAGAAAATTTTATTCATACAGAAATAATATCTTTATTTATGCATATATTACACGAATATAAATAGATAACTCTTTTCATTATATACAACTGACGTACTTTAAAATTTGTACTTTTTTACACTTTTTCTTTTGTTATGGAGTATATAATCTTAAATAGTAGGTTACGGATTAAAATCGACGTTTAAGGAAATAAACAAATCTTTACAAATCACTTGTAAAAGAGTCTTAGCATTTATAATAAGATGTCGTAGTAAAGTTACCTTTATATATCATAAAAATAAACCGAGTTTATATTGTCCAGATCGGTTAGAAAATGAGCTCTATATGTCTTAAACTTAACAATATAAACATGTATTAGTGTAGAAAACCTAATAAAAGATGTTCATTTTGAAACCTAAGTTTAAACATAAGCATAAAAATGTTGGGACGCAAGTGTAGTAGTTTAATAGGAGTTGTTCTAATATACTTAAGTAAGTTCATGTATTTTTGAATTGATTTGAGAACGGATGGATCTGAGAAGGTAAAAATAAAATCACGATTAAACGTTGTACAGAACAGACACCACGGTTTCATAAATGATTATTCCCGTAAATTTCTGTGTCCGTACGATTGACTCCTTTCTACATAAATGTATGAATTATCGGTGTGTTAAGATTTCTGAGAAAGGAGGGAAAACTATATGTCTTTTATTTTTATAAAGATTCGGATGAAAAACTTAGACAGAGATTGATATAGTGACACAAATAGTCTTTTGGTATTTGATGTTCTTTAACAAAGAAATACCATGAAGATATAACCCGTTACAAAACCCGAAATACACATAATAACCTCTAAACCTACGAACGAACACATACATACTCAGACGTCTTTACAAACACCTACGTTACTATTCCAATTCTATTTTACTTACCTTTTAAAAGTCAAAAGGAAAAAAATTACTGGTTTATGTCATTCAATGAGTATACATATGATAAAATAACCACGTGACTAATGACTGTTAAAAGGTAGTACTATTAAAAATAGAAAAGTTCCTCAAATCAAGATTCTTGTTGTTTTGACTAAAAAAAAGGTCAAAACAAAGATTTCAAAGAATACTCGTTAAACTTCCCGAAAAAACCACTGTTACAAGTTCCCCCAAATAATGGTAATTAGAAAAAACTCCCACACATATTAAGTAGAGTGGTCGGTAGTCTTAAGGGTCTCCCATTTAATGAGACCTCTAGAGACACGGGAGTGTGACATAGTTTAACTGGACGAAGAACAAACGGTAAAAACACATGATGTAACGAATAAATTGTTCTTTGTCTTACTAACATTAAGACTCTTCCAGGAAACTATCATCAAAACTGTGAGACGGACTTATTACTGGGAGTAATACCACGGGCACTGTCGGAGACTTTCAGGACTAAATACTTATATAGTGTCCAAGTCGTAATCTCGAGGGGGTGAGTGAATGATGACTATATCTGCCTCTATACCTGTCTCAGGAAACCTTGTCTGTCTCCGACTCTATTAACGTACTAATACTGGTAAGTTTAGTAGAGAAGGGGACTAAATTGTTTCGAGACGATAAAGTAAAACTAACAGAGACTTCAATAATCCTTGGAAACTGTTTTACAAATAATCTTCTTACACAAAGTCTCATTGACACGACCACTGCCTCCACCTTCTATAAGGATGAAAAGAAAGGAGTCGGAGTCGATTTAAGGATAACGTTTATGAGTAATTACCAACTACACTATTATCTGACAATCTTCGTTCTAATCGATTCTCGTTTTTCAGACACAGGAACTATTTTGTTTAATGTTCTGTGAGCCATTTGTGAAAAAACACGTCTTACGACAACTAAATAACAAAAGAGATATCACTAATAAATTTATTTACATCGAGTAAATCAAGTAAACGGTTTGACATATTAAAACAAGAAACACTTCCCCAATATACATTTTCGGAGTTCCTTAGTGTAGGGGTAATTAGAAAAATGTTCACGTTATTTATTTATTTCTCTGTACCAAATTAAAGCGGTCAATCTTCTATAAATTTATCGTCACCACCATTTGACTAAAGATAAAGATGACAAACTTTTTCCGTACATTTACGTGAAAAAGAACAAGGATCAAATTTATTTGTGTTCTTTTTGTATTGTTTCCACAAAATAGTTCCGGCATTCTCTGTTTCAAGAAAAGTTAATAGATGTCAGGATATGTACTGGGAAATTTTTTTCATTACGACTAAAGTACAAAAAGGTGAATATAAAACTTTTATAGAAGTCACAGATAACATAATATTCCTTTAAAAGTAAATAAAGTCCTTTTTTGTACTTTGTACCATGGTATGTTATATTTTTTATTTAAGTACTAACAAAAGGATGTATAGGAAATGAGTGGTCCTTATTTCACTATATTAGAAGAACACCAAAGTAATTCTTATCTCCTTTCGACTTCTCAGAAAGATCCATAAGTGTCAACTAAGGAAAACTCTGATAGTAGCAGTCTACTGGGAACTCTAATTTTTATGTATCGATGATTCCCGTCGCCAACTTTCAATTAAAATTTACTTCAGACCATTACTGGACCTCATTTAAATTATTCTTGGGAAGTAAAGTATCGTTTTCGTCAGTGAATTTTGTATTATTCTACTAAGACTTTAAGAATTTGTTTCACTAGTCTAACTTAAGGAAAATCGTTCGACTTTTAAAAGTTTTCGAGAAAATGTAGGTGTTTCGGAAATAAGAATTAAGTAATTGTATAAAAATCTTTCAGATAAAGATTTCCCCTTTTACAAACGGTGGAGACGTCACCTCCACAGTAATTACTTTACCTAGAAACTTTTTGAAGGTAGTGGACAAAGTAACATGTCTAAAACATTTTAAAGGTTTCCACTAAAGAGGAAGAAAACGAAAGGTCGATTTTATCCGGAGTGTGTCTTCATGTTCCACCATTTTTCATAAAATCTCGTATTGTTTTGGAAGATCTGGAATTATTGATATGTACTGACTAGACAGGAGAGATCGTTCCAATTGGCAAAGAGGGTTCCTCAATTCACCGCATATTTGATAACAAGTGTGGTAAACACAATTGTCCTATCCTACTGGAGTCTATCACATCACCGGTATGTACCATGGACGTGTTACGTAAGTAGTTGTTTCTCTTTTCCTGGTGTCCCCGTCTAAACTGACATGCACATAGTCCTAAGATATTCCTATTTACGAATTGGAGTGAGGTATCGTTTTTCATTAATGTCTCAGTAACAAAGATATGACAAGTTTAAAAAATACCAAGAAATCTTTATACACGATAAATCAATAACTCAACTGTAGACATGACATAATATAAAATATGTTTCGTGGGTCTGATGTCACCTCTCATTAGTTTATTCACACTCTAGTAAAACGAGAGTGTCCTTCAGTTGTTGTCTATATTTTATATCTATTTCCTTATCAAATTTAAGTCATCAATTGAAAATCTGAATTTAATAGATTAATTGTTATCTGACTTTTCGGTTTAAAGTTTTGAAATAAGAAAATTTTTAACGAACGAGGTAAATCTCACATAGAAAGAAAGTATGTATAAGTGTCTTCGAAGTAAACATAAAAATATTACGTAGTTAAGTAAAAGGTACATACGGAGGGAAGGACGAGAATTTATAAGAGTGGAATAAGATACGTACGGAAATACGTCCACAACTTTCGCTTTCACTTTCATTTTACTTTCAGCGAGTCAGGACAGACTGAGAAACGCTGCGGAACCGGGATATGTCAGGTACCAAAAGAGGTCCGGTCCTCTGACCTCACCCATCGGCAAGGGAAGAGGTCCCCTAGAAGGGTTGGGTCCCTAGCTTGGGTGTAGAGGGTGTAACGTCCACCTAAGAAATGGTCAACTTGGTGGTCCCTTGATTCTCTCTTTATCGTTTTGTAAACAAATGTGTGTGTGTGTTTGTGTGTCTGTGTGTGTAGTAATTCTAAAACTCTGTTTACAATCACTGGTAAGGTCGTTTGTGGTGACTCATCGTGTGTTTACCCTTTTGAGACTGTACTTGTTGTTATAGTCCCGTTTTGTTCACGTGTATAAACGTACAAGTCCGTCCTCACGACGAATCGAAGTGTCAGTGTTCAATTAGTTTTCTAATACTTTAAACAGAAGGGGAGTTTCCTTAGTCCATGATATCTAAGTCAGGAATAACGGGGGTCTACTCCTTTGTCATAGTCCTAAACTATTGATACATTCTTTTACCTCTTGAAGGACTGGATGTCGACGGAAGGTCCCTGGGATATTTAAAAGTCACACAAGTTGGATATCATTGATGAGATATTAAACCTCAAATGACTGTCGTTCTATATGTCAAACGTAATGTAATTTGTGATAATAACAAGATGACTTTGTCATAAGACCATTTTCGGCCTACAAGGTTTCATTTACACACATTAAATTCACAACAGAGTGTTTAAGACACCATTGACCATAAGAATAGACATACTCTTAGTTTACTGTCTTAACACTATACAGGACCACCTAATAACAAATTTATCATTAAAAATAATACTTTCCCATCTTTCAAATCCATTCCAACTCTATCCCTTAGAGACTTTACTTCGTCTTATATAAGAACTTCTTTCAAATCCATTTAATATCCCAAACATCGTAAACCTCTGTAAAAATGAACACAAAGACAAAGTACTATGAATTTTTACTGAACCCCTAAATGTACGTAAATTACCTAATCTATCTATACTACTTGAGGTGATTGTCGAAAGACGTTTTATTCGGAAGTGGTCAGAAGGAATATCGTTAAATGAGAAAATAAGTCACGTTATACTGAGTAAAATTATAAAATAAATCGACAAAAATATACGTTCGTGTCACAATTTCACTTTTCTATGTGTGCGTAGGCGAAAACTTTTCCATTTTCAGACAACACACACACACACACACACGAGTCAGTACAGACTGAAAAACGTAGAGGTACTGACATCGGACGGTCCAAGGAGACGGGTACCTTAAAAAGGTCTGTTCTTATGACCTCGTCCAACGGTAAAGAATGCGGTCCCCTAGAAGGGGTGGGTCCCTGACTTGAGAGCTGACAGTCCGTCTAAGAAATGGTGACTCTGTGGACCCTTCGGGTATGGTATATCGTCAACAGGGAATTAGTTACCTAATGTATCGTCTACTAATTATTCTAAACCCACTGACTTACTCACGTCACTTACTGACTTCGTCCCACTAGTGTATAACGATTCACTGAAGTCAGTACAGGTTGAGATACGCTAGGGTCTCTGCCGTCGGGTGGTCCGAGGGGGCAGGGACCCTAAGAGGTCCGTTCTTGTGACCTCACCCAACGGTAAAGGAAGAGGTTACGTACTTTCACTGTTCACTTTCACTTCAGCGAGTCAGTACAGCTGAGAATCGCTGTGGTACCTGACGTCGGATGGTCCGAGGAGGCAGGTACCCTAAAAGGTCCGTTCTCATGACCTCACCCCACAGGAACGGAAGAGGTCTAGTGTATAACCCCGGGTAGTTAATTACTGGTGTAAGTAAGAACTCGTTCCGGAAAACAATACAGGACCTGAGAGAAAAGAAACCGAAGTTACGGTACGACAAATTGTTAACCAGAACAGTTTGACCAGATTTCTTTCCTATGTTTGAAAGTCGATGCTCTATTCCAGACTCCTAACGTACCATACATCACGTACCATTGACATCAACTATCGTCACTCTTTTTTTTCTCTATAGTGATATACTCAACTACCGGTTTACAATTAATCCTCCTCCTCAGGAAAGTATTCCATATGTATCTAGTAGTACGACATGGACAGTTTTTAGTATGTTAAAATGGGTAGTATGGAGGTAATTCGATCTTTTTTCCTGTAAAAGTTCACCGATAAAATTACATTGTGTTGATTATACTATTTTTTCTTTATCCCCAGATGGTACATTTATCTCTATTTTTCTTACACGACTTCAGTCATGACTCCAGAATCCCTCCTTGGACTTCTCAGCCAGACAGAATCTCTGGTCCTTCCCTTTTCCAATTTCTCTTCGACGTCATTTGAAGCGTCCTTGTTCCTCAACCGAAGGCCACTGACTTATTGACAAATCTTTGGTGACACTATCGGTTCGAGTCACTGCCACGAGGAAAGAATTGGGTCCTCCATATTCCGGTCCCTCTATATGATGAAAGGTTCCCTGTGTCGACACTTCTGACACCACTAAGGACCCCCCTTGATACAAAAACTATTACTTCTTTGACTTTCTACATTTCTTATAAAACTACTCTACTTTCTTTTTACAGTCGTGATTTTATACCAAATCACCTCTGTCTTCTTTCAAATACCTCCTTAACCTCACTCCACGTGTGTCCGGGACTCAATTTGACTTCAACCTATTCCCACCCCTAGACTTCGGACTATGGACTGAACTCTACACCGTCTTTTCCAGAATCCTATATCCTGTATCCTCTTTCCTCAGCCGTCCGTCAGGGTATCTAGAAGATATATTTCTCTTTTTAGTCTTTAAGATATTAACTACTTTACGTATTTTGATTCACTGACCAAGTTTAACTATCAAACCGACGATGTTCAGATGTCTCGACTTATAATAAGGAAGTAATGTCTCGGGTCCAAAAAGACTTCACGCCTCACCTACTTCCCCTACATACCTCTTACTTTATTTCTTTTTATCAAATTGACTTAGAATTTTTCTACAAAGTTTATACTTTAATTATCTATCGATTTCCAGTATACTTAAACTAATTTATGAGGTAGATCTAAAATCGATTTTCCTTTAAAGTTTACATTTATTTCAAACGCCAAAAAAAGGGAAACATTAGTGATGTGGAGTACTAAACTCTGGGATCGATTTAAAAAGATCACTAAAAACATAGTTAAGTCCTTTTACTTTTGGACAGAGGAACATTGTGTAGAGGAGAACGTCGCGGTAACTACCTCGTGTCACCACTGAGTAGTAAAGTGTAAGAGTCGAAAGTAAATACAATTTTCTTTTAATTGGAAGGAAGGGACCTTCTTCTAAACCAACGGTCTTTAGTACTCGATTTGTACCTTAAATAAAAGATGGTAGTCCTTCACTCAAGAGACGAGGACGAGAATAGGCCTGGAACCTATTATCGAGACAATGGGAATCACGATTGAAACGATCACCGTCACTTTGACGGGGATCCCGACGACATCCCAGTCGGACGACTACCGGACAGAAAAAGAGGGTCCACAATAACTACGTCTTATTAGGAGTCAAGGGACACTAATTTCTCAGTCTCAACTCTAACGTCGTAAAAGGATGAAACAGAGACCTTGGGGGTATTTGACGTAATCTTTTTTTGGGTTATCGTTAATAAATTTTTCACCCCCCTCCCCTAGAAAACTTACGTAAAAAAAGGAAAAAGAGATTGTTATCTTATATTTACATAAAAATTTTTCTAAGAAATCTCTACGACATACAACGTGTTACTCCATGTAAGAATAGACTAAGAAAGAACCATCTTGAAACAGGGGACATGTGTTATAACAATAACTGTCGTCAAGATTTCGGAAATTTTATTCTTCTTTAATTTGTCACTTAGTTATTTCTAATCGATAAATGACATCTAATGATCGAATAGTAAGGGTATTAATGTTATTACCAACGACTACCTTTAAGATAAATACACTTAGTAAAATAAGAACAATAAATGATAATAATTACAATGGTAATAATAGAAGAATGGGAAGTCAAGTGTTCTACATAGAAGAGTCACTTAAAATTAAGGTCATTGAACGATAATATGACATGTATTAGGATAGTTTCTGACAGGAAGTACGTTGTAAAAGTCACTATATAATAGTATCTCTGGCAATTACTTACTCGAAGTATAGAATGATTATGATAAAATCTATGATAAAAAATAATTAAAAGGTTCGACATTAAGAAGTATCTGATGGACACGGACAGAATATAATTTCAATACAAAAGGTAAAAATGTACCTCTAAAGTTTCCTTTCGTAATTGAAACACAGAAATTTTTATGTAAAATGAAGTACCTAAGAGTTACTAATGTAATAGTATTACGGGTACGAAACAAGAGAATATGAACATTGTTCAATTAAAAGTGTTAAAGGAAATGAAACCTAAGGTTAAAATACAATCGTTAGTTTTAATTTTGTCATTGTGATACTAGAAAAACTGTACGTTGACTCTGTTCTTTATTGAACTTTTTGTTCGGTTGACGTGAGACAGGAAACTACTTCTAGGTGTGTCATATCAGTTTATTTCCTTTAATAATACAGTTGAAAACATGTATGATAGAGATTCGTAATAATGAACTTTCATTTATGTCAGTAGCATGTCCTCCATGACACAAGGAACCTTTATTAAATAAAGTAACTTTATGGAATAAATAAAATAAAATTTCTCTAATTCTTTCACTCGTTGTTCTTTCGATAAACAAATCGAAACTTAGCTCAGAAAAAGGGAACGGTATACTAAGACTAGTGTCCGACACCGTTATGTTTTATTAAACACGACTTTAAAACACAAATGACAAAAGGAGTGTGACCCTTAAACCATCTTACCATACCTAAAGAAAAATATACAACGATGTCCTTTCCAGTTTGTCTCTCTTACATCTAATTTATTCGAATCTAACATCGATGTAAGGAAACATTAATGTAATTTTGTAAGATTGTCATATTTTAATCACCGGTTATAATTTTACAGGAATTCTGATACGATACATATCTTGTACATTTATTCGAATCTAGAGAAACTTCCTTTTAATTTATATCTACACTATAAGACATCGACTCTAATTATCGATCCCTCTTTACGTAATAATACCATTATATTTGTATTATATAAATCATATATCGGTATCGATATCGTAAGCTCCATTTGTTTTGTCTAGGGACAACGATCAAACCCAACTAAACGAAGTAATTAGAAAAGTCACGTAGACAAATCAAAAGATGTGGAGAGGTTTAAATATGTTTGTATCGTTTATGTATATATGATCCTATTGATCTGGTCACCGTCAACCTTCGTTGACCTTTTTTCTTCCTTTTCTCCTTCCTTCCTCTTCGTTTCCTTTTTTTATATATATAATATGTATTTGTGACTTTAATTTGGGGTAGACGAACAGACTCAAAACTAGGGAACCAGACCTCCTAGTGGACCCTCCTCCCGTACCGTTGGGTGAGGTCATAAGTACAGACCTCTTAGGATACCTGTCTCCTCGGATCGCCCGAATGTCAGGAAACCCATTGTTTCTTAACCTGTACTGACTTCGCTGAATCGTCCGTATGTACGACGAACAGATTTTCCTTTTAGGTTTCACGATCTTTTCAATGGTAATATTCTGATATAAGGATCGCATACATTAGGTGAGTTCTGTTAGAAAACAGATTATACCACTACCAAAACTATAACACAGTCACCCCTCCCTTTATAAACTACGAAGATGAAGGTGTTCACATCACCATGATTCATTTTGTTACGGATTGTCAACCACTGTGAATATAAGGTTATCACAAAAGTAGTAAAATGGAATCTTCACTGGAATATTCTATTTATGATACACACCCTCAAACTTATCACTAGTAAAGTGGGGTCTCAGTTTCACTCGGTTTTATTATTTGACTGGAGAAGGGTCCATAATATAGGATATTGTTTGTCTCCGTTTAAGATAGTTTTCGAGATAAACCATATATCGGGGAGATGTACAATTGTTGTGTTTGTTGTCTGGGACATTCAGAGGCCTTCGTCAAATTACTCAGGAACGTTAGACTTAAGTTTAAAGTCCAAAAACTTCAAGGTAAACATTCTTTTTAAGATTATGAAATGACCTTTCAAGTACTACGTTCATACGAAAACATAAAAAACATTGGAAAAAGACTTCTTGACATATCTGACATATCTAAATATTAAAAACATTTCACATGTTTGATTGATATTTCAATGTATTATTGAAAATCGTTATAGTATATTTTCTAACAATTTTAACATTTCTTGTATTTACGGAGTACGAACTGTTTGTCACAAACCTTTTGTCCAACTGTCATAGAAATGATTAGTGTCGTATTATTTACACATCTAAATATAAAACGTACATAGTGACCACTATTACAAGGTATATAACGTCAAAGTACTCCATAGAATATAAAGTTCTCAGATTCTATTATGACTCGTGTCTTGTCCGGTAGTGTTTTATCAAGAACTTTTTTATTCATTTTTTAATTTTACTATTACCCTGTTGTTTCGACTTGAAAATTTTTAACCAGAAAAGTTGTATGTAACAATTTTAACTTTTTTTTTGAGGTAATTGTCTTTAATGTTAAAATTTTTTAAGTCCCTTTGGAGTTGAAGATATATTCAATCTTTGGACCGTACTTCTTCACCTACAATTCCCTTTTGGGTGTCCACGACAACGGGGAACCCGATCATTGGAACTCTCGGAAATCATTAATCTTCTACAATAACTTTTCCTGTCACTCGTCACGGTTCTCTCTCGGACAAAATCTCGGCCCGGAGAACCTCTCCCAGTAGGATATCTTCAATCCTCTAACCTACTTCCCTGTGTCGGTCAGTGTCGGTAGTCGTCCGTCCCTCAACCCCGTTACATAGGTTTGGAGTGAGAGGACAAGAGGTATGAGAACTCGTACAATAAGTAACCGACTTGTGTCCATTTTCGGTGTCTCACTCTCTTAGGTGTGTTCACCATATGTGTTCCGTCGGTCGTTTCGTGTCCCACCTTCCTCCTTCCGCCTCTCATTTGAGTCTCTCAGTTTGTTGTTTGTCCGAGAGTATGTATGTCTGTGTTGTATGTTGTAAGTCTAAGGTAAAAAGGTGTAGAGGAGAGGAATTTAAATTTATAAGTATAGAACCAAAAAGTTTTGAGTCATGTTTATGTATAGAATTAGGGAAACCTGACGATATTGTTTTTATGATATGACCCCCCCCCCAATTCACTGTTTATATAAATATCAAAACCTCCAATTTTTCAGGCTCAATTCCGTGGTCGTCTAAGTCACAGACCATTCCCGGCCAAAGGACACAGTTGTCGTCACAAGAACGACACAAGAGGTCACCATCTTCCCCGTACCTCATGAGATCCTAGAGAAAATGTCTTCGTGTCTAGGGTAAATACTCCCAAGGTGGGAGTCTAGATTAGCGGAGGGTTTCCAAGGTAGAAGGTTATAGTAGTGTAATTCCTAATAACCCAAAATTTTATACATAGACCCCTCTGTGTCTGAAAGTCTGATATCAGAAGAGAACATAACAACCTTTTCCCACAAACGATACTGGTGACACAAGAGAACCGTTTTGAGATAATCGGAAACGGAATGAAGTAAGACATGAGGTTCCGGTTTAAACGGACAATGAGGTCCATAAAGAACTGAAAGATGAAAACGTAAGGTCAGGGGACATTACTTTTCCTGTAGAAAAAAACCCACAATCAAGATCTTCCAGAACATCCAGAAGTATCTTGGTAAGTTGAAGTCGAAGAAGTCGTAATAACGAACCCTGTATCTGAACCTGATGACACTATAACTTACCAAACGGAACCTGTGCTTGTCTCCAGTAAGGCAGTAAAAACTCTGACGTAGGTGCATGACGTGAAACCTCTGAAAACAACTGATACTACCGATGAGGTAAAGAAGATTCCCTAAGAACGGGTGTCATCATCTATATTACCAATAGACTCTTGCTTTCTCGGAGAACTACTTTCACTTTCTCCTCTTACTTTTTCAACCGAATTTTGAGTTGTAAGCCTTTTGATTCTAGTGCCATAACCCAGGGTAGTGAAGTATCGTTTATCTGCCCATTGTTACCTTCGTCACTGTCTGAAATAAATAAATAAATAAAAAACCGAGGTTTTAGTGACGTCTACCACTGACGTCGGTACTTTAATTTTCTGTGAACTAGGAACCTTCTTTGTAATACTGGTTGAATCTGTCGTATAAGTTTTTGTCTCTGTAATGAAACGATTTTTTCCAGGTAAGTCAGTTTCGATACCAAAAAGGTCATCAGTAAATACCTACACTCTCAACCTGACATTTCTTTCGACTCACGGCTTCTTGACTAAGAAAACTTGACACTATGACCTCTTCTGAGAATTTCTCAGGGAACCTGACGTTCCTCTAGGTTGGTCAGGTAGGATTTCCTCTAGTCAGGACCCACAAGTGACCTTCCTGACTACGATTTCGACTTTGAGGATATGAAACCGGTGGACTACGCTTCTTGACTGAGTAAACTTTTTCTGGGACTACGACCCTTTCTAACTTCCGTCCTCTTCCCCTGCCGTCTCCTACTCTACCAACCTACCGTAGTGGCTGAGTTACCTGTACTCAAACTCATTTGAGCCTCAACCGCTACGACGTCGGTACCCCAGCGTTTCTCAACCTGTGTTGACTCGTCAACGTCTTGACTTTATTAAAGTCGTCTTGACTTTATTAATATGTGAGACGAATATTTACTATTCTTATAGTTTAAATTATCGAAGGAAAAGATTTTTCGAAAAACGACCGTCTACCGACAAGACAATAAAACTAAAGATTTAAGAGTCTAGTGAAACCAAAATGGAAAAGATACTACAAACAGTACATAAAAGATATTAAAATTAATAAACACAAATACATGTTAGCTATGATAATCAAATGACCAAGGGTTTTCAGTCCCCGGTAAAAATTTAGGATAAAACTTTTTTTAGTTGTCCTGATACTTCATTCGTCATTTAGTAGACGTCACTAATAAACTTATCAATAAGTCTTTTAAGACATCCAAGTATAAAGTCGAGGAGTTTTATTATATTTCGTGTTATATACATGTCTTTGGGAGAAAGTTGAGAACTGATATCTTAATGAATGGACAACATTCGGAGTTTTCATTATGTTTGATTGTTTTTATCCAAAAAAATTTTTTTATTACTTTGATCAAATACACTTGTAATATATCAAATATATTCAGTTTTTATCAATTACAAAGTTCCTATATATAAGACATAAGACGTTTTATAAAACATAACATTCGGTATTGTATACACACACAAAAGCAGAGAGTCAGCACAGGCTGAGACGCTGGGGTGCTTGACATCGGGTGGTCCGAGGAGACAGGTTCCCTAACAGGTCCGTTCTTGTGACCTCACCCAACGATAAGGGAAGAGGTCCCCTAGAAGGGTTGGGTCCCTAGTTTGTGTCCAGAGGACGTAACGTCCGTCTAAGAAATGGTAGACTTGATGTCCCTTCTAGAATTGTTTATATCGTAGTGTTATAAAAAATTTTTAAAGTTCGTTCCAATGTAGTCTTATTTTATTGATGGTTAATAATAGGTGAATCGTATATGATCTGTATATATATCAGGTGGTTATTCTTGGACTAGTCCGGACTCGTCTTAGTCCCGATCCGTCTTGTTTCTCCTTCTGAAAGTCTATTATCTCAGTCATGTGAATCTCTTGTTCCTTATATGGTGATCATTGTTGTGGATCTCGAGTCTATTCTACAGACTATGAAAGAGTATTTTTCATTCACCCTTAAAAGATCTCCCCTATAATACCTTAAAAGATTTAAGGTGTCAATTAAAAGAACGAACATCGTCTTAATTTTTCTTTCTTAATTTATAATTGATATTTGTGCACTTTTTTACAATTAATTTATAATATCGATTTACCTTTATAAGTCGTATTTGTATACCTTTTAACACGAGATCCTTCGTTATCTCTACTTACTAAAACACATATATATATATATATACACACACACACATTCACACACATATATGTGTATGCGAAATATATATATCTATTGAACGTCTAGTAAAATTCTTCTAAGTTCAATTGTGTCCAAAACGAACTGGATCTTTTTCCTTAAATGATTTTATTACATAAGACTTTTGACTTGACAACTGTTACTAAAGGGTGTGGTTTACGGATAGTATTTATGTTAATAAAAAGTGTCGAGTGAGTAAAAGTAAATCTCATGATAACAATTCAAAAGGACTAACAAAACGAATTCTTTAGTCTTTCCGACGAAATCCGATTGACCTCCAATATACAAGTGTTATTTAGATCTGTACTTTTAGTTATCTTTGTAAATTTGGACACTACGACCTCTTCACGGAGAGTTTTTTCTAGTTTACGATTCTTAGCTTAGAGTATATGTGATAACGTGTAATAGTGATGTTCACTTCCGAACAACTGTGATAAGACAAATAATTCGTTGACGTTATGTTAAACCTTTTGTACTGTGACAAATTTCCGAGAAGTCCGAATAATCACTCCAGAGTAGCTGACACCCTCCGACGGTCATGACGTCTGTACAAAGGAATCGGTCATTCCCGTAACGGACCCAATCAGAACCTTGAGTGGTATACACGGCTCTCCTAGTCGTCATTTCTTCCACTTACTGTCTTTCTTCGCGAAAGGTATAATCCCTCCTTTCCTCCGTAGGCTTGTCTTTCCTCACCCTTATGTATCTAGCCCTAGGTACTCTTTACTCTCTTTAAATGTCTGAATAGCTTTTCTTTGGGGACATGAAAGAAGTAGAAGGGACTACAGAGAACAGGAGAATTTCCTCAAGTGTTTAGAAAGTTTCAAAAGGAGGGTAGACTCTCCGGTTAGTAAAAGAATTCGTTCAAGGACAAGACTTTGAAGATAAAGGAAAGTCACTCAAAAAGAGGACCGACGGGGTCTATAGAACAGACGAACAAAAGTCAAAGTACCTAGAATGTCTTGAGACGTTCACCTTCGTCGTCGATACAGTCGGAATGGCGGTTCGGAGGAAGATTCCCTTAGACACAGAAACTCTTTGGACACAGAATACCCTTTAATGCTCCAACGCTTGATGGAAGACGTGGATACTCTTTATCATTTAGAAGGACGAAATATTTGATCGTAAATGTGTCCATACGTGTGTACGTAAGTGTGTATGGAAAGTTAGACTTTGATAGATGAGACGGTCGTTAAGAGTCGCTTTCTACTAAGACCATTCTTGTCATTCGTTTTGTCGTAAATTCCTACGTGTATTAGATTCTCAACACTTCCCACACACACACACACACACACACACACACACACACACACACACCACACACACACACCACACACACAGACACCATTCTTTTAACCTTTTGAGTTTAGTTGTTCGTATTTATACGGTTTCTCGTTATTGTTTCATAAGATGTAATGACTCGTCCTTTTTTTATTCTATTTGTATAGTTAAAAGAGTTTTGCTTAAGTATCCGAATTAAGTGAGGTTTAAAAATGACGTCTTAATAAGTCTTTACGTACTGTTATTTTATCTCATAATTCTTTTTCTTCTCGAGAAATTTCACCATTTCAGACAATATTAAATTATTGTCAATTTTCACTACTCCCGTAATTTTTGTGTCATTCTTTCATTTCTTTCAAGTGACAAACGAACTTAAGATTTATTCTTTTTTGTCTCTGTTTTTATCGTCATCCTATTATACTGTCTCGGTTTACGGCGCAATAAATTCTGTGATGACCTTGGAGTCCATTTTAAATCCCATTACACTTTAATATTTCATTATCCGGACCTTATCAAAATTTTGTTTTCAATTAGGTTGTAAAAGTTGCTACCATTGAAAGGTATCGTATCTGTAAGAAGGGACAGTAATCCTTCTAAACCCTGAGAGTCACTATAAAATGTCTTCTATTTCAACTTCAAGTCTATATGACTATACGATAATAAAGAAGATAGTCAAGTCAAGTCAGCGATTCAGCACAGGCTGAGAAACGCTGGGGTACTTAGCGTCGTGTGGTCCGGAGGGACAGGTAGTGGGAGAGGGCCTCAAGTGAGTCTGAGTGCAGGTAGCTCAGTCACTACGGTAGGTCGGTAGAGTAGGAGACAGCAGGGGAAGACGAGGACGGGTGTTAGGGAGGGTCGTAGTCTCAGAAAAGGTTACTCAGTTGAGAAGAGTACTCCACGGGTTTCATGACCTCGAAGTCGAAAGCGTAGTAAGGAAGGTTTCTTTAGGGTCCCGACTAGAGGAAGTCTTACCTGACCAACCTAGAGGAACGTCAGGTTCCCTGATAGTTCTCAGAAGAGGTTGTGGTGTCAAGTTTTCGTAGTCAAGAAGTCGCGAGTCGAAAGAAGTGTCAGGTTGAGAGTGTAGGTATGTACTGGTGACCTTTTTGGTGTCGGAACTGATCTACCTGGAATCAGCCGTTTCGTTACAGAGACGAAAACTTATACGACAGATCCAACCAGTATTGAAAAGAAGGTTACTCATTCGTAGAAAATTAAAGTACCGACGTCAGTAGTAGACGTCACTAAAACCTCGGGTTTTTCTATTTCAGACTGTAACAAAGGTGACAAAGGGGTAGATAAAGGGTACTTCATATTACGGTGTGATAGGTAGTTATATTTAAATAATATAGAATTAGTCAGGATCAGGTATTTGATTTTGTGTAAAGCCAGAACCTGATGTAAAATAAAAAGAGTTTTTAAAATAACCCAAGTCCTCCTAAAAAATTTCAACTATATGGTAACCTTCCTGTAATTTCTAAAATACATTTCTATTTGTTAATCTCGTGAAATGTTATATGTTAAAATTCAAAATAAACAGTTAATTTTAACTTTAACCATGTCACTGTATTTTTAAATCATAGTAAAATTTCCATATATTTCGATTCCTGTAGAGGGTCAAGTTAAACTTTAGAAGTTCATCTCCGAACCATCTTATGACCTGGTGACGAGGAGATTTAAGTTTTAGACACGAGAAAGGTCTTGAGGTAAATAGGGTGGAGGGATTATAATTGATTTCTACTCCTACGTTTCTTACAATTCTCTGAGTTCGTCCGAAATAACCTTGGACCAACTCCACAGGTCGACCAGTAATTTTAGGTTTATATCCAATTCTAAATGTACTGGGTCCTATTACCGTTTTTTACTTTTTACTAAGACAATAGTGGCAAAAAAGAGTGTAAAAGGAAAATCGACGTAAAGAAGTGTGTGCACATTTTATTTGTTTGTAGTCGGTAGATTTTTTATAGTTTTTGTACTACAAAAGTCTCTACTTAAGTAACCTTAACCTTAAATTATCACTCTATAAGTAAATAAGTAGGGATTCCCACGGAGGGAAGTCAAACTGACTCTTTTTATCCAAGTCAAAAGGAATATATTATATTTATTGTGACCTCATTCTAACGTAGACAGTATCTACTTTTATGGTATAAATACAGAAGAATATTAGGTAAGTAACGAAATACCTGGGTTTCAGGAGGTCCCTCACAGTGTTTAGGTGTATTACAAGGACTCACAATGCAAAACGTACACCTAGATACTAAATCGACTGTCTACACTTATTTGTGAATCTCAGGTCCTTGAGGGACTATTGACGTGTACACCTCTGGTTTCTCATGTAAGAAAATTCCAGTGTAATCGAGAAAGAACTATAGGGGAAGATACTAATGAAGAGACGACTACTATTTTATTAAAAGGTGGTTATACAAAGTAACCATCTTTGTGTATAAAAGTTTTAAACGACACGACACAAAATAATAAAAAGGTAGTTTTAAAATTATTTAGTTAATTTTACTCTTACAAAGTTTAAAATATTTCTTTATTTTGGGAACTTAGGATGTTAAAACTATGTATAAGAGATTCTTGTTACTTTTAGGGTGATAAAAAGATTAACAAAACCTCCTGTTGGAATCTGTAACATGTGGTTGTAACAAAGTTTAAAATTCGCTAATTCGTGACTACGACTTCGACCTTGAGGTTATGAAACCGGTGAACTACACTTCTTGGCTGAGTAACCTTTTCTAAACTACGACCTTTTTCTAACTTCCGTCCTCCTCTTCCCCTGTCGTCTCCTACTCTACCAACCTACCGTAGTGACTACGCTACCTGTACTCAAACTCATCTGAGGTCCTCGACAACTAACTGTCCCCTCGGACCGTACGACGTCAGGTACCCCGCGTTTCTCAGTCTGTTCTGTCGTGGACTTGACTGATTGACTTTGTTTCGACCTTATGGAGTAACCTATTGATTCCTGTTTGTTAAATCACTATTTTTCTATGAGACGTATATATGAAGATAAATTATAATAAGTTACGAAAAATGTTAGAGACTAGGTAGTTGTCGTTTGAGAAAGTGTCGGGTGTTCAAGAAATTCCTTGAACTGATGAGGGAAAAAAACCGAAATTAACTTTGAAGTAGAAAAGAGTTCCGATTACGGAAAAACGTCTCAAGACTTTGACACTGAGGAGAAAGAGAGTACGAGTCGAGAAATGTTTCTGTCCTACAACAACCGTAAAGGGGTAAAAGTGTGGAAAGGAAACTTCATTTACTGTATTAAACATGTGGTAGGATATATATATATATATATATATATATATATATATATATAAATGGTGAGTCAAGGTGATTTAAAGATCAGTGAAGAAGTGTAAGTAGGTCATAAGACTTCAGATAGAATGATAAACGTCGGTTGTTCTAGGTAAGATAATATGACACCTCCTGTAGAGTCAAGTCAAGTCAAGTCAAGTCAAGTTAAGTCAACGAGTCAACACAGGTTGAGGAACGTTGGGGTATCTGGCGTCGTACGGAGGGACAGGTAGTGGTCGAGGGCCTCAAATGAGTTGGAGTACAGGTGACTCAGACACTACGGTAGGTTGGTAACAGTAGGAAACAACAGGGGAAGAGGAGGACGGAAGTTAGAAAGGGCCGTAGTCCCAGAAGAGTTTGTTCAGTCGAGAAGTGTAGTCCACCGGTTTCATAACCTCGAAGTCGAAGTTGTAGTCAGGAAGGTTACTTGTGAGTCCTGACTAGAGGAAATCCTACCTGACCAACCTAGAGGAACGTCAGGTTCCCTGAGAGTTCGCAGAAGAAGTAGTGGTGTCAAGTTTTCGTGGTTAAGAAGTCGTCTGTTGTAGAGTGTGGGTACATTTTTTATAAAAATTATGAGACCGGAGTTATAAAGGACTGAAAAGGTTGTCGTTACTAGACAAGGAAGTGAGTTTGAGAGAGTCGACAGAGTTCCTAGAACAGTAGTGGACCTTAAAGAGAGAGTGACTCATTTGGTCATAAATAAGTCTTCATACTGTCGACGTAATATAAATCGTTCTCAATAAAGTAAGTTTTGAAAACTCTTGTCATATATAGTTACTCCCCGAAGGGTCCCCGTGATCACCGTTTCTTAGATGGACGGTCACGTTCTCTACGTCGAAGTTAGGGACCCAGTCCTTCTAGGGGACCTCATCCTTTACCGTTGGGTGAGGTCATAAGAACGGACCTCTTTGGATACTTGTCTCTTCGGATCGTCCGATATCGGGTACCCCAGCGTTTCTTAGTCCATGGTGACTCGCTGACTTGTGTGTGTCTGTGTACATAACTACTCTCCGTCAGTTCACATGTAATGACATAATAGGATAAAAGACTTTAAAGGGTCGTCGAATTTTTTTAATTTTTTTGAAAGACAAAACATTTTTTTAACTCGGAACGTAATTCAATGTTCTTGTCGTGTCGTAAAGTGAAGTGCAGAAAGGACGTCAAACCTCATATAAGAACCTTCGAATCACAACTCGAAACAAGAAAAGGGTCACTTAGACACTCGAGGATTTCAGATGTAATTTTTTGAGAAAACCACTTAGTCGGTCTTAGACGAAGGAAGTAAACTTTACTTCTTGAGACTGAATTTAGTTCAGTTGAACAAAGATTTTGAAAGAGAGACACCTCTTAAGAGACACCGGATCCTCGTCTTTTTCTCTTTCGTCTACTAATCCCACTAAATGTATTTAAGTCATACAATTACTACGTAAGAATAGATTCATCATTCCGTTTCGATTCTTTTAGACTGTTTTATAGGATCGTTGTTAAAATAAAAAAATTGATTATTTTATTGTGATTGGATTGTTATTTACGTTAATTCCTTCTTTTATACGAGTGGAAATTAGAATAGTGGTATTGTCTCATAAAGTAACCAATAACAGAAAGGAAAACTAGAAATTGGAATATATGTAAAACATAATTTTACTAGTAGTATGTATCTCAAAATAAAGTGTATGGTCGGTCCTTGGTTCCTTTTTTTATCTACTCTTTAAATCCCTACTGTTGACTCTTTAAATCTCTATCGAGTTGTTTCCCTGTTAAACATTTCTATATCCGACCCACATCACCTTGGTTTCTCCACTCATGTCATGGGTACTCCATCATTGGTCCCACGACAAGGGTTCGGTTCCTGACTTCTCTGTTCTTAATTACCAATGAGTTACGTCTCTGTGTTTCACGAGACACATCTCCAGACCCACTAACCTCAGGAATGAAACCCGAGTCACTGGGTATGTCGGACGTTACTAGGACGTTTCTCCCTTAAACATCTTGTACATAGTCACGGATCGAGAGGAGGACGGAGACTAGAGGATGGACACAAAGAGTACTGACACTGGTCTACTTTTCCTTTGGACGACTATTTCAGGTTCGTCCAGTCGGAGGACACCGTGTCTCGTCTTAGACTCTCCATTTTCATTATATAGGTCGTGGTGTACTACCAGATTATAAAATACTCCTATTGTATAGTAAAGAACGAATTAATGAGAAGACAATGTCAGAAATATGAAAAGGACAATTTTTCTTTACTCGTCATAAAAATATTTATAGAATTATGTATAGTGTAAAAAAGAAAACTTATTAAGTATTCTTACTGTGGTTTTTAACATACTGATCAAGAGTTCTTTTCTTGTCAAATTTTACTCCTTATAGACAAAACACGATTAAACAGAAATAGTAAAAATTTCATCAATTCGACAAGTCAAGTCAAGTCAGCGAGTCAGCACAGACTGAGAAACGCTTGGGTACTTGGTGTCGTACGGTCCGGAGGGACAGGTAGTGGTTGAGGGTCTCAGGTGAGTTTGGGTACAGGTAACTCAGCCACTACGGTAGGTTGGTAGAGTAGGAGACAGCAGTGGAAGAGGGGAACGGGAGTTAGAAAGGGTCTCAGTCCCAGAAAAGTTTACTCAGTCGAGATACGAGTCCACCGGTTTCATGACCTCAAAGTCGAAGTTGTNAGGTAGTGGTTGAGGGTCTCAGGTGAGTTTGGGTACAGGTAACTCAGCCACTACGGTAGGTTGGTAGAGTAGGAGACAGCAGTGGAAGAGGGGAACGGGAGTTAGAAAGGGTCTCAGTCCCAGAAAAGTTTACTCAGTCGAGATACGAGTCCACCGGTTTCATCACCTCAAAGTCGAAGTTGTAGTCAGGAAGGTTACTTGTGGGTCCTGACTAGAGGAAATCTTACTTGACCAACCTAGAGGAACGTCAGGTTCCCTGAGAGTTCCCAGAAGAGGTTGTGGTGTCAAGTTTTCGCAGTTAAGAAGTCGTGAGTCGAAAGAAATATCAGGTTGAGAGTGTAGGTATGTACTGACGACCTTTTTGGTATGGGAACTGATCTACCTGGAAACAACTGTTTCATTACAGAGACGAAAAATTATACGATAGATCCAACCAGTATTGAAGGGAAGGTTCCTCATTCACAAAAAATTAAAGTACCGACGTTAGTGGTAGACGTCACTAAAACCACAGGGGGTTTTACTTCAGACAGTGACAAAGGTAACAAAGGGGTAGATAAAGGGTACTTCACTACCCTGGTCTACGGTACTAGAAGCAAAAGACTTACAACTCGAAATTCGGTTGAAAAAGTGAGAGGAGAAAGTGAAAGTAGTTCTCCGAGAAATCAAGAAGGAGTGAAAGACGGTATTCGCACCACAGTAGACGTATAGACTCCAATAACTATAAAGAGGGTCGTTAGGGCTAAGGTCGACCACTAAGTAGGTCGGGTCGTAAAGAGTATTATATGAGACGTATATTCAATTTATTCGTTCCACTGTTATATGACGGGACTGTATGAGGAAAAGGATAAACCTTGGTCAGACAACAAGGTACAGGTCAAGATTGACAACGAAGGACTGGACGTTTGTAAAGAGTTCTCCGTCCAGTCCACCAGACCATAAGGGTAGAGAGCTTCTTAAAAGGTATCAAATAACACTAGGTGTGTCAGTTTCCGAAACCGTATCAGTTATTTCGTCTTTATCTACAAAAAGACCTTAAGAGAACGAAAAAGCTACTAGGTCGTCTACGACCGTTAAACTAGAGACCAAGGAGACGGAAAAGATTTTGGTCGAACTTGTAGACCTTTACAATATAAGCATATACCCTTTTACAAAAGTCACAAGAAGCTTATATAAACAGTGTATCCTTAGTGTGTATTGGTTCTATTATCCTTCTCTTCCAGTAAAAGAAAACCTCTATTTCTTCAAATCCGAGTCCTTCCAAACAAGTGTTCAGTGTACCGGTCAAACTTATCTAATTTGACACCCGTCTTCGATGAGTTCAGAGTCTATGTCCGATTCGACGAAGGGAACACTGTTTCGAAATGGACAATTTAAGGCGAGTTGAAGTAGGGGAGGTCTCGTATGTTTCGTCCTTTTCTCTTGTCGTCGTTGAAAGATGGATTGTCGGTACTGGTCTTCAACGTATGTAGTGTACATAATTATGAGTGTCAGGTCTAGAATTAGTGTTCGAGAATGGATGAAAGATCCTACCGACTATTTACATCAGAGATGGACTGGTGAGTACAAGATGGTCATTACCAAGATATTTATTTCGTCTTTCTTATAACTCCCGTGGTTATCGATGTAGGTATCACTGTGGGAGACTAGTAGTATATAGGTAATAACAAATCAACGCAGGCTGAGAACCGCTGGGGTACCTGATATCCGGTGGTCCGAGAAGACAAGAACCTTAAGAGGTCCGTTCTTATGACCCTCACCCCACGGTAAAGGAAGAGGTCCCCTAGAAGGGCTGGGTCCCTAACTTTGGTGGAGAGGACGTAGAGGAACGTAACCGTCACTCAGTGGTCCCTATAGTTCCTGTGATCGTCAATGTAGATGCGACTGTGGGAGACCGGTAGGTATGTCGGTATGGGTAAAAATAACGAATGTATTTTGTGTAAAAGTGAGAAGGGACGGTTGTTTTTTCAGTGTGTAGACCCACTTCATGTTATGAAGGACACTGAATATTTGATTTTCTGTATACGGAAGGTGTATGAGGGAGTTATATGTTGCGACCCTAACTTTGTCATTTGACGTTATCTTTGGGTTTAAGTTTTCTTTCTTCTTCCCCGTTGACTAGTAGTTTAGGACTTTCTAACACTTAAAACCTCTGGAGTACGACACATTAAGGGACTAATCGGGATGAGAAACGGTACCAAAGACCTTTATTGAGGAAACAGATCACAAGAGACATCAGGAATGAACTAGAAAAACATTAGCAAAGAGACACTGGTGTTTACCTTGACCCTGACTTCTCAGAGAGGAGAGTCGGAGTGTGACGACCACATCTGGAACCCTTTGTCTCCAACAAACTCTCCAAGCTATTGGTGTCCTTGGACTTCACGTCGGAACACCGATGGGTCGTTGAGGAAGGTAACGAAACTAAGGTCGGTCGAGGTAAACTTCATTGGGTTCACTTTCTTAGAAGTGACCCATATCGAAAAATACTGAAGTCTGAAAGTAAATATATGATGAAGGACCCGAGTCCGACGACGGGGAGGGGTGGAGTTAAATTACCGTTAATGGAATCGTCGTACCTATCCTCTATTATAATAATTTGACTGGAACCTTCGACCAACGAGGTTAAAAGACTATTGTACATTATACCGTAGAAGATCTTTCCGAGAGTCGTCGGTGGCAGAAAAGACGACAAACACCAAGTGTATATAAACCGAAATGATTAGAATATTCCAGGGTTAATGACTTGAGTATTAGTTATATCTAACTGAAAAAAAAAAAAAACCATTACATTCCGTAAACAGATTGAATATTAGACTCACAAAATTGTGACTAAACAGTATGTTATGTGTAATTATGAAGAAAAATTGGTTAAACTATAGGGGGGAGGAAAAGTTGTTTAAGTGAGAAACTGTTAGTTTAATGGGGTTTTCGATCGTCCACTTCTCTGACTTGTTTTTAATGCAAAGGTTAGTCAGACAAGAGAGTTGTACTCTACCGGAAAGATAAAGATTCGGTCTATTTTAGAACTGAAACTTTCTAGTAATACCTCTTGAGAAGTCACTGACGACTGTGACTAAAATACTGGTTTTTTTTTAAGGAGACTTTTTTATATAGAACTATAAAATCCTAGGTACGAATAAAACTAATTATCTTGTCTCTCATGAGGTAATCTACCCAAAACAAAGAAAGTCAAAAAAACGAACGTTTGACCGAGTATTAACCGATTTAGAGAGAGGGGATGAATGATTTTCATCTTTCTTAGACGATTTCATGTGGTTGTAAAAATAAAAAAGAGTGGTGAATGGGATCTCAACTTCAAGGTCCTTTCTATACGTATAGAGATTTTAATAGTGTCCATTGTCAAAATATGCTTTACAAAAAAGGGATCATATCATTCTCAGTGATCGAACGGTCTGATGCTATATCCTGGGGACCGGAAGGTAACGGACTGACGTTTCGGATATGGTGTATATAACCCAAAATAGTACTGTTATAGGGTGAAAGTCTATGGTTGTAAATGTAAATGTAAAACTAAGACTGATGTAATGATATTGTGTCTCTGTGGTTCTATGTTCTAAATTTACCGTGTCTAAATTTTGTATACTAAATTTGGTATGTCTAAAATTTTGTATTGTAAATTTATTGTGTCCTTCTTGTTCAAAAGAAAGTAAAGTGACACGTCTTCTTTTACTAGGTCCCGGGGAACATCGAGTCAACCATTTCTTAGACGGACGTCACGGCCTCTGGGCTCAAGCTAGGGACCCAACCCTTCTAGGGGACCTCTACCTTTACCGCTGGGTGAGGTCATAGGAACGGACCTTTTAGAGTACCTGTCTCCTCGGACCACCCAACGTCAGGTACCCCAGTGTTTCTCAACCCGTACTGACTCGTTGATTGTGAATGAATGAATATATCCACCTAGGATGGTAAGAATTATGTATCAAAATTAGAGATCTAGGTTCCATCAACCAGACGAATATGGGTAAAAGGGTCCATCGTCTTTTCCCTCTCTTTTCCTTCACCTTTTATTTGTGAAAGGGAAACGTTTTACACTAAAGTCAACCTATAAAGTGAAACCAAATGTAATAAAACCAGTCTTCATCAATCTGATAGCATGAATTGATTTTCCTTTCGTCGTTTTACATGTCAGCTCGTGACTTGTGACGTCCCCAATCTCTGCGACTGGGAGACTCATCGACTTTGAATAGAAAATCAGTGAGGAAGTGTAGGTGTCAGGACACGGGTACCTGGTGACACCTGGCACATCATGACATACGTCATGAATGGTCTCTTTTTTTAGATAAACATTTACCTGTACACGTCAAGTTTAAGTACAACAAGTTCCCAGTCGCCATCAAACCGGTTCGTCGTTAAATAAGATGATTTTGAGTTCTCGACAAAAAGAAAAAAAATCATTCTTTTTCTCTTACTCTTTTTACTCTTCGAAGACATATGATCTCCGTAGGGAGTCACAGGTACCCTCTGACCAAGGTCCTGGGGGTCCTTATGGTTTTAGGAACTTACGGGTTCAGGGAATATATTTTACTATCTCATAAACATATATTGGATGTGTTAAAAGGGTATATGATATTTAGTAAGAGACCTAATGAATTTGATAGGTTATATTTCATTTATGATACATTTAGTAACATTTATGTTACATTTATATTCTATTGAGCAACGGTCGTTCGTCGTTTAAACAAAATGAAAAACCTTGAAAGACCTTAAAATTTTTTATAAAAACCAGACACCAACCAACTTAGCAACTACATCTTGATACCTATATCTTTCAGTTGACATGACATGACATCCCGAAAAAGGTGATTTGACTGTAATTCTTTATTGTTAGGCTGAAAAATCTTTAAATTTGATTCTCTCTTAAATTTATTCTAAACAAAGACCCTATGTCCCATATTTTTCTATGTAAAAAAAGATTTAAGAAGTAATTCAGTTTTATCAACTCTTGGTTTTATGATTTAATGTCTAGATTTTCTGTAGTAGAACGGAATTTGAACATGGTTCCGATTTTCTGGTACCGTTTTACAGTCGGACTAAATCTGAAGACTCCAGTAACTTCTTCTAGAGATCAAAAAACCGTTATAAAGGATGGGAGATTAAAACTCTTTCCTACCGGTACTCTAGGGTAAGGGGTGAGAGTTTGAGGGTAAAAACGTATTATACCATGGTACACCACCATCCCTGCCACCCGTATGTTTGTCAGACCTGAGTTTATATTCCTAGAGTTTGGGAAGACAAATGGTTGAATCTTTAAATTCTTTTTGTGAGTCAGAAAGATTTGGATTCCAAGGATTAGATATTTTCTTGCTAGTATAATTCACATAAGTCAAGTCAAGTCAAGTCAAGTTATACGACAGGTCCAACCAGTATTGAAAGGAAGGTTCCTCATTCACAGGAAATTAAAGTACCGACGTTATTGGTAGACGTCACTAAAACTTCGGGTTTTTTATTTCAGTCGGTGACAAAAGTGACAAAGGAGTAGATAAACCGTACTTCACTACCCTGGTCTACGGTACTAGAATCAAAAGACTTACAATTCCAAATCGGTTGAAAAAGTGAGAGAAGAAAGTGAAAGTAGTTCTCCGAGAAATCAAGGAGAAATGAAAGGCGGTATTCCCACCACAGTAGACGCATAGACTCCACTAACTATAAAGAGGGTCGTCAGAATTAAGGTCGAACACGAAGGAGGTCGGGTCGTAAAGAGTACTACATGAGACGTATCTTCAATTTATTCGTCCCACTGTTATATGTCGGAACTATATGAGGAAAAGGATAAACCTTGGTCAGATAACAAGGTGCAAGTCAAGATTGACAACGAAGTAATGGTCGTATGTCCAAAAAGTACTCCGTCTAGTCCACCAGACCATAAGGGTAGAAAAAGTCTTAAAATTTCGGGTTGTTTAGAAAAACTCATAGTAGAATTACCCTCCAAAAATGCATTCTGTATTTCGATGTGATTAATGTTTTATTAAAAGATTTAAAAAATTTTATAAGTTTTATTTAAAGATGATTAAAGATAGTTTAAGTTTTATTAAAAGATGATTAATGTTTTATTAAACGAAATTTTATTAAGAATTTCGTGAAACTTTCACTTTCACTTTCACTTCAACGAGTCAGCACAGGCTGAGAAACGTCGGGACACCTGACATCGGACGGTCCGAGGAAACAGGTACCCTAAGAGGTTCGTTCTTATGACCTCACCCAACGGTAAAGGAAGAGGTCCCCTAGAAGGGTTGGGTCCCTAACTTGGACCAAGAGGACGTAACGTCCGTCTGCGAAATACGAGACTCGGTGGTCCCTTCGGGTCAGAGATTTTAATGTGAGTTGAAATTGCAGGTCACAAGAACAAGAACTTATGATAATGTTTTACTTACATTACTTACAAGAAAAAAAGGACTAATATTTCTATTACATTAACTTTTTAGTTCTTTATATCTTTTCATTTTTTTTTTTAATAGAATTTAAGGAGGTAACTTTTTATTAATGAAACTACTTATAGAAAGATCTATAAACTACTTATGGAAAGATTTATAAAGAAACAATTTATGATATTTATTTTCTATTATTCTGACGAGACCATTACTATCAGTTAGGATAGGATTAATATATTGTTAATATTTTAGACCTGTTTCAATAATTCTGATTGATAAACTTCCGTGTCTCTTAATATTCAGTACATCTTAGAACTCTGATCAAATGAAAGTTTCTAACGATGACATAGTCCACTCTTGACACTCAGACACCAGAAGAACGGAACTCATGAGGTGTTCGGCGGGTGTAGATTCATCCACTTCTTAGTACCAGAATTCGTCGAGTTGCACCGTTTACTATTTCATGTTTCGCCCTCTGGTCGACCCATAAATTCACTCTTTAGGACATTCCTTTTGTCGGTTATATGTTCCTGGTACTAAAGTTTTATGTTTGTGTTTAAGACGAGTCATAGGACCGACAGATATTTGATGTGTACTCGTACCCTTTGAAGTCCCCGCCCCCGAGCCAAACCCCAACCTTTCGTCCAAATTTGATGTTCCTCTAGATTGGAAACTTTTCTAATATGTCTCACTTCATTCGGTCTTTCTTTTTGTGGTTATGTCATATGATTGTGTATATATACCTTAAATCCTTCTACCGTTACTGCTGGGACATACGTTCTGTCCCTTTCTCTGTGTCTACACATATTACCTGAAAACCTGAGTCTCCCTCTCCCTCTCCCACCCTACTAAACCCTCTTACCGTAAGATTGTACACATGATAGTACATTCTTAGCTTAGCAGTCAGATACAGACTACGTCCTATGTCGTACGAACCTCGACCACGTACCCCTACTGGGTCTCTCTACAATACCCCTCCCTCCTCCCTCCCCCCAAGTACAAACCCTTGCGTACATTCTTAATTTCTAAAATTTTAAATTTTTTTTTAAATTTTTTTAATTTTTTTTTTGTAAAAATTTTTGCCTTTTTAGAAATTTTTATAGTTAACCAAAATGTCATTGTTCGGGTAATAGACGGTTTAATGTGAAAATAATTTTTTGTACAAAAAGTTTTATTTTTTTTTTTTTTCTTTAGTCGAGAATCACCCTAAACGTTCATACGAGGGGAAACGTAAGGGGTTTTGTGGACGTCGGGGTCTTCCGTTTTTCACTTACGAAATGAACGAACTCCACAGGTTCCTATTTTAAGTCCCTATTCTTTCTATGACCCTTTAAATATGGATGGTGTGTTAGGTCGTAGAGTGAGTTTTCTCTGTTTTTGCAGGTGTGTTTCTGACCATTTGTATACATGTGACCTCGAAAGAAGTATTTTTGGGGTTTGACCTTATTTGAGTCTGCAGATTGTTGACGTTTTGTTCAAAATATACAGAAATTTTTACTTTAAGCAAGTCATTGTTTTTTTTACATTTATGTATCTTGTACCCACTTTAAGATATTACGATACGATTCACTTTTTCATTTGGTGTGTGTGTGTGTGTTTCTGATGTATAAATGTAAATGTTCGTTAGGGTCATTTCCGCTTTGAAGCCCCTGTCTTACATCTAGTCACCCACGGACCCCAACCCTCACCCTCCTCCTATAGTCAAAGCTTCACAGTTCTCCCTAAAAAAACCCACTACCTTTATATAGTATAGAACCACTGCTTCACGATTTCTTAGACGGACGGTTATGTCCTCTACATCCTCTGGGACCAAGCTTGGGGACCCAGTCCTTCTAGCGGACCTTATCTTTTACCGTTGGGTAAGGTCATAAGAACGGACCTTCCAAGGTACTTGTCTCCTCTGGTCGTCCGATGTCAGGTACCCCAGTGCTTCTCGACCTGTGTTGACTCGTGCACTCACACGTGTGTACGTGTGTGTGTGTGTGTGTGTGTGTGTAATTTGACATACAAATCCTACCTATGGAATAATCACGTACTTTTTCTAAAGAGTCATTTCGTCAATTTTACTATTGTGAATGTTGAATATAAAATAGAGGGTCAGGGGGGTCTAACGAAGATTATGTCATTTGACTAGTTTTACGAAGACTTTTTGTCTTACGTGAGAGTCGAAGAGGGATCAACAACTCGTAGGTTCCTAAAATTGAGGGACTTCTTTCTCTGACTTCGATTAATGACGAAATCTACGTTCTTTATTTAAAACTATATAAATTAAAAAAAAGTAGACCCAGTTTCATAAAAATTATGAGAAATACAAAAGTGGAAACTGAGTACTTAGTCAATCTTTGCATATTAAATTAAAGGTTTATAAAGCTTCAAAAAGTCCATGAAACAGTTTCTGAAGATTAAATGAAGGTAAAACAGTGACTTTATGAAAAATTACTAACGGTTAAGAAAAAAAGAAAGTCTAATCGGAAATTCAAGTCGTATACTATATGATATACTTACGATGTATACTCGGATTTTTCTCATACATAAGACGACAATAACCAACCTTACAAGATATTTACAGTTAATAAAGTTCACTCAATTGTCACAGTAAGTTCAGAAGATTTAGGATTACTTAAATGAAGAACAAAGGGAAGAAAGTAAACAAGTTGACTTAAGATGACCCGTTCAGAGGACTAATATCGTTAATTGGTATGACATACAATTAAGAAACATGGTCTGATTAAAGAGGTGATATGTACCTGAGTGTCGTCTGTTTTTATTACCGAAAATTAGTAGTATTGATCTCGTGATCATGTGACGGACTGTATATTCTTCGACAGATGTTCACAAACCACGTACGTATCCAATGATTTAGTTACTTAGTTTGTTGGATATTAGTTTTAGGAACAGTAATCATCTCATGTTTAATGTTTACATATCTCGAACCTCACGATATGTAGCGTAGTATAGGGGGTGAGGGCTGAGTATATAACTTCGGGATTGGAAGTTATATTAACATAAACCTATATCACGAAAGTCCTCCAGTAATTTCAATTGACAGTACCATTCCCACCCCAAGATTATCTTAGCCACCGAAATATACTTCTCCTCCCTACTCTCAAGGGAGAGAGACAGGTACGTGAACTTGACTTCTTTCCGTTACATTCGTGTGTCTCTCGATACTACCGTATATCTTCGGTCCCTCTTTCACGGGTGGTCTCGGGAAGTTCCGACCGGGGCACCAGAACTTGGAGGTCTTGACACTCTTTAATGAAAAAAACAAATTTAGTGAGTCGGATACCATAAGATAATAGTGTCGGACCCCTCTGATTCCAATGTAATGTCTATAGAACTCATTTAGAACAAGTCAATTATATGTGATTGTCTTAAAAAACTTTGAAAGATTATATATCAGAAGTCTTTGACAAAGTTCTTATTTCTAACTATTTCGTTTGTTTTTTAGAAATATTTTATTTTATCGAATAATTTTATAAAACAATTTTTATTGTTTGTTTCCGATTAAGGTTCTTTTAATTTACTATAATATCTGTTCTTTACTTTGTCATATCCTATTAATTCTGTTCATTAAAGGTTCCTTTGATTGTCAAATGGTTCATATTGTAGTTAAAGAGACGTGATGCGATAGTGATTTCCCGAGGTTTGGTCGAGTCTTTATTAAGATAAACATAAATATCTTATATGTTCACTCTTATTGATAACTCTTTATACTAGTTCTGACAGGATCTATTTGTGAGATTTGGGTCCAATTTATACGACATTAGGGGGTCATTATAAAACAAACTTCATACTAACTATAGAAGTAATAGTAAATTATTCGATCTCTGACTTATGTATGGGGTTAGGTGAGAGACTTGTTCATACGTTACTTCCGTTATAACATTTATAATATCATTTATGGAAGTGACTTCAATCCTAAGTCCTCGACTCACTCGTCTTTGATGGTCATTGAACATTAATTTTCCTCTTTTAGTATTTAGGAAAGACATCTGAGTACGTGAAAGGGTCACGTAGGTTTTTATTTATTTATTTATTTATTTGAAATTTTGTAACATCCCTTTTTTTCCTACAGTCTTTCACTTCTGAACGTCTGAAAGGGTAATGAACAGACATCAGACATCAAAACCAAGTTTGAGTTGTGTCAGTTAAGTGACCTCTCCCTGTCTCTCTTTCTTTTTCTTCCTAGGATTTACCAGTAAAAGTTACTCGAACAAAAGTACCTTCCCGTCTACTTGTCACATAACAATACAGACCACAAGTAGTTTATGGTTTTTTTTTTAGAGATAAAACTCTTTTCATCTAAAATATAATTTTAACATGTCTCGGTTTAGTAGTCACCAAAATTGGGGAGTCAAAAATATGTTTGTAACATTATACCTAATATTCTGGAATAAGCTTGGAGATGTATCCCAATTTATTTTATTAGCTTTTGTCCCTTTACGAGTCTATGTCTTGGACCGTACCAATTTTTACATTAACAATGTGATCTATTCGACCTCTCCAACCCCATACCGGTCGGGGGTAGACGGAAGGTACATGTGTGTCTGGACTAGTCCTTCAACGAAATATATGGTGTCGGAAGTACTGATGGAAGGTCAGACCTCTCTCCACTGGTGTTGAAACCTTTCGGTACACAGTACGAAACGTCACTAATAAGGAAACGGTCACAGTTGGATAGAGACTAAACTCTACTCGTCTTTTCTTTTGGTTGTTTCGGTCATTTAGTTATCTTTCATGTCAATCCTGTACTCCTCACTCTCTCCTTAGAACCATTTTCAAACTTTGTCAGACAGAACTATTTCACTCTTAAGAAGGGAGGACAGTGAATTGACTCTCGTATTGAACAACAGAGAAAATAATGTTCGTTAACACATAAAAACTCGTATGTGATAACGTTACAAGTCATTGACCATTATGACATTTACGCGGATGTTTCTTCACATTCAGTACCGATAACTGGAATTTCTTGATGTTCAGAATGTTCTTTTCTATTTTATTCGTGTGCCTATTGAACTACTTCGTCATTACACGATTTAGAGAGGTCTCACCGTGCTCCTTTCACGATTTCCCTGTGATAAGGAGCTCCAGATTCCGGGGTCCCCACATTAAGTCGATTAGTCCTTTCGTCCTTAAAATTGAAACAAGGTGAGGTGTACTGTCCCGGTCTTCAGATGAGGGTAATTCTAGATGCCGTAAACGATATGCTCGTTTTTTTTTTTTTTTTTTTTTTCTGTAAGAGACTGTTGTGTCTGAGGATAAACCGAACCAATTGGACGAGAGTGAAGGGAATCCTTCCATTAACTTCAGTTCTTTCAACGTGAATCGCTAAATCTCCAAACGTTGATCCTTTAAGAATCTAAAACCCCCGTATACATCGGAAAGTACATGTTTCAAGAGTAAAATTGGATGGAGTCCGATCGGTCGAAATGACTAAATATCAATTAATCCTAACTCTAAAAGTAACTTTTAAGCTTATGAATATACGAAAAAACATACGTAAAGTCTAGGACAACCGACTTCGTTTATTAACATTGTCGTGAGTTCTTTACTTACTTATGGTGTCCCTTCTCGAAGTTGGTGGGGATGAGAACTGTTGGACATTCATTTAGGACGACACAAGGGACAAGTGTCTTTATAGAAAGACTGTAGTGAACACTATCGACTTTCTAAAGAAAAGGATAGTCGATTGTTTTAGGGTTTTGGTAAAGGAGTGAAAAATTGGTACAGAACTTTAGGGAATTCTTTCAAGACGATAAACGACAAGCTGAAAATATGATCTTAATTTAAGAAACATGGTAGGTCTCCGAATCAATAATATATACACATGTTCAAGGTGACACTATTTACTAGTAAAACCCCGTATTCTAATGCTCTCCTTTAGACATAATTGGTACCATTTCTTCCGTCTTATATGACAAGAGTCTTACTAAATTACTTTAATATAGTAACACGTAAGTTTCGTAAACTATTTTTGTCTTAAGATAAAAATTTCTAAGAAGTAAGAATAAAATTCCTTCCCTCTTGGATTTTTTAAGTAAACGTCGTAAATTTGTACAGTCACTTATCAACGGTCTCTCCGTTCTGAAAGAAGTAATGATTACCAGTTTTTGTTGTTTTATTTTAGTTCAGATTAGAAGAGTGTTGACTGTTAAACAGACATTTGGAAAGGACCTATGTTTTCTTCTCTGTCGAAATCTCTTTATCGATTCATCAGTCCGGGTCCCTACTCAGAATTTTCGATAGTTTATAAAAGAGAGAGAATGAAACGTTAAACGACGATGTACGACAAATACTTGTATAAAATATATGATTTTACGGAAGTTACTTTTATTAAGATAACATCATAATCTTTGATGTACTTAAGTGGACAATAAAGTCAGTAGTTCAGTTAGTTCTTTTACAAATTCGATTATAGATATTAGTCACGTAAATAATAAAAATTAAAATTAAAAATTAAAGGTATAAGAATGATAATTCTAAGTAATCCTTTTTTACGTCGGATTTTCAATGGACTTTCCATTCAATTTGGTCTACAAAACGGAAAGTTTTCGACTATAGTTCCTCCGAAGAATCTTTTATTAGAAGGACTAAAAGTTATGGTAGAAAATAGAAGAAAACCTTTAAGTAATTAAACCTTCAAATAAATGTACGAAAGTATTTATGACCTGGTTGACTCTTTAGTGTTAAATTATATGAAATTGTAATGGTACAAAGTATCTATAGTGATTTGGACAATTTAAACCAAAGTAGAAGACTTTTTTTGGAGTTAACATAAATATTAAAAGAAGATAAGTAAATTGAGAATTAAAGAGTCACTCTGTACCGGAGATGTCTACATAGTTTTACCCATGGATTTATAGTGACTTGTAATTGAATTATATCTCTTAAAAGGTGAACTCTCCAACGGAAAAGAGTGGTTGAACTGTAAAGTGGAGAATTCTAAATATCCAGAACTGATTTTGACCTTCATTAACAAAACAATTGAGGTTCTCTTTTTAGCACGAAGATACTAATACACTCTTCAGTTTTTAGAGACAAAAGTCAAAGACTGAATTTTTCTATAAACTTCTGATTTCTAGGTACTGACCAAATCGAAGAGGATTGACGCCTATGAAACTAACATACTGACGGACAATGGACATCTGTCAGTTTTGTGTGGAGGGTTCAGTGTGTAAGTACACATACGTCCGTACACGTACGTGCACGCGTGTGTGTGTGTGTGTGTGTGTGTGTGATAAAATCTATTATTCGGACTCAGGACACTAGTCAGTAAAGGTGTCAACACGTGGAGACCCGTCATCCAATTTTATCTCTTCTACCATTTACTTTAGTGACATAAAAAATACTGAAAATAAAAATTTGGGTCCTAATTTAGTTTGTAATTTTATCCGATGTACACCACGGAAGATTGGGTCACCTTAAGGTACTTAGTGATACCATAAGAAAGGAGACATGATCGTTTTGTCGTTAATTCATTAAACCGAAGGAAAACTGTTACTACTATTCAGATAAACCAATAATATAGACTTTGCATTCTTAGTCTAAGGAACTTTCCAGTGGTCCCTGGAGCTCAAGGAACCGCAACAGATCCGAGGATTTTGGACTCAAGAATTAAGTTCTAAATCGTTGATGGTACTATAGAATTTCGATGTCCCCTGAGAGGTTGTCATGACCCTCACGACGACGGTGAAAGGACCCTGAAAGTCCCCGGTGCCACTGAGGTGAAATCGAAACAAACTTTGCTAAAGACGTATTGTGCAGGTCACTGAAGTTTAGGATAGTAATATTTGAAAATTCTGTTGACGAAACGTCACTTCTCTATGGATTTCGTCCAATATAATCCAGATAAGAACTCCTCTCTCTCTCTTAAATATAACAAAAAATTTTTCAATAGAGAACAGGTTACACATTCATGATTATAAGATATATTATTTCTACAACATTAAAATCTACCACTCATGAGATTCTTAAAAAAAAGTAAACGATTGGGAAGTCCCAAAAAAAAAGGTGAAAAAGGGAAAAAAATTTTTTTCGATGAATTAGAACAAAATAGAACAGAAAAGAAAGAAACTGTGTGCCTTATTAAAATTACGATATAAAAAACAAGACGGTACTACTACTCTAAGGAAAGACCGTAATGAACTGTAGACGTGTCCTTTTTATTTGACTCCACTGTCCTTCATAGGTCCTATACCTTAGTCTGATAGACCCATGGTCAGAATGGAGTAAGAAATTAACAGAAACACTTAGTCCCTGTCAGTAATATAGAGAAAGGTCTGGGATAGTGAAATAGTTTTTTTATTCTATAATTTTTCCTATCTGGATTCTAGAGAGGTACATGTTTTTCGGGAGACTGGTATAATTGGTCCGTGACGGTAAGACTTACTCAGTCGAAATCTCTTTACAGTTTTTACATGTTTTGTATTGGTGAGTAAATGACCTTTTATTCACTCTAGAGTAGTAATCATGACTGGAGAGGTGACCGTCGGAACTATGTATACCTATGAGTACACAGAATTCCAAGTTACAGTAGTATAAGAGAACCATTCACACTATCAATACTAGTGTCCGAAACCTCAGTCTTTCCGAACCCGAACTTAAGACTTGGTTCGTGAATGATGAGACTCTAATACGTTGATAGACTCGAAAAAGACATTTAGTCCTTATTAAGGATGAGGAATCAGTAAAATGTAAAGTGTTTATGTACGTTACCTTTTCCTTTAGCGTTGGGTGAGGTCATAAGAACGGACCTCTCAGGGTACCTGTCTCCTCAGACCGCGTGACGTCAGGTACCCCAACGTCTCTCAGTCTATACTGACTCGCTGATTGTGTTATGTACGCTTAATAGATCCTATCACGGACTGTCTTTACCACACAAGTTTTACTCTTATTACAACAACAATGACCATAATGATTACTCAAAAAATAAGGGAGGACTCTCGTTTGAAACTTTTCCTTTATCCCTCATATTTATGTTCTCACGACCCACTATCTCCTTCGTACGGTAGTTTCCCATTTTGTTAACATCTTATACCTTTTAAATTAGACGATGTTTTATAAGGACTTAAGTCCCCACTCTTTACGGTACAATTATGAAGGAGGGTGGAGGTTCCGTCTGTCTTTCTTAGTAACATCGGGATAACTCGAACCCGTACTGGAGTCTAAGGAAGATTAGAAGTCCGAAGTCTACCCGTGGTGTGTTACTAATTGTAACAGGAGTTTTGTTTTAGATTAAATGGTAGAGACCGGGTCCAAATCACGTTGGATCTGGGAATTTTTTAGACCTACTCGTTACCCGTGTATTATCCCTATTTTTAAGTGTTTTACTTAAATTTTGAATTTAAATTCAGTACCAATGAGATTAAGGGACAGGATGAAATAATTACTTAGAGATTTTAAGAAAGTAGTCGTTTATTGAGTTTTAATCAACTCATTGAGTTTTTAGTCAAAATGCTATTATGACGTTTAGTGTGGTACCCTGTAAGACTCTACGTAAGTAATTAGATTGGTTTTAAATAATTTTTAATCAGAAAATGTCAGTGACACTATAATTTTTATGTTATTTTAGAAACTGTGTGAAGAATCTTCCTTGAAAAAACCTTTAGACCTATTATAGAACGTCTTTCCTTCTTTACGAAGTCTTTACGACTGAGATGCATCTTTGTAAAGAGTCTCTTGATGTTTTAGTCACACCCACTGTGACGTCTATAATATAAAAAAACACCTTTCAGGCTTTGCACAAAATCGTAGAGTGAGAATAGACTTGTTGGGTCCCCGTTACGCCTGTTGACTCTCATCTTACCACATCTTACTAGGAAATTTCCGACGAAGTCTTTCCGTTTCGGAAGAAATCTTATTTTTTACAGTGTTATCTTACTTTATTTCCCATTAAACGTCTTAGTGTCAAACATTCCTACTTTATAGACTTGGGTCAAATTGGACAGATGTGAGAAAACTTTGTCTTTAATGTAGAAGATTTTGTAGTAATTAAATAGTGGGAGTAATTATTTCAAAGTCGAACGTCTCTTACAATAGAGAACATAAAGTGAAGGATTATGTACACATTTTCACTCACTTATCGTATAAACTATAAAACTTTATGGAGAATCACCTAAATTTTATCTAATAAAATGTTAATTAATCTACATTAATAGATTTTTCTGTAAACGTAACAAAATATTTTAATATTCATCTTTGAATGGTTTAAACTTCAACAAAATTATCAACTTCACACTAATATTACATGAAAGAAAAGGTTTTGATTGACCTCCAATTGATGTGTCGTTTAGTTTAGCACTTAAAAACTGTCGTATAAACTATTCCTATCAAAATTACTTCCATAAAATCTCGTCACTAGTACCCGAACAGTCTAAAACTACCGTCGACATTTCACTAACTCCGACCAGTCCACTATCTTTCACACACTTATACGGTGGAGGCAAAACGATCTCAATCCAATCTTAATCAATATCATTACTTACAGGACCTCACATTAAAGTTTACATTACTTACTATACACTTTTTTTCTTTTACGACGAAGAAGAATTCAGAAAAAATTTTTTATCTCGTAGTTAATTTACGATTTTGACAAGTAATAATGTATCAAATTGAGGTGTTAAGAGACTCCAACCAGACAACATACATAAAATATCGATACCTTTGTGTTTGTCATTTTAAACTTTAAATAGGCTGAATGTCTCGAGTAAAAGTGTTCTAAGAAAAGGACTACACGATACAGGGATTGTGATGGACTGAAAGACAGTGAGAGTTTGTCACTTCACGAGAGAGAGTGACGGACCGCGTGGACCGGGAATTTATTCTTGTGTTGTCCAAGTGAGGGTCGAAATCCTGCGGTGAGAGTGGAGGAGTCTCTCTTGGGAAACTGGTACAATAAACTTAGAAGGGTGGTTAAGTGTGGTAAAGAAATATTATAGTGAGATTTAAGATGGAAACCTTGGTAAAGAATGAGAAATAATACCCGACTAGATACAGGGGGGTGTTTCTCGTGTGCGACTTCAGGATTTGAGATAATGAAGTCTTACACTGAGATAAACTCTGTCCCAAGATTTTCGTCATTTCATTCGCAATCAATGAGTCAACACAGGTTGAGAAACACTAGGGTACCCGGGGGTGGTCCGAGAAGACAGGTACCTTAAGAGGTCCTTTCTTATGACCTCACCCATCGGTAAGGGAAGAGGTCCCCTAGAAGTTCTAGGTCCCTAGTTTGGGTCCAGAGGACGTAACGTCCACTTAAGAAATGACAGACTCGGTGATCCCTTCGGGAAATTTCGTCGCTGATTTCATTTTACTCCAGTATGTACGCCCCCCAGGATTCAATTATACTGACCACAGGAATACTTTTCGCCGTTAATCCTATGTCTGTATGTACCCTTACTCTAGTACTCTTCTGTAACCTGATGTTCGGCTCCAAAATCCGGAAGTTTTCTTTAGTCAAGTCAAGTCAAGTCATCGAGTCAGCACAGGCTGAGAAACACTGGGGTACTTGACGTCGTGCGGTCCGGAGGGACAGGTAGTGGTTGAGGGCCTCAAGTGAGTTTGAGTGCTGGTAACTCAACCACTATGGTAGGTCGGTAGAGGAGGAGACAGCAGGGGAAGAGGAGGACAGGGGTTAGGGAAGATCGTAGTCTCAGAATAGGTTACTCAGTTGAGAAGCGTACTCCACCGGTTTCATGACCTCAAAGTCGAAATCGTAGTAAGGAAGGTTTCTTGTGGGTCCCGACTAGAGGAAATCTTACCTGACCAACCTACAGGAAACGACAGGTTCCCTGAGAGTTCTCAGAAGAGGTTGTGGTGTCAAGTTTTCGTAGTTAAGAAACCGTGAGTCGAAAGAAGTGTCATGTTGAGAGTGTAGGTATGTACTGATGACCTTTTTGGTATCGGAACTGATCTACCTGGAAACATCCGTTTCATTACAGAGGAGAAAACTTATACGATAAGATCCAACCAGGATTGAAAAGAAGGTTCCTCATTCGCAGAAAATTAAAGTACCGACGTAGTGGTAGACGTCACTAAAACCTCGGGGATTTTTATTTCAGTCGGTGACAAAGGGGACAAAGGGGTAGATAAAGGGTACTTCACTACCCTGATCTTCGGTACTAGAATCAAAAGACTTACAACTCGAAATTCGGTTGAAAAAGTGAGAGGAGAAAGTGAAAGTAGTGCTCCGAAAAATCAAGGAGAAGTGAAAGACGGTATTCCCACCACAGTAGACGTATAGACTCCAATAACTATAAAGAGGGTCGTTAGAACTAAGGTCGAACACGAAGAAGGTCGGGTCGTAAAGAGTACTACATAAGACGTATGTTCAATTTATTCGTGTCACTGTTATATGTCGGAACTGTATGAGGAAAAGGATTTAGTCACGACGGTTATGGAAGTAGGACCTGAAGATCGGGGGTTTTGACACTTTATTTAAAGACAACGAATTCGGTGGGTCGGACACAATGAACCAATACGGGATCGATTACTTATGTAAAAGTATCAGTAACTAAATAAAAGATAACGGGGTGAAGATCTTTTATTTGTAAAGTAGTCCCTTTATCTCCAGTCCTTACGATACTCACTCCCGAAGGGTCTGACTTGTGTTCACACAGTAGTCCCATGTACCATTCCTCTTAGACTTTATAAAATATAAATATATAAATTTTGATCACTCTCTTAATCGGTTCTCTACAGATATCTTTCTCGTAAGATCTTACTCATTTGTCGATCTCGTTTTTAGAGACTCATCTGTGAGTGGATCATACAAGGTCTTGTTTATTAACAACACTTTTGTTTCCCTTTAGTACAGATACACCCGTCGAACAGTCGATACCTCATTACATAATTATATCTGTCACGGCATTCGTCAAGGCGAGACAGCGACTTATGGGTATCATTGACCCCGTTCAGCGAAAGATAACTGACGTAAAGGAGAAAATCTCCTCCCAGAACCTTCGATTCCAGCTTATATTTTTGAGGTACTGATTCACATTAAAACCGGAAAGAAAATTGGAATTACAAAAAGTATACATGGATTACATTATTTTCTCTTAGTTCATCTCTACTTTTACTTATATTCTTAACTCTCCCCTTTTCTCAAATTTGTTTTCAGGAAATACATTTATTGATAAAGTAGTAAATCGGGTGTCTATTTTTAGTACAATAAAAGGTCATAGTATTTCCGACATTTACAAGTTTTTATAATTTCAGTATTTTTTGTTCCTTTCTTACTCTCTCACAGTGTCTGACATCCTCCCATCCTCGGCACTGTCTACGTGACACCAGAACCTAAACTAGGACCTTATCTTTTTGAGCACGTTGGGTTTCTTCAGATGTCAACTCAATTATCATGACACTGACATAATTAAGTCATCAAAACTATTCACGTGGTACCAACCCATTCTACAATTGTACTCCCTTTCGACCTCTTACCGATTTGTCCTTGAGAGACATGATACAAATGTTGAGAAAAATTGGATTTTAATTAAATTTTGCAAAAGAATTTTTCGTACCTCCCCTTAGGACAGAGAATCAAGAGAAACTTAGGGTCATCAGAAACGAATAAAAGTTAATAACCTTCTTTTCATTTTTGTTCTATACTTATCGAAGTGATTACATATTTTTCATATAAAAGAAATTTTATGGTAAAAACAAATTCTTTACATTTACTTTATGGTAGTTACTAGGGTTTCCTTCCTTTTTGTGTTCGATACTTTAGTGACGAGTTTATTTCAGTATGTCTCTTTTACGAATTGACGTTTTACGTTTGTCATTCTACGATCGAAAGAATACGAATCTTTATTTTAGTATCCTTGTACTAAATCATGGTTTGGAGTATGCATTTTCCGTTTCTCATACATAAACAAGTGACCTACATTTAAGTATCAAAATAGACATAGTCAGTAATTTTGGACGTATGTAAAGACCACTTTTCAAAATTACTGTCATTCTACGGACATGACTATATAGGGGTCGATACAAAGATTGTCCTGGACCGCATTAGAAAGATAAACGGTTTGGAAAAGGAACTGTTTTCGGATACAGAACATTTTGTTTCAACCGTTACGGACAGGAACTGAAACTCTCTCGTAATGTTTTTATTGAGTTCATTACAAACTTATATTGATACCCTAGAGTCTGTTTCTACTGGAATAGTGACGGTACTTTCCTTTCATTTTTAAACAGAAAAAACAACAAGAACTTCGATCATTACTAATATTACTGATTATGTATCTAGACAGGGTTTCGAGTCACCGGTAAAAATATAGATTACTTTGTTGACCGGATGGAGGTTAGTTATGTAGAATAACAGGTAGCCATGTGTTGAAGAACCGTCACTTCACGTTCCTTTAGTACGTATTGACCAGTCGGTCGTCCTTCGAGATTCACGATATAGTAGCCGTCCTACAAGGTTCAAACTTTGTTGATGGTTTAGACTTGGTCTCTCGAGAGATGTTAAAAAGTATACAAGACTAAACACAATCGTATTTTATGAATTCGTATACTCCGTTTCCGATGTACATCCGTGACAGGTCACACTATGTCAGTCCCATCTCTCTTTCCTCCCTGTCAAATAATGGACGAACATATTTGTCGGATAGTCTCTTTCACCTTTGTTAATCTTTTTTCATTCATTTAAAACTGATAGTCGACTCGAAAGTTTATCCTCTGAAAATATGAAACCGGTGGACTACGTTTTTTGACTGAGTGACCTTTTCTGGGACTACGAGCCTTTCTAACTTCCGTCCTTCTCTTCCCCTACTGTCTCCTACTCTACCAACTTACCGTAGTGGTTGCGCTACCTGTACTCTCACTCGTTCGAGGCTCTCAACCACTACCTGTCCCTTCTGACCCCACGACGTTAGGTACCTCAACGTTTGTCAGTCTGTACTGACTCCTTGACTTTACTCGACTATTCGTTGTAACGGTACTTATGTGCAAAAGTACGTCCTCTTTCTTCTTATTTTGAAAGCCGTAAACTTTTCCTATTAGAAAGAAGTATTTTACCTTTATACTTCTTACGGTTTTGTCTTTCACTTTGCCTTGTTCTCCCTTGTCTGAAGTGTCAAGACGTACTAGGAGTAAGTTTGAACTTTAAGTCTTGTATGGGACTTACCTCTTACGTTGTGTCTTCAAGGACTGCTGATCTTTTCCGAAGGAATCCCTACAGTTATATAAAGGTTCTACATCGTAAACAGAAATAAACTGTAACTCAGGTTTACAGAGTTTTCTAGATTAGTTGGACCTCTATACTTTTTCTGGACGGAACGACCAGTGAGACTTGAGGTTCGGAAAGGAAATACAAGTTGACAAGAGAACCGGATTCGTGTGTGAACTTGTCTCTCTCTTGTTTTATTCGTTGTATAAAAGAACCCGTAGAGATTAACCTTTATCGTGTTTCTCTTTTTCTCCGAAATAGTGTAATAAGGGTTTACTTTTACAAGAGACTATCGTAAGGGGTGTTATATAAGAAAACCGTAAGTACCTACCCGTGAACCATCCCTCGGAACCCGACGTGTAACATACCACTTCTCGTAGTGACTGTAGGTTGAGTCACTAGAGCCAGTGTCGAGTTTAGAATTTATAAAAAGGTGGTCTTACGATCTCGGTACTTGACGAATTTATCAGGTGACTCCATTACATGACCGAGACGAGAGACCTTTCTCTCCAAGAGTGATCACACACGTCATCTACCCCCTCACGTGTTTCGTTCGACCCAAACAATGACTCTCTAGGGTTACTTATGTTAAAAATCACTTTGTTTTTTCTTTCCTTTCCTTCCTTCCTTGTTTCCTTCCTTTTATACTACCCTTCCACTTTCTTTCCTCCTTCTTTGCCTCTCTGTCCCCTTCTGTCTTCCTTTCTGCCTTTCTCTTCCTTTTTCATCGAAAGATATCCTTCTCTATCCTTTAGACGTAAAACATCCGACAGTCAGTTAACAATTGTTAATTTGATCACAGAGACCCACACGGTTAACTAGTACATATACCAAAGTTATTTTTTACGATTAACATCGTTTATAAGTTTTTAAGTAACTTCATTTTCAGTACCAAATAAACGGAAAAGTCGCTGTTACTACAAAAGATGTTTCGTCTTGTTAATAGTCAAATTTCTTATCAACTAAGAGAAGGACTCATTGTAAAATAAGTCTCCTGAAATAATTTTTGAAATACATGTTCTTCTCCTATCGTCCCATAAGGTTAAACTGTTTTATTTAAAATTTTCAAATGACTTGATATTTAGTATTTAATTATTATGATAAAAATAAAACTTTTACGAAAATTTATATTAGCTTCGTAAATTTTTTGTGACTGTGAAGTTGGGATGGTGTGGAGGGGTGTGATAATAGTATATCAGATTTATTAAGATAAACAAGTTATATCTTTATAAATTTAGTAAGGTGAGACGATATAATTAATTCCTCGACTAGTCTTTCTTGATTCGTCGACTGACAGGTGTTAAACATTATAAAACGACCAAAATTAGTCGTAGTTTGTTTCTTCCGGTAGAACTAAAAGTCTTTGTCTTGTACATTTGTTGATAAGACGAGATAAAATAAAAATGTTGTTACGTACATAGTACTACTTAATGATTGAGTTATTTCTCGTTATACCATATTACCTTTCCTGGTTCCCTAAATTACAGTTTTCTGGAAAAAAAAACTCAGGACCGAGACGTTAAATGATCTATACACTGGAGTCCGTTAACTAAATTAGATCGACTTACGTAAAGAACGACACGTATGGAGAACACCCCTATTTTACCCCATTACAGATACTTACAGATAAGGCGGGCTGTCATCCGTACCTTACCAGTTTTCCGACAGGAGACTCGAGGTCGTCGGTCCCTCTCACAAAGTTGTCGTAGTGTGCCCGCACAGTATCACGGCGTATTTCCTCCTTAGTCAAAAGTTGAAGTCGGAGTTTTTCTTCAATGAAAAGTCGGGTTCTCTCATGTTTTATTAGGAGGGGTACGGAGTCATACCATCTTTCTTGTGACGTCTACTCTCTACCTTATGTCTGTATTTTGTCTAGTGGAAAAGAGGATTGACATCTTTCTTTTCTTTATGGTGAGGACTTCGTAATTTAATAATGTTGTCTGTATTAGGTTATGTCTACCCTTCTTTATTTGATGATGTCTTTAGTTGAAAATTTTCTCACCCACGGTCTTATTTTACAGTTGTTACTGTTGTCTTTCCAGACTCTATTAAAATGTATATAATTCCTGACCCTATTTTATTTTATTAGGAACTATATAATTATATACCCACTCCTTTATTAGTATCATCAATTCTTAATTCATGTAAACTTTCCATTCTTTAGGTATAGTATAGTCTTTATACATATATGTATGTATACATATAGTTGTACATATGTGTATATACATTATATCATTGTGTATATTTTAAATAATATATGATTTTCTTAATGTCTAAAGTAAGTCCCAAGTTAGTCAGAATGGACAATGTAGCCGGGAGGGGGTTTAAAGACTCAATTAATTGCATAAGAGACCTATAACAATATTATATATTGAGATGAATCTTCCGTTTCAAAGATGGAATCTTAAAGTCTATCCGATAATTTAGGGTCAACGTTTGAAAAGTCGTTTGTTAAAGTAAATCACTTAAGACCGATAAAGACAAACCTCTACGATGTGTGTTATAAATCTATTTTTATTAGATCTTCGAACGAACTTCCAAATCAATAGGGTTTGGCATAGAGTCGATGACTTTGTAGGAACTGGTTTTCAATAGGAGGTGACAGACCGTTATATAAACTCTTTTTCGAGACTTTCTATACGGGTACTTTTCCTTTAGTTCAAAGGGAATTCGTTTATATAAATTTAGACTTTTCACTTTCACAATTAGATGCGAGTCAGTACAGATGAGAAACGGTAGGGTACCGGACATCGGATAGTCGGAGGAGACAGGTACCTTAAGAGGTCCTTTCTTATGACCTCACCTATAGGTAGAGGAATAGGTCCCCCTATAAATGTATAAGTGTATACATTTCATACCCGAAGGGTCCACCGTGATCACCATTTCTTGGACGGACGGTTCCGTACTTTTATTCTCTATGGCCAAGCTAGGAATCCAGTCCTTCTAGTGGACCTCCTCTCGTGCCGTCGGATGAGGTTATAAGAACGGTCCCTTTAGGGTTCCTGTCTCCTCAGACCACCCAATGGTAGGTGTCCCAGTGTTTCTCAACCTATGCTGACTTCGTCAAATCGTGTATACGTATATATATTTCATATAAATGTATATAAGGACCCTTTGTATAAATATGAACAATTGATACTCGGATTATTGTAAACTTTCGTTCCTTTTGTAAAAATTCTTTACGGGAAATTACATTAAACCAAAGAAAAACACAAAAGTCCACTCCTTGAAAAAAGATGTTTCTTAAAGACATTCTTGAAAAGTCTTCTGTTTACTTTCCCGACTAATTGGGTTTATCCTGACGAGAAAAAGGTCCTTCAGTCAGTCAAGTCGACGACCCAATACAGGCTGAGAAACGTTGGGGTACCTGACTTCGTGAGGTCCGAAGGGACAGGTAGTGGTCGAGGGTCTCAAGCGAGTCATGAAGGAAGGTCCTTCATAAGAGACTGTCATGGAGGTTCTTAGATGGGTGAAACCTGTGGTCTTCTTAATGACGTAAGAAACACAACCTTTATCATTCTTTCGAAAGGATAAATCATGGACTTCTCCAAGAAAGTTAAAGATAAAATATTCCTGTCACATCACTCTTCTTAAAGGAACAAGGTATTTTATTTACCATATAACGATAGTTATCGATTATATAGGTATTTACGACAGACCTTCTGTTATTTATGTACACGGACCAAGATTACGAACATTACGACACTCGGGGAGGAGTGACTCGTCCACTTGGTAAAGGTCTTCACCGGCTACGACGGAGAGGTCGAGACCAGAGTCGGAGGAAAGTCGGAAGGATAAAGCACAAGAAATGACGAGAGGAGACACGAAGTGCTAATAGTCCAACAAAAGATTTTGGTGACAACTATTCATTAATGTCTCGTGTGTGTAGGTGAGACAGAAGTTCGTCAGTGCCGAGATAAATCTCTCGCATACACCTGTAGATGTCAAAACAAAACCAACAAAGTCGGAGTTTATCTTGAAATGTAAACACACAAGTTGACGAGAACAAAAGAACGTACAGACAAGTATTAACTATAAAGTAGTTAGACATGTTTAATCTTGACAGTCATTTTAAGAAATCATGAAAGGAGATCACATTTACGTGTCTTTTGTGTGTCTAGAGAAATTTACCAAAATTTCTCCTTAAAGGAAGGATTGACGATACACCTTTACGAAAAGGAACTTATCCTTAATAATTGTGAATAACCTACTAATGATACTCGGTCTGTGAGAAGATCCAAACAAAAAAAAAAAAATGTATATGTGAAGTAAAATTATGAGTATTATCCGGATATTTTCTTTATAAGAGAAAGTGTCCATCCTTTGGATTACGGATCTCTCCGGCCCACCGAACATGTCCTAGTATGTTGGTCTGTCACGACCCTATTTTTAAACTCGGGTCCACGAACCTGAGATCTCAGGCGTAATATTAGACATGTAACAGAACTTTCGTAAACAGAATACGTCAACAAAGGTTACGAGGGATTGTTCACGGGAGGTCACTTTACTGAACGAAGACCTCGACTTTAATTATCGGTCGACTAGGTCAATAAACGAGAAATTAACATGAACGAGTGTTGTAAATGTGCCTAGACTATTTCTATAACTAGTGAATTCCGGGTACTTATAGGTCGAGAAAAAGTACACCGTGGTACATCGTCAAGAAAAAAGAAAGACGGAATATGTCTTCAGATTCAACTATAATTTTCCAATACCATCGTACTTTGGACGAAAGTCTGTTAGTCGAATTCAGTGACCGAGAAGTCACAATAGGATAAATATGGTCAAGTAATATAACATGAATTATACTTTAATGTTACTGAATGAGTATTCACGTCGAAAGAATCTGAATTAATCTGTGACTTCTTAATAATTTGTAAACTGTCGTATAACATGTAAACTAGAGTCATAACTTAAGAGTAACTATAATTACGTGTATGTTACATTATATTGTACAAGTAGACTGATACTCGAATACATTAAAAAGAGTTAAATTGTCGAAAAGCCTACGGGCTAAGAAAATCTATAAACCGTGTATTTACAGAAGATTGTTCAAACTACAATGAGAATTAATTTCTATTCTGTTAAAATTGTTCATTTCTTGTCGTATTTCTGGTAAAGTTAATTCCCTTTCAGTAGACACAAGGTTTAAAGTTCAGAAGGGAATTGATATACTTTATAAAATCCACAATGAATTAACATAGTCAAAAGAGTAGAGATTTTTAGTTAAATAATTTGTTCTATCAAGGATAGGATAAAATCACGATTTTATATCACTAAATCGTTTGCCAAAAACATCTACGGTTGTATGTTTCTCAGTAGAATAAATCAGTCTCCAGATCAAAGTGGTTTAAGGTCATGCAGTCTCGGGAACAGTTAGCAAATTATCCGTCTTCTATACTTAAGGTGAACCCAGTCAGAATATTATAAAGAAAGAGTAAATAATTATTGAACTTTTATGAATAAACGGTTTTCTGTGTTGACTTATCCTTATACCTATTTAACCTTAATCTATCGTAAAATGTTCTTAATTCTAGACACAGGTTTATAAAAATGAGTACTTATTTATTAAGAAAATGACACCTCTTATATAAATTTGTTGACATATTCACCGTGTCTTTATACATTCATAAATTGAACCGAGTATGTGCCACAGTCGTCATGGTGGTCGTCCTGTATAACGGGACACCTTACTTAGAAAATCAAATTTGTACAAGAATTGGAAGAACCTCAATAATCTAGAACTTCTTTACTAATAATCATCTTTTTTTTTACAATTGAAAGATGTTAGATTATACGTTAGTATATGTTTACATCGTATTATTTGACAAAAATAATGTTAAAGTAGTAGACTTACCTTCAATATCACAATCGTGAAAGTTCTCTGCCAAGATAGACGTACGTGTCACTCCTTCTGAGCCGTATTACCAGACATTCCGTATAGCTTAAATAAGACCCTCCATCAATTTCCAGAAAATTTCCAGAATGAGGTGAACACCTTACTTAAAGAATAGAACATACTTAAGACTCACATTGTGTAGGTCGGGGAACTTCACCCCAAACAAAAGTTATTCTTCTATTATCGATTTCTTAAAGTGATGACATGTATATCCTCTTTCTAAAAATTTATTTCTTTTTTATATGGAAGATACTAATAGTCGTAATCTTTGTTATGTATCTTTTCGTAAATCCTGTTTAGTGTATGTAAATGGGTATCTTTCTTCCTTTATATTTACGACTTTAAACTGGTAGTCCTTATTTGATGTAGATCTGAAAATTCTTACTACCCTCTCCCACCCGTGTCATAAAAAGGGAGAGACCTTATGTGCACTCTCTATCTATTTTTCTACATGATTTTCGTGTAAAAGAAAACGGCACTCAAGTAGTAGTGGTTCAAAAGTACATATTATAACGAAATTTTATATACAAAATACTCTAATTGTGTGACTTGAAGAATACGGACGTAGTATACTGCTAAAGATTTCTGTCATAAACAATTTGAAGTGTCGGTATAGTTGTGACAATTATGATAATAACAGTAGTAGCAGTTGGGATAATAATATCCACTTCTATGACTCCATACATCTCCAACTTATCAAATGAACAAATCGTCTGTAATAACTTAAAGATGACACACAGTACAAGAAGTGATCAGGGTATTGCTCCCTCTTCGACACGAGTACGTCTATTTTTTTGACTCCCTTTTTATTCGGTTTTTTATTATTGTTAATTTTATTTTAAACTAGTAGATTTTCAATACTAGGGTTATGACGACGATTTAGTGAAGTCAGCACAGACTGAGACACGCTGAGGTATCTCCCGTCGGGTGGTCCGAGGGGGCAGGGACCCTAAGAGGTCCGTTCTTGTGACCTCACCCAACGGTAAAGGAAGAGGTTACGTACTTTTACTTTTCGCTTTCACTTCAGCGAGTCAACACGGGCTGGGAGTCGTCGGGGTACCTGACGTCGGAAGGTCCGAGGAGACAGGTACCCTAAAAGGTCCGTTCTCATGACCTCACCCCACGGTAGCGGAAGAGGTCTAGGGTTATGATCTGTAATATATTTGTATTAACTTTATAAAATTAACAACTATATTGTTGAAGTGTGAAGAACGACAATTCAGCGAAGTCAGTACAGACTGAGACACGCTGGGGCATCTGCCGTCGGGTGGTCCGAGGCGCCAGGGACCCTAAGAGGTCCGTTCTTGTGACCTTACCCAACGGTAAGGGAAGAGGTTACGTACTTTCACTTTTCACTTTCACTTCAGCGAGTCAGCACAGGCTGAGAAGCGTTGGCGCACCTGACGTCGGGTGGTCCGAGGAGACAGGTACCCTAAGAGGTCCGTTCTCATGACCTCACCCTACGGTAACGGAAGAGGAGTGTGAAGAAATATATGGTTTTATATTAGTGGTACTTCATATCACCAAACAAAGTAATAGACGATACGAGTGTTGAGGGTCTCATCATGGACCGTGTATTGTCTAGGAGAATTTATAAACCAACTTATTCAATTGACAACTTATTTTTAATGATAAAAAAGAATACAAGAATAAGGGGAGATGGGTAGGTAGGATTTTTCTTTTTAGATGTCAAACCGTAATGTAAAACAAGTAATACACTCTAATCAGTTCTCAACGACTTGTGTCCCTTTATTTATTTAGGACTTATTAACTTACAAATACTGGTTAAACCTTCATAACGTCACTAACTATTTCGAATGTCTACTTTCATGAGAATATGAGTAAAAATATTAAATCAAAATAATGTTACTATATTTTTATACAGAATATGTGTTAAGAGAATAAAAGACCCAAAGTTGTAAAACAGAATAAAATATCAATAAAGTCCATGGTAGTATAAGGTTGACTATGACAGGAGTGTGGAACCAAAAGATAGTACAAACCGTCGGGACATGACTACTTTATCTAGTTGGTTTAATTATGTGTTTGATTACCTTTCCTTATTGTCGTCTTTACAATTGTTTCTCCTTTATACAAAGTCTTTTTATAATAATGTGGAAGTTGATGTTTCTATCTATAGTAGACGAAGTCTGTAAATATATAAGAAAGTTTTCCATTTTTTAGTTTGCCTTGTCACGAAAATCAAAGGTTAACAAATTCCAATCTCGAGACCATTTAAGGGAGGTAATTTCCAATTTACTACCTTTTAAACTTAATGAATAGATACTATTATATCGATCCTTATTTTATATTAAGGACAAAAGAATTAAAGTGCCCCATCGATGATGAGAATGGATCCAAACAAATATTTTGACAAGGTCATTCACTTTCTACTTTGACGGTTGACCTTTGTGTCCCAAAAGAAAAGTAATAGACTACAGACCGGAGACGGAATACGAGGGACCTCGATAACTTATGACACTCAGTTAGTTTCATTTGTGAAAGTTAAAATTTTATAAATAGTATAGTACTTACTCACGACACTACTTGTAGGGTAAACACAAAGGAACATACGGACGACACACAAGGAGATCTCTTATGTGGTTCTTAACCTCAGTTTATAGTTATGGGTGATTGAGTAGGTCTTACCGATAAGGTTAAACATAAAGGTAGTGTAAGAAAGTCTCAATAAAGAAAATAGGAAACGATTGTGAACTAATTATGTGAAAAAGAAAGAAAGAAAAAAAAAAATGTTTATACTGTAAATCTTTTGTAGGTAACCAAGAAATTAAACGTATATGGACTAATGTTTATTCTAACCTATGAAAATTTATATATAGGTAGTCCATACAAGGGAAAAGACTTTTATGAGACAAGTATAACAAAGATAATTGTAAAAAAAAGAAAAACAACAATAATCATCCTCAAGAAATATAATAAATTTACATTTGACGGAATAAACAAGGTTTTCAAGGTTTATAAGACAGAGTAGACGATGAACATAGGATAAAAATAACTCTCCATAACAGTATACACGTGTATAAAAAGAAAAACGTAAAACACAGATACTCTTCTGAATGGTGAAGTTCAAGTTTTGTATCGAAGGACATAATAAAAGATTCTTTAATATCCGAAAACTTTTCCGGAAATAGGTAGGATATATAATCTGTAAATTTAATCATGTATAAAAGTGTACACACTTGTTGAAAGGGTCATGGTAAATAATATATTTTGTCATGAAATAGGTGACTGACAGTCCGGTACTAATATTTCATGATTTTAAAAGGACACATGTATCCAATCAAAGAAATGGTGTAAGGACATATTTATAATAGATCAATTAAAAATTAGTATTGAATACATTGGGACGACGACGACGATTCAGTGAAGTCAGTACAGGCTGAGACACGTTGGGATATCTCCTGTCGGGTGGTCCTAGGGGGCAGGGACCCTAAGAGGTCTGTTCTTGTGACCTCACCCGACGGTAAATTGGGATGTAAAGTCAATAATGAAATAAGAAGTCACGAAAATGTAGAAATAAGACAGACGACGTCGACATAAAGAAACAACTTTATAAGACTCTTTAGACACCACCATTCGAAAGACTCAGTACCATCCGGACTTTTATAGAACTAAAATTGGAGTAACTTACCGGTAAATTGTAAACTGACCCAAATTTTACGATCAATTTTAAGGGAGGGTTGAGTAAGTTGGGTAAGAAGAAGACAAGTCACAGTGACTACCCTTAAACTACCGTTAAACTAAGAGTATATAAACACCTATTATACCCGTAGAAAGGAAGACAGAGTGCGATTTCTCCAAAATCCCAAGGAGAAAATCCAGAAGAGAATGAACGACAACAAGAATCCTTTAGCGTAATACTCAAATGAGTGTTTTAAACAAAAGGACTCAAAAAATTTTTTTAATGAAGATGACTCTTGAATTGCTTTGTGAAGTTAGAGTCTTGAACACAGTGAGGACTCAAAATTCTGTAAGATGAACGAAAGAGAAGTAACATGGACAAAAAACAAAGGGTTTGACAATGACTTAACTAAAACACTTAAGAGTTAGGTAGGATGTATTCATAAAAGAACTTACAACACATATAAAAACATAAAATACGACGTAAGACCCTTATGAAGAACAGAGTAAGTTGGTGTTTGATTAAAAGAGAGCGGATTTAGGTAAGACAATAAGTAGGGTTGTTAAATTCAAAATAACGTATGGTTGTTAGTTTAACAGGTAAAGTTACTGAAGACGATGAAGAAAATAAAGACAGTCTTTCATTTATGTTAAATAAAATTTCGGGAGATGTCGAATATGAATAATGGAGACGAATGAACCTATACGATAAAAAAACTCAACTGTAATAAGTAAGTACTATAACCGAAAGGAACTAAGAATAATCAAAAAAAAAAAAATTAACATGTGTAAAAAGTCTCAACTTCACAAAAAGATCCGAGGTAAAGATACCAGATGAATCTTTACCGGGTGTAGTACCGAAAACGAAAACATACAAAATCACTCTCGTCAAGACCCCGTACGGGTGGTTGACACTATTCGGAACACCGAACGAAAACGGGAAGTGAAAAGTGTTCGTAACCGATAGATGGACTCGGTTATAAGTAAGAAATTAAATTACAGGATGAAGGTGGCGGGGGTGGAATTCCTTTGAGTTTATAAGGTGACAACGACAAACAAAGTTCTACATGTTTTCTAAGGACCACCGAGTCGGTATTGTTAAGGTGGTCAGAGCGGTAATAAAAGACGACCCGGAAGAGAGGGAGGTTCATGGGTGGTAGGGACCCTTCTGTGTAAGGATGATAGTGATGGTGAAAACGATATCATACACTCAACGAGTCAACACAAATGAGAAACGTTGGGATACCTGACATCGGGTGGTCCAAAGAGAGAGGTACCTTAAGAGGTCCGTTCTTATGACCTTATCCATCGGTAGGGAAGAGGTCTCCTGGAAGGGTTGGGTCCCTAGCTTGGATCCAGAAGACGTAACTTCCCAAGAAATGACAGACTCGGTGATCCCTTCGGGAAGATATCGTCGTAGGAAGTATTTAGAATTCGATGTCAAAAGAAGAAATTAATCCATGGTAGAAAATTTTAGACATCATAAAAAGTGTTGAATATCAGATGGTATCAGAGGGACAAAATGTCTTTACTAATACTTATAACCTTCGTCCACCGTGACCACCATTTCTGGGTAGACGGTTACGTCCTTTGTATTCTGTGACCAAGCTAGGGACCCAGTCCTTCTGAGGGACCTCTCCCGACCTACCGTTGGGTGAAGTCATAAGAACGGATTTCTTAGAATACCTGTCTTCTCGGACCACCCGATTTCTCTGAATCGTACGGAACCTTTGTATATAAAAGAGAGAAAATATAGCTAAACTCCCTTCATTCCCTCCGTTATCTCATACGAGGTCTGTACAAGGAAACATCTCTTGTCTATATCAAAAATTGAAAGAGTCTTCTCGTTTCTTATTGAGTTTAAGTGTTATTCTACATTTATCAACTATAGTGGTTGTGTTTCTCTTGTCGCGGAGTGAATAAACTATAAACTTGAATTCGTTGAACGGAAGGATGAGATTCGGGTAGAAAGAGTAGATATTTTAATACTACCAACGAGGTGACATTGTCGAAAAGGAGTTAAATCTTAGGAAACCTTTGGGAAAGTTTGATAGATACCCTTTTCTGGTCAAACACCAACAACGAGAAACAAAAATTAAAGATTATAGAGAGTCTGACTAATCAAACCATCGAGTCAGTACAGGTTGAGAAACGTTGAGGTACCTGACTTCGTGTGGCCCGAAGGGACAGGTCGTAGTTGAGGGTCTCGAACGAGTTTGAGTACGGATAACTCAGTTTTCGTAGTTAAGAAGCCGCGAGTTGAAAGAAATATCAGGTTGAGAGTGTAGGTATGTACTGATGACTTTTATTGTATCGAAACTGATCTCCCTGGAAACAACCTTTTCATTATAGAGACGAAAAATTATACGACAGATCCAACCAGTATTAAAAAGAAAGTTCCTCGTTCGTAGAAAATTAAAGTGGTAAAAGTCACTAAAACCTCGGGGGGCTTTATCAGAGAGTAACAAAGGTAGTAAAGTAGATAGACAGTACTTCACTACCTTGGTCTACGGTACTAGACTCAAAAGACTTACAGCTCAAAATTCGGTCGAAAAAGTGAGAGGAGAAAGTGAAAGTAGTTCTCCGAGAAATCAAGAAGAAACGAAAGACGATATTCCCACCATAGTAGACGTATAGACTCGAATAGCTATAAATAGGGTTATTAGAACTAAGGTCGGACACGAAAACAATTTATGTATCGGTATGTTAACATAAAGTACCACTACGGTTGACAATAATTTCAAAGATTTACGAGTGAAAGTGGAAAAGATGAATCGAGTGACTCTTGGTCCTTCTGTCTACGTGAAACACACCCTGGTAAGAGAATCGATATCCTGGCCGAAGAAAGTCGCCTTTGGGTCCGACGTAGAAGACGATACGGGATTGGCGGTTGTCATACGTGATAGACTCCGAGTGGTACATGAGGACCACATAGTCTACTAGACGTCAAGGGTCTCGTTCGAGACCTGGGGATGTAATAATACGTGTACATGAATGACCTATTTTAACGAACGATTTCGTTATTAGAGGGTAAGTATTAAACAGAAAAATTTTTTGACGAGAATTCATGGTAGAGTAAAATTCCTGAAACACTGAAAGACTCTATTTCTACATGGAAGAAGAGAGATCAAAGTAAGTATTAAAAGAAATGGATGACACTATGGAGTACAGAAATATCAAAAATTAGACATATGGACGAACCAACTGGAGAAAGATAGTCTCCTAATCAAAGGGACATGACGAACACTTGGACAAAGAAACATAGAACTCTCGTTACCGTATCAACTTTTACAATTTATTAACACACAAACCTTTACTTATATTCATTCATAGTTGTCATACAAAATATAAACGAAATCTTGTATTTATATGTGACGGAATTAAAAAGATGATATTTAAATAAACATATTTGTACGAAAAAGTTGTTCTACTGAGAACAAAAATAAGTCAGGAATCTTTGAGTAGGTAATGAGACAATAACAGAGGAGGGAACAGAGAGACCAGTAAGGAGACCTTGTATATAAGTTGAATATAACCTGAAGTAGTAAATAAGAGACTCAAAAAATTTTAAGTATAAATAAAAGATAACAAAATATGAAACAAGTGGTTATACGAACTAAAGGAATCATGTGATTTGAACAGAAGATTAATAAAAGGTTAAAAATTAAAATAACTGATGTTAAAAAGTAGAGGTCTGAACGATACATATTATATTAGGACGATAATATACTAATTTTTTTTCACAAGTTTTTAAGTTAGTATAATTTATACCCTGACCCAATAAAGTTCTCTTTACACAGTATTCAACGACACAGATCGTGTTCCTAATTTCGGGAGTGGGTCCAGGTTATGGAAGTATTTGGTAAGCCAATTTGAGGAGAAGTAGTTGAACTTAAACTTCACGAAGAAATAAAGGTCGTAAGTTCTTAACAAGAAAGTATAAAAATTGTAAACAATTCATTTATCATCTAACAATGTACAAGATGGAATAACGACATTACATACACCCAAACCATACCCCCTCAAATAGTGCAGTTAAGAGAAATGGTTTAATTGATCTTCAAGATAAAAGAGAGCAATAGCACACCTGATAGTACATATAAGATCCGACCTTTGAATAGGGGACATAGGACAAGTGGTATTCCCGGTCTCACTTCGGTCCACAAGACTTGTTTATGTATGTTTGAAACTACATTATTAAGACGTGTTTCTGTAGGTAAACCACGGACGTAATTGAGAGAGGACTCAAACTGATTGAGTACTCTAATAAATTCACATTTGAACATAATTCCGAAAAATCCATAAAGGATAGGGAAGGGTTTATATAACATTATATTATAAAACTCTTGTGTAAAAGTAACGTCATTTAAATGGCTGTCAACCGTCAGTACATACAATCTTAAAGACGAAGACGTTAGATAAACAAAGTAGGTGTTAAAAACAATTCACTTATAAAACCTATAGACGATAGAACCTGTCATAAGGACTATATTATTTACTCTCAAAGGTCATTCTTTTTGTATTAAATGAAGTTACCACTGACAAATAAACCTTAATTATATCAAAGAAGTAAATTGAAAAATAATGTATAATTTTACCATGATGTCATTGAAACCCCCTTATTGTCCTTCTAATATTTTCTAAGAAAGAAATGTAAATTCTTATTGTTTTTTTAAAGTCATTCTTTCATTTTTACATATCGTCATAAATACCACTATCGTACGATCACGTATAGTGTACGATACTTACTCGTTAGGTCACTATGTCTGTTTCTTCTCTAGTTTTTAGGTGTCGATGATAAGATGGGATCTTCGATATATCTTCCTGTGTTGATTTGTAATAGAACTTTTATGCGTAACTATAGGATGTTTGTTGAACTTGCCTTTGTTTGACTCTCCATATTGATCTCGTAAGTCTTCCTTTACGGTAATTGAACTTTTTTTGTCTTTGGGTGGCTTTGGTCCTTTCAATGGTCCAGAGTAGTAATAAGGACCTACCTTTCTTCCATCTCTATTTTGTTACACATGATTTAGTCGTGATAATCAAAGAGGTTGAAATTCATTCGTTAATATGTTTGTTTTGTTATTTCGTTTCGTTTACTTATTTGTTTTTTGTTCAAGGAGTCTCTCCGTTTAATTCATACCTCTCTGAGTGTATTTCAGGGTCTAGTGCGACGTGAGAAGATTTCTCTTCATAACCACTATACTTGGCTTCCTAAATGAAATAGACGATCTTCCTTTACTCTCAATTTCTAAAGATGTTGTCATCCTTACTTTCCTATAAAAAAAGCAAAGATCTAACAGTGAACCCCAGAAGACTCTTTGTTGTGATCCTACCCTAATTTACATCTAAATTAGTTTATAGAGATATTCTGTACTGTTCTTCTCTTGGTCCTCAGACCCTCTCCACAGTCTAGTATTCCGTTGAGTCTGAACCTCATTTGCTCTCTGCTTCTCTTCTAACAATCATCATAGGGTCTGACAATCCGTCAAATTCCCTCTAAGTCTTTCTGATAGTCCCTTAGGAATTCGGTTTATACCAGTAGTGACCCTAGGGTATAGAAGGTCTTTATCGGAGTGGAATCATGGGAAAGTACGAGTCAGTGACCGACTTTCTTCGTTACCCTTCGTACTGAGTCTGGTTTGCATCGTTACTTCAAGTCTAGTGTCGTCGACCCTGTGAACCGGTTAAAAGATGGTAAAGAATATTACCCTTTAGACGTTCCACGTAAAAGTACTGATGGTTTTTCTCATATACGTTTTGAGACGTCGTTTACAGTATAAACTATCAAATTTTTCTCCGTAAGGGAAATTTGAATTTTCTTTATTGTCATATGACTACTAGAACCGGTTACGTTATACTGTCCATTTCATTCTTCCTTTTGTGCTCTTTAATTTCTGTGTTGACAATTTTAAATATCTGTTATACCAACGGATCGATAATTTAGGTTCACTTACGTAAAATTTTAAGAATTTAGATTATTATCTTAAGTCGTTCAATTGACCCATTTTTTTTTTTGTCGTACCTTATTAGGACATATCTTCGTATAGGTTTATATTTTACATCATTATTTTATTCTTAAAATGTTGTCATTGTCTTTTTTTTACTCATTATTAAGATTATTTTCTAGGTTTGAGAGGTTGTTCTTTACGTTCTCATCCTCTGTTGATATTCCTTTTATAACGTATTTTTGTGTTTGTTTACCTTCGATTTGTTATACGATGATTTATTGGTTACCCAGTAACTTCTTTAGTTCTTTATGGACTTCTGTTTGCTTTTACTTTTGTGTTTATATTTTTGGATACCCTACCTTGTTTTTGACGAGATTCCTTCAAATATCACTATTTTCAGATTGAGTCCTTTGTCTTTTTTCAGAGTTTGTCAGATTGAAATGTGTATTTCATTGATTTTTTGTTCTTGTTTTTTGAGGTTTTAATTATCTTCTTTGGTATTTCGTCTTTATTTACTTTATCTCTGATTTTTGGTTACCCTTTCTATTTACTTTGATTCTCGAACAAGAAATTTTCCATTTTAACTGTTTGATATTGGTCTGAGCAGTTACGTTTTTTTTTTTTTTTTTTTCCCGAGTGGAGTTATTTTAGTAGTTACTTATTCCTCAGGGTTTGTTATGGTGTCTTTATGTTTCCTTGTATTTTCTAATAATACTTGTTTATGTTCGGTTATTTTACCTGTTGGATCTTCTTTACCTACTTAAGGATCCTTACATGTTCAAGGGTTTTGACTTGGTCCTTCTTTATTTTTTATGTTTGTCTGGTTAATAGTGGTCACTTTAAGTTAGTCATTATTATTATTATGAGAGTTGTTTGTTTTCAGATCCTAGTCTACTGAAGTGTCCACTTAAGATGGTTTGTAAAATTCTCAATTATAGACAGTAAGAGTTTGATAAGATTTTGTAACGTTTCCTTCATTGGTAAGGTTTGAGTAAGACACTCCGGTCGTAGTGAGACTATAATTTTGGTTTCTATTGTGTTTTTTGTTAATATTTTGTGTCCATTTTTAATACTTATGTCTACATTTTTAAGAGTTATTTTAAAATCGTTTGGTTTATGTTGTTATTGTTATATAATTTTCCTAGTATATGGTACTAGTTCACCTTAAATAGGGTCCCTATGTTGTTACAAGTTATAGGTATTTAGTTATTTATACTATATGGTGTAATTGTTTAACTTTTTATCTTTAGTAGATTAGTAGAGTTATCTACGTCTTTTTCCAAGACTTTTTTTAGTTGTAGTTAAATACCATTTTTGAGAGTTATTCCACCCATATCTCCCGTAAGTGGAGTTGTATTACTTCCTGTATATAGTATTTAGGTCTCAATTGTGGTGTGACAACCTCTTCCTTTACCGCTGGGTGAGGTCACAAGAACGGACCTCTTCGGGTCCCTGCCCCCTCGGACCACCCGACGGCAGACACCCCAGCGTGTCTCAGCCTGTACTGACTTCGCTGAGTCGTCGTCGTCGTCGTAGTGTGACTTGTCGCTTTTCACCTTTCGTAAAGGAGATTCTAGTCCTTGTTCTGTTCTTACGGGTGAGAACAGTGAATGAGTTGTATCAATAATCCTCAAGTTCGGTGTCGTTAGTCTCTTGTTTTCTTTATTTTAAGTTTGACCTTTCTTCTTTTTTTAATTTTGACAGTGACGAACGACTATTGTACTACGATATGTCTCTTTTAGGATTTCTACGGTGGTATTTTCATGATCTCGAGTAGTTACTTAAGTCATTTCAATGTTATATGTTTTAGTCATATGTCCTTAGACAACGTAAAGATCTGTGATTGTTATTATTCGATGACGACGATTCAGTGAAATCAGCACAGGCTGAGACACACTGGGGTATCTACCGTCGGGTGGTCCGAAGGAGCAGGGACCCGAAGAGGTCCGTTCTTGTGACCTCACCCGACGGTAAAGGAAGAGGTCACGTACTTTCACTTCAGCGAATCAGTACAGACTGAAAATCGTAAGGGTACCTGACGTCGGATGGTCCGAGGAGGTAGGTACCCTAAAAGGTCCGTTCTCATGACCTCACCCCACGGTAACGGAAGAGGTTATTCGATGATCTTTCTATATAATTCTTATATTATGGTGACAGTGAGAAGAGTAAATTTTCTTATTTTATAAGTCCTTATTTGAATTCATCCTCCATTTTCTGAACATAAACTATTTGATATTTTTTTTGTGACTACTTTCTTTGACTTATATTGTGTTTGTGTACTTTTCTATGTGACGTAAGTACCTAAACTTCTTAATTATAATAATTTTCTTGGTATGATGGGTTCCGTTTGATGTCCACTTTTCGTTAAAGATAGTTTTATGGTTACCGTAAAAAGTGTCTTGGTCTCGTTAGTTAATATTTTAAACATATCTTTGAGTTTTCTGGAACTTATCCGTTTTGTTAGAACTCTCTCCTCTTTTAACTGTGATAGTACGACAGACAAAAGTTTGGTGTAGTGCTTCGATGTCAGTAGTTTTGTCATTCTATGATAATTATCGTGTTTTTGTCTGTTCATCTAGTTACCTTGTCTGATCTCTAGGGTCTTTATTGGGTGTGAAAATACCCGTTAATTAGATACTGTTTCGTTCTCATATGTTAACCCTTCTCTGACAGAAAAGTTATTTACCATAACCCTTTTGACCTGTTGATGTACGTTTTGATAGTTTGACCTAATAATAGACTGTGGTATGTTTTCAGTTAAGTTTTTCCTAATGTCTGAATATGGATTCTAGGGTTTAGTATCGTAAAGATTTTCTTTTGTATCATACGAGAAACTGTAGTCAAAAACATTATCAAAAAATCTATACAGAAAATCTGCTCCTTTATTTTCCTTTTTATTTGTTTACCCCGATGTCTTTTGATTTTTCGAAAACGTGTCACTTTCTTTAATAATTGTGTTGTATTTCCGGTGTATGACTTACCCTCTTCTATAAACGTTTGTTATAACTGTGTTACAATTATAGGTATTGTACGTTTCTTGAGTCTTGATCTGTAGTTCTTTTGTTTGTTGACCTAATTTTTTTACCCGTCTCCTAGACTTGTCTGTAAAAAAAGGTTCCTTCTGTAGGTCTACTGTTTATCCAGGTACTTTACTACGAGTTTTGGTGATTAGTGGTCCCTTGATATCCAGGTTTTGATATTGCTGTGTATCTAAATGTGGAGAGTGTTACCGATAATAGGTCTTTCGTTGGTTATTGTTCACAACCTCTGCTACACGTCTTTTCCTTTGGTAAAATATGACGACCAGCCTTACATTTAAACATGTTGGTGATACCTTTTGTCATATCTCTAAGGAGATTTCAATTTTTATTTTGATGGTGTATTAGGTCTTTAAGATGAGGAAACATAAATAGACTTTTTATTTTTTTGATTGATCTTTTCTATTTAAGTGACGATGAAAGTAACGTCGGCATAAATGTTATCGGTTCTATACTTTCTTTGGTGTCACCGGTACTTCTAATCACATATTTCTTCACCACATATATGTAAGTTGCCTTGTAATCGGTATCCTTTCTTACTTTAGAACGGTAAACACTGGTCACTGTCTGTATCTACCATAATACGATTCACTTTACTCAGTCTTTCTCTTTCTATTTATAATGTACTAAAGTAAATATACACCTTAGATTTTTGGTTTTGTTAACTTGTTTGTAATGTTTTGTCTTTGTATCAATATCAATGTTTATTCTTTGTTATCTACCCCTTTGTCTCAGTCTGAAATAAAGAAACCCGAGGTTTTAGTGACGTCTACCACTAACGTCGGTACTTTACTTTTCTACGAATGAGGAACCTTCTTTTTAATACTGGTTGTATCTATCGTATAACTTTTCGTCTCTGTAATGAAACGGCTGATTCCAGGTAGATCAGTTCCGATATCAAAAAGGACACCAGTACATACCTACACTCTCAACCTGACACTCCTTCCGACTCACGACTTCTTAACTACAGAAACTTGATACCACAACCTCTTCTTAGAACTCTCAGGGAACCTGACGTTCCTCCAGGTTGGTCAGGTAAGACTTCCTCTAGTTGGGACCCTAAAGAAACCTTCCTTACTACGATTTCGACTTCGAGGACATGAAACCGGTGGAGTACACTTCTCAACTGAGTAACCTCTTCTGAGACTACGACCCTCCCTAACCCCCGTCCTTCTCTTCCCCTGCTGTCTCCTACTCTACCGACCTACCGTAGTGACTGAGCTACCTGCACTCAGACTCACCTGAGACCCTCTACCACTACCTGTCCCTCGGACCGCACGACGCTAAGTACCCCAGTGTTTCTCAGTCTGTGCTGACTCACTAACTTGACTTGACTTCCAACCCTTCTCGTTTCTATTCCATTCCATATCCATTCTATTCTATCCATTCGTTTCTATTCCATTCTATTCCGTTCCCTATCGTTTCTAACTATTCCCTATAATTCTCCATGTTGGAAGGTTACGTTCTATCTACTTAGTACCCATGATTTACATGGTGTATCGCTTTATATCAGTTATTCAAACATGATAGAAACATACCACTGTCTAACATTGATCTGAATAGTAGTACTAGTGACGTTTGACGTGTCTTTATAGATTAGTGTTACAACATATTGTCCTTGATTGTACCACGACATCTAGTTGATACGTTTTCTTGGATCGTTTGTTTGTTTAAGTAAACTTTTGCTCCAGTTTAAGTACCAATAATCTCCGTCCCTCAATGGTCTCCTCCCCTTAACCTATTTCGGTCATTTTCTCATGTTTACAGGTTAATATTCTGAGACTACGACCCTCCCTAACCCCCGTCCTCCTCTTCCCCTGTTGTCTTCTACTCTACCGATCTACCGTAGTGGCTGAACTATCTGATCTCAAACCCATTTAAGACCCTCAACCACTACCTGTCCCTCCGGACCGTACGACGTTAAGTACCCCACCGTTTCTCAGTCTGTGCTGACTCGCTTACTTCACTTGACTCCCTACATTACGTGTAGGGACATTACGTGCAGAGTGTATACTGTAATGTAATGTACATTACATTATACTAATATAAGAAACGTCTGTTTATACCTCTTCGAGATATGTCAGTTGTTTTTGTTCTGGTCCTCGACTGACACCGAGTCTAGTACTTGAGGAATAACGGTTTAAGTCTGAATTTAACTTCTTTCATCCCTTTTGGTGATCTGGTACGTCCATACTGGATTTAGTTTAAGGAATACTAATATGTCACCTTCACTCTTTACCTAAATTCCCGGATCTAGTCTATCTATTTCACGGACTACTTGATACCTTACTCCAAGCACTGTAACATGTCCTCTGTCCCTAGTTCTGGTAGGGGTACCTTTTCTTTACGTTATTACGTCGTTTTACCGACAGACCCCTCCTGAATGTTTATCGACACTTTTCTTCTCTTCACTTTTCGTTTCCTCTTTTCCTTTCTATATTCGTAGACTTACGTCTCAAGGTTTCTTATGGTTCTTCTCTATTCTTTCAGAAGAAGTCGCTAGTTACGTTCCTTTATGTCCTTTTCTTGTCTTACCCTTTCTGATCTCTAGAGAAGTTCTTTTAATCTCTATGGTTCTCTTGTAAAGTACGTTTCTACCCGAACTATTTCCTGTCTTTACCATACCTGGATTGTCTTCGTCTTCTATAATTCTTCTCCACCGTTCTTATGTGTCTTCTTGACATGTTTTTTCTAGAACTGTTGGACCTATTAGTACTACCACACTAGTGAGTAGATCTCGGTCTGTTCGACCTTATACTTCAGTTCACCCGGAATCTTTGGTAGTGATGCTTGTTTCGATCACCTCCACTACCTTAAAGTCAACTCGACAAAGTTTAGGACCTTCTACTACGACACTTTCACGACGTAAGTTGTACGGTCGTTTAAACCTTTTGAGTCGTCACCGGTGTCCTGACCTTTTCCAGTCAAAAGTAAGGTTAGGGTTTCTTTCCGTTACGTTATCTCACGAGTCTGATGGAGTGTTAACGTGAGTAGAGTGTACGATCATTTCGTTACGAGTTTTAAGAGGTTCGGTCTGAAGTCTTTATCCACTTGGTACTTGAGGGACTACTAGTTCGACCAAAATCTTTTCCGTCTCCTTGGTCTCTAGTTTAACGGTTGTAGGCGACCTAGTACCTTTTTGGTTGTCTCAAGGTCTTTTTATAGATAAAGACGAAATAACCGATACGGTTGCGGAAACTGACATACCTAGTGTTATTTGACACCTTTTAAGACTTTGTCTACCCTTATAGTCTGGTGAACTGGACGGAGAACTCTTTAGACATACGTCCAGTCCTTCGTTGTCAATCTTGACCTGTACCTTGTTGTCTGACCAAGGTTTATCCTTTTCCTCATGCAGTTCCGACATATAACAGTGGGGCGAATAAATTGAAGATACTTCTCATGTAGTACTCTTTGTGACCCGACCTTCTTCGTGTTCAACCTCAGTTCTAAAGACCCTCTTTATAGTTATTGGAGTCTATACGGTTACTATGGTGGGAATACCGTCTTTCACTTCTCCTTGATTTTTCGGAGAACTAATTTCACTTTCTCCTCTTACTTTATCAACCGAATTTCGAGTTGTAAGTCTTTTACTTTTATTACCGTAGGCCAGGGCAGTGAAGTACCCTTTATCTCCGCCTTTGTCACCTTTGTCACAGTCTGAAATAAAAACCCCCGAGGTTTTAGTGACGTCAACCACTAACGTCGGTACTTTAACTTTCTCCGGATGAAGAACCTTCTTTTCAATACTGTCGTATAACTTTACGTCTCTGTAATGAAACGGCCGATTCCAAGCGGATCAGTTCCGATACCAAAAAAGACACCAGTACATATCTACACTCTCAACCTGACACTTCTTCCGACTCGCGGTTTCTTAACTACGAAAACTTGACACCACAACCTCTTCTGAGAACACCCAGGGAACCTGACGTTCCTTTAGGTTGGTCAGGTAAGACTTCCTCTAGTTGGGACCCTAAAGAAACCTTCCCTACTACGATTTCGACTTCGAGGTTATGAAACCGGTGGAGTACGCTTCCCAACTGAGAAACCTTTTCTGAGACTACGACCCTCTCTAACTCCCGTCCTCCTCTTCCCCTGTGGGTCCTACTCTACCGACCTACCGTAGTGCCTGAGCTACCTGCACTCAGACTCACTTGAGGTCCTCAACCACTACCTGTCCCTCCGGACCGCACGACGCTAAGTATCCCAGCGTTTCTCAGCCTGTGCAAACTCACTGACTTGACTTGACTTGACTTATACTGTTTATCTTAATTGTGACCACATGTAATGTATTCAATTTTCTCAATTAGGTTTCTCAAGAGTAATGGTCTTTTTGTATAAAAAAAGATAAACAAATTATAATATAGATATAATCTGTTACCTACCAGTGATTTGAATCACACTATTAGTAAAATACTATATACGTTTATTTTACAAATACGACACGTGGAACTTAAATATGTCATGACATATAGTTAATATAGAGTTATTATGACCTTATCTTTTTCTCTACACTTTATAAACTTTCGATGATTCTCGTGTTTTCTTCTAAACTTAAGTATCTGACTATGCCGTATCATAATATACTGATTTTTAATATTTCTACAGTTAGAACAAATTTAATTATGTATCTGATTTACGTTCTTTATAGGATTGTCTTAAACAACTTAATGTCTTTTATTAAGATTTTAGTTATACTTTTACGTTTCAATATTCCTATTTGTTCTATTAAAACGTCTTTTAGGTGTCCTGGTGTACAACATGAAATAGTCTAACCTCCATTTATCTTGTCCGTACAATGTCCACGTTCTAGTCGTTTTAAGTGTTACCGATCTTATAACATTTCTCTTTTCCTGTATCACATATCTATAATCTTAAATTACATATACTTTCCCAGTCGTAATATTTAAGTCCTTAGTTCTCATATAAAATCAAAAAAATTTATCTTAGTCTTGTACATAAAGATAGGTATATTTTTCTATCTTAGACTTGAGTGAAGTTTGTTTTTATTTTATTTAATGTTAGAATTTATGTCTTTAAAATTTTGAAAATTTGAGTCCATTGTTATACGTCTTAGAATATTGGAACCTTATCTTTTTATAGAACCTTTGAAAAATGTTCTAGTTTTTTAGGCGATATTGTTACAATTCTATGTCATTCTCAAACCCTTATCGGTAAATGTCAGAATTGTCTTCTAAAGATAGACTTTATAATTTAAATAACCAGGAGATTTACTTATTGTTTTTTATACATTAAGTTCTCTTCCACAACCGATTATACTCTTTTACTTGTTGGTGAGATCTTTAGTACCTTTACGTTCCATTTTGTTGTTTTTCTTTGGTAAACATGTGTGAGTTCACCTTTTATTTTTCAGATTGTAAACATTGATAACCTTTTTCCAAAACCCATTTAAATTTGAACGTCGTACGACTAATCTTCCATTCGACCATGTTAGTGAAGCCCTTCATTACATGACTACCCGTCACTTCGACTTCGAGGTGATGAAACTGGTGGACTACATTACTCGGTTGAGTAACCTTTTCTGGGACTACGACCCTTTCTATCTACCGTCCTCTTCTTCCCTTGTTGTCTCCTCCTCTACCAACCTACCGTAGTGACTGAGTTACCTGTACTCAATCCCGTTCGAGACCCTCTGTCATTTCTTGTCCCTTCAGACCGTACGGCGTCAAGTACCCCGGAGTTTCTCGGCCTGTACTGCCTCGTTGACTTGTTGTTGAGTAGACTAGTATTTTTCTATTATTTAAACCTTTGACATCGTGTAAATATAGACGACGCCGTATGATTCCCCACCCCGTCCCCTCTTGTCACTCTACAAAACAGACTCACATCCGTTATTCCCCTTCGTAACAGACATTTCTTGAATTTCTTTTGTTATTTTGTGTTTCAGTCGTCAAGATTTGTTTAGTCACTACTTTAGGAGGAGGGATACACATGTGTCAAGGGTGGGTAGTTGACGAAGAAGGAGACAGGGGAGGTGGAATCAAATGGTGACGACGACGACGATTCAGCGAAGTCAGCACAGGCTGAGACACACTGGGGTATCTACCGGAGGATGGTCCGAGGAGACAGGGACCCTAAGAGGTCCGTTCTTGTGACCTCACCCAACGGTTAAGGAAGAGGTTACGTACTCATTGTGACGTTAAGGTATCTCCTTATACTGTTCCTTGGTAAAGACCTATAAACAAAGTATTTATGTGATATTTTGATATTGTAACACCTATCGGTTTGATTTATGGTTGAAGGATAATTATCTTTCACTATCTTCCCTTACTCTGTCCCTTTCTTGTGTTTTCACTGGAGTAGACTTAAATATTACACACTAAAATTTTTTACTAGACCTTGTTTAATCTATTTTGATACACACACACACACACACACACACACACACACACACATCCTCTAGTGAAAGTGTATAAAAAATACTTTAAGAGTAATTGAAGATTTGTATTACAGGAAAAGTTGGAAAAAGAGGGGGTCAGATATAAAGATATGAACAGATAAACAAAATGTTTTTAATCATAACCTGGATTTCACTTTTTTTCTTCGTTTGTTGTCAAGTACCGTGGACTTACGAAGACGGTACTAATAATAATTATGATAGAAAGTGAAAAGATCCCATTGACCCTTGATTGACTATTAATAGTGAAGGTGGGTTTCTATAAGAAAATTGTCTAACAGTATGTCAATGTGAAAAGTAGTTTTAAACGTTCGTTTTTTATTAATGATTTTCGTACAAAGTAAAATAATCTGTAACATCTACTTATAAAAACTTTGGTAATGTTTGAGTATAGATCTTTTTTGAAAAATTCTATGTATTTTTACGTTGTCACAACAGGACTTACAGGTTTTCCCTTCAATTATAAATTTTTTGATGTTACTCTACATCAAAATTCACGACCTTCCTCTCTTTTTGGTTATTATAAAACGTTTCAAAGGAAAATACTGTATCTATTTTAATGTTTGGATACCAATGAGACTTCTTTTCAGTTCTATAATAGGAAAAAGTTTGTCTTTATATATACTTGATGGACTATGAAAGGTAATAACTAAATAAATTTAGTGTAAGTTAATTTACCATCTATCGTTGATCTCGAAACATAAAATTAATTCATAATAATTCAAGGTATATTACTTTAACAGTCTACGAGAGACAAACCCCCTCTCACTAATCCTTAATTTCGTTGTCTCTTTTCGTTACTCCTTAGTTTGTACTCCATTTTTCGTAGTATACTGTAGATAATAATTAGGTAACAAAAGATTATGACGTGAATATTTGGACTTACGACTGTAATTTCGATTTGATTATTTTTACTCGTCTCATTAAAGAAAATATTCCTTAAGTAAAACCGTCTCTAAAAATTACTTTCTTCGAAAAATTTTTAAGATTTTTACTATATTACGGTAGATATGTGTCAATAAAGTTAAGAGACTAAAATTTTTTAGAAATCCCACGACAAAAAATTTTATGATACAGATAAGAAAAACAAGAGAAGGTAATCTATTTTCCCTGGATAAGAGTTTACGTTCATTTTGTTTTATTTCGTCACAGAAAAAAAAAAAATTATTACGTCTCATCTAAATTTAAATGACGTCTTTACGACGGTTTTAACTAATAAACCTCTTACTTTTCGATGTTAGAGGAACAAATCAAAATAGTCTTATAAGAATGGTGATTTTACAATTCTTTTACATAAATTAAACAAGAAAGTTCACGATCTTTTGGACAAAAGTACCACATAAAAGATTTTTAACGACAGTAGTAGTACTAAAAAGGATTTTATAGAGTCGCCTACCAGTGTGTTCTGTCTTTCGAGGTTACAGTGTCGAAGATAAACGGCGTCTTTCTCCTTATATTTATATGTATTACGATTCGAGACTTTTTTAATACCTTAGTCATTTCAAGTAAAAACAGTAGAAGTCAATAAGGGTGAGACCTAAAATTCACAGTTTCTCCATGTTCGGTAAGAGGGAAGGAGATTTCCTTTCTCTTTGTAAAGGAAACCTGACTGGAATGTACATCTTACCTCGGTTCAAGTTCTTTTGTCAGAGAGGAGTGGGGGTGCGGTAAGGATATGGTGAGTTACGGGTGTTGTGAGCTTCCATCACTCCTACTCTAAACCGAGAAACAGTGGATGTGAATCTCTTATAGGAAGTTGTCTTCTTATAATCACTACTTTCCAAATTTTACATTTAGGGGTCCTGTAAGATATTTTTACTCAAAGTAAGTTTTACGATAATTGTTCGACCATCAGTAAAAGACGACGGAATTCGAGTGTTCGTTGGTCCCTTTAATTGTACTCATCTCCCCTAGGTGATTTCCTGGGGAGTCCCCCGACCTCTTGGTACCCTTACCGTTTCACCTTCTAGTACTTATCTCGTGTTAGTATTTTGATTCCCATGAGTATTCTTATCATCGATTGTGTACCACGAATTAAACACGATACATAACAAAATTCATGAAACGTATAATACAATAAATTAGGAGTGTTGTTAAGTGACGCCATACTTCATACTAATAGGAGTAACATGTCCACTCTTTGACTCCGTGTCTTCTCTACTAATTGAACGATTTCTAATGTCGAACATAAAGACAAAGTCACCTTCGGATACCTCTGACTTTCTTTGACTTTCACTTGCACAATCAGCGAGTCAGCACGGACTGTGAACCGTTGGGGCGCCTGAACTCGGACGACCCGAGGAGACAGGTACCATAAGAGGTCCGTTCTTATGACCTCACCCGACGAGAAGGGAAGAGGTCCCCTAGAAAGACGGGTCCCTAACTTGAGTCCAGAGGATGTAACGTCCGTCTAATAAATGGTAGACTCGGTGGTCCCTTCGAACTTCTACGGTTAATAGGTAAGGTTAATTTAAAAAATTTAAATTTATTTTAGTAAGAGATAAAAAGTCAAATACAATACAAATACCTCCTATTATTACTAGTGATTAATTATATACTAAAGTTTCTTCTAATCTTTATCATTGTCGATTGTGAATAACTCTTGTCTGATTTACTGTATACGCAAAGTAAATTCACGAAAAGTAAATCTGATCCTAGATTAAGTTAGGGGTACCGTTAAAAATTTCCTTTTATTATAATAGTAGAGTAAAAATATATACTCCTTTGTCCTCTACCTCTAATTACTGTAACGAGTACCAGTGTGTTCCGTCTCCTAGGTCGTAGGTTTGGGTCCTCCACGTCAAGGTCTCGTCGAGGCGTGGTGATGCGGTACCTAATCTATTTGACCTGTTATTTATTTTCGGGTTACATAGATTAACGTACTTTTGTTATCGTTAATAATATTAAATATACGTGACTAATAAAAAGGAATTAGTCCTGTTAATACACATGATCAACTAATTAAAAAGGTAATCTAAAAAAACTACTTGTTGTATTTTGAGATAAACGCTTTTAAGTCAGAAATATCAAACGTTAAGAAGGATAAATATTATGTCAAAGATCTTAGACTCCGTAACGAAGTTCTTATTATAAAGGTTTATAAACTTTTCATTGAACCTAGTTAGGATAGGTAGACGTTATCGATAAATGTCTATCGATCTCAGGAAGACGTCTCTTCCGCTACCGTGGGGTGAGGTCATGAGAACGGACCTTTTAGGGTACCTGCCTCCTAGGACCAACCGACGTCAGGTACCCTAGCACCTCTCAGTCCGTGGTGACTCGCTGAAGTGAAAGTGAAAAGTGAAAGTACGTAACCTCTTTCTTTACCGTTGGGTGAGGTTACAAGAGTGGACCTCTTAGGGTCCCTGTCTCCTCGGATCACCCGACGGTAGAGACCCCAACGTGTCTCAGCCTGTGCTGACTTCGTTTAATCGTCGTCGTCGTCGTCGTCGTCTCAGGAAGACTGTCTCTTCCGTTACCGTGGGGTGAGGTCATGAGAACAGACCTTTTAGGGTACCTACCTCCTCGGACCATCCGACGTCAGGTACCCCAGTGTATCTCAACCTGTGCTGACTCGTTGAATCGTCGTCGTCGTCGTAGTCATCGTCGTCGTCGTCTCAGGAAGACTTCGTTCTTTGTCAATAATGACTCATTGAAGTGAGTCAGCACAGGCTGAGAAACGCTGGGGTACCTGATATCGGGTGGTCCGAGGAGGCAGGTACCCTAAGAGGTCCGTTCTTATGACCTCACCCAACGGTAAAGGAAGAGGTCTCCTAGAAGGGCTGGGACCCTAGTTTAGGTCCAGAGGGCGTAACACCCGTCTACGAAATTGGAGACTCGGTGGTCCCTTCGGGAAAAGATGAACGTTGCTAAGGATTAATAAGACGGAGTATAACAATGGTTTATGAACTTCAGTGTCTCGTTAAAACTACCAATAAAAAGTGTATATTTAGATCAAAGAAGTAATATTTGAGAAATTCCTTTCTTGTATACGGATCGTGTTGTATCGACGACGACGACGACGACGACGACGCAGCGAAATCAGTACAGGCTGAGACACGCTGGGGTGTCTGTCGGAGGGGGGTCCGAGGAGGCAGGTACCCTAAAAGGTCTGTTCTCATGACCTCACCCCACGGTAACGGAAGAGACAGATGTATCAACCCCTTAGGTGTTAAAAAAAGGTAACTAATTGTAAATTAACCGCTTTTTCCCTTAGTATCCGATCTACAAGGTCCAACTTAATAAGGTCAATAAACTATGGGTGATAAGAATTTAAACTGACACGTATTTTAATAATAAATTAATCAAGTCCTACCTCAAGTTTATATCCGTACCAAAGTTTTGGTGATTCCACTAAAATTACAAGTCCGTTCAAAAATTAGTTCTTAATCTCCTAGACTTTTAGTGACTTAAACGATCGACAAGTCAAGTTAAGTCAGCGAGTCAGCACAGGTTGAGAAACTCTGAGGTATCTGACGTCGTGCGGTCCGAAGGGACAGGTAGTGGTTGAGGACCTCGGACGAGTTTGAGTACAGGTAGTTCAGAAACTATCGGTTGGACAAGTATATGACATTCACCCTAAATGGATAGGGAACTTGTAATGTAAGGATTACATATTAGTAAAGTCCAATGGTTACCGGACGACTTCGTCATTGAGTTTACAATCGGTTTCATGAGACAAAGAACTCTAGGTTTATCACATCGAGTTTTAGGTCAACCACACGTTATTCTAGGTACGTAGGGGTCTAGAGAAACCACTAGTAGTCCCGTTCTACAGAGAACAAAAGGATCAATAGTGACCGAGTTTTAAGGACGAAGACAGTATCAGACGTGAATGACTGAAAAGTGAATCGTAGAGTCATATCTAGGGTCTGTAAAAACGAATTAAATACTTATTACCATGTTCCGTTGCCTGGACGTCACACCTGATGTGTCCTTTAATTCCTTCCAGCCTCCTTGTGACATAGTACTGTTCTTTACACTGAACGTTAAATTTTTTAGTACGGAGAAGAATTTTACAGAGATTTAGTAAAAAGAGGTCGAAAGGGTCTGAGAGAGACGAAAAGAAATGAAGAAACGGAGGATCTTCTACTCCTCTTTCCCTGTTGTCTTCTAATCTACTAACCTACCGTAGTGACTGAGTTACCTATACTCAGACTCGTTCAAGGTCCTCGACCCCTACCTGTCCTTTCGGACCACACGACGTCAAGTAACCCAGCGTATCTCATCCTGTGCTGACTCACTGACTTGACTTGACTTAAAGTTTTGTATAAGAAGTATGAAGGAATCTCATAGTACAGACTATTTACGTCGAGGTGAGTAAGGAAAGTATAAGTTCCATCTAAATTATTTGAATAGATTTGTTACCGACAGAAGATACTGAGAATGATAAAGGGAGGGAGGACAGATATTTGTCCTTCTGTTACCATGTTTATATATAAAAGTGTTTAAACTCCACAGTGTAAACCGAGAAGTAAGGGTAGGATATACAGTCGTCCTTCTTTACCAATGTGAGTTGAAACCTTATTTGTTCTCGAATTTTATTTTTGGAGTTAATTATACGATGGTCAATACAAAGTGTATCGGAAGTTATGATAGTTACTATAAGAGGAAACTTTGTTCATCATTTTAAACCCTTAAAAAAAAAGAAGTGTAGTATAAAACGTCAATTATCGACACTGGAGATCAGAGTCGGTAAACATCGAGAAAGTAAACATTATTGACTGGTCGGAATCGAGTAGATGATAGTGATTCACTATAGATTTTGTTCATGCAGACGAACGATTTCTTTCGTTTGTTTCTCATGTCTTTCAGTAGTGACGAAGTATTGACATCCCTTCCCTTAGATATAGGTCGTTGGATTCGACGTATAACCTTAAAAGATCGGAATAGTACTACTACTCATTGGAAACATATTCCTATGGGACATGTTGATAAGAAAGACCAGGAGAGTCATGATAGAGGATTCGATTTCATGGCAATAAGAGGGACGTAATGACGTTATCCGAGAACTACCCGGAGACTTAAAGGTGAGAACGTAGGATAAGAATTAAGGTCTCAATACTAGGTAAATTTTGTACAGTCCAGAACGGTGATGTAACGACACTTCCTAGGTTACCGAAGGGTAGAGTGAGTTTCATTCTCGGAGTCAGTGAAGGGAGAAGAAAATTGAGAAGAGGGAGGTGAAAGGGAAGACAACAATGATGAGGTCGGTTTGACGGAGAAATAAGGGAGTTTGCATGGTCGTGTCAAAATTTCCTCTAGACATGTAATTAATAAGGTAGAAATATTCCAACTAATATAAGAAACGTCGGTTTCTACCTCTTCGAGATATGTCAGTCGTTTTTATTCTGGTTCTCGACTGACGCCGAGTCTAGTACTTAAGGAATAACGGTTTAAGTGTGAATTTAACTTCTTTCATCCCTTTTGGTGATCTGGTAAGTCCATACTGGATTTGGTTTAGGGAATACTGATATGTCACCTTAACTGTTTATCTAAGTTCCTTAATCTAACCTATCTGTCTCACGGACTTCTGGAAACCTGTCACCTAACACTGTGACATGTCCTCCGTCCCTAGTTCTAGTAGGAGTTCTTTTTCTTTACGTTTCTCCGTTTTACCAACAGACTCCTCCGGGATATTTGTCGAAACTTTTCTTCACTTCACTTTCCGTTTCCTTTTTTACTTTCTATATTAGTTAAAGTACGTCTTCATGGTTTCTTATCGTTCCTCTCTATTATTTCGGACAGAGTCACTAATTACGTTTCTTTATCTCCTTTCGTTATCTTACCCTTTCTGATCTCTAGAGAAGTTCTTTTAGTCTCTATGGTTCCCTTTAAAAGTACGTTTCTACCCGTGTTATTTCCTGTCTTTAAGATACCTGGATTGTTTTCGTCTTCTATAATTCTTCTCCACCGTTTTTATGTGTCTTCTTGATCTGTTTTTCTATAAGTACTGGGTCTATTGGTGTCACACCAGTGAATGGATCTTGGTCTGTAGGACCTTACACTTCAGTTCACTCGGAATCCTTCGTAGTGATACTTGTTTCGATTACCTCTACTACCTTAAGGTCAACTCGATAAAGTTTAGGATTTTCTACTACGACACTTTCACGACGTGAGTTATACAGTCGTTTAAACCGTTTGAGCCGTCACCGGTGTTCTGACCTTTTGCAGTCAAATGTAAGGTTAGGGTTTCTTTCCGTCACACTTTTTCACAAGTTTGATGGTGTGTTAACACGAGTAGAGTGGCCAATCGTTTCATTACGAGTTTTAAGAGGTTCGGTCCGAAGTTGTCATGCACTTGACACTTGAAGGTCTACAAGTTCGACCAAAATCCTTTCCGTCTCCTCGGTCTCTATTTTAACGGTACAACCTAGTATCTTCGTCGTTCGCTCAAGGTCTTTTTTGTAGATGAAGACCACATAACTGATACGGTTTCGGAAACTGACACACCTGGTGTTGTTTGAGACCTTTTAAGAATTTGTCTACCCTTATGGTCTGGTGGACTAGACGGAGGACTCTTTAGACATGTATCCAGTCCTTCGTTGTCAATCTTGACCTATACCTTGTTGTTTGACCAAGGTTTATCCTTTTCCTTATGCCGTTCCGACGTATAACAGTAGGACGGATAAATTGAATATACGTCTCATGTAGTACTCTTTGCGACCCGACCTTCTTCGTGTTCGACCTTAGTTCTAAAGACCCTCTTTATAGCTATTGGAGTCTATACGTCTACTGTGGTGGGAACACCGTTTTTCTCTTCTTCTTGATTTCTCGGAGAACTACTTTCACTTTCTCCTCTCACTTTTTCAACCGAATTTCGAGTTGTAAGTCTTTTGATTCTAGTACCGTAGACTGGATAGTAAAGTACCGTTTATTTACCCCTTCGTTACTTTTGTCTGAAATAAAACCCCCCGAGGTTTTAGTGACGTCTACTACTGACGTCGGTACTTTAATTTTCTACGAACAAGGAACCTTCTTTCAAATACTGGTTAGATCTTTCGTATAATTTTTCGTCTCTACAATGAAACAGTTGTTTCTAGATAGATCAGTTTCGATACAAAAAAGGTCATTAGTACATATTTACATTCTCATCCTAATATTTCTTTTGACTCGGGGTTTCTTAACTACGAAAACTTGACACCACAACCTCTTCTGAGAACTCTCAGGGAACCTGAAGTTCCTCTAAGTCGGTCAGGTAAGATTTCCTTTAGTCAGGACTTATAAGTAACCTCTCTGACTACGACTTCGGTTTTGAGGTTATGAAACCGGTGGACTACGTTTCTCGACTGATTAAACTTTTATAGGACTACGACCCCTTCTAACTCACATCCTCCTCTTCCCCTGTTGTCTCCTACTCTACCAACCAACCGTAGTGACTTAGTTACTTGTACTAAAACTCATCCGAGGTCCTCATAATTGGAAAAATGAGAAAGGTATCAAAACAAAAAAAAGGTCTTATAGTATACGACAACGACGACGACGATTCAGTGAAGTCAGCACAGGTTGAGATACGTTGGGGTGTCTGCCGTTGGGAGGTCCGAGGGGACTGGGACCCTAAGAGGTTCGTTCTCATGACCTCACCCGACGGTAACGGAAGAGACACTTATAGTATATCAATCTAAGTATATCGTGATATTGAAATAACATTCAGAACTTCAGTCCAGTACGGTCAGAAGGTTGAAATAAGTGGAAGTAATGACACAACTAATAAGACCCAGAAACCGGTGAGGTACATTTGAAGTATTGGAAAAAAAAAATTATAGATGTTTAATTGAACCTTAAAACTAACCTTGACTTAACTTAAACATTGTCAAAAAACGAAAGTAATTAGTCTCAAAGTGTCAAAAGGATATCTAAGACATATATAAATAGAGATTCGTACAGTGACGTCCTTTACTATTATATTTATCATAACAAGAAAATTAAAGTTTAAGGAGTAAGTGAGAATCAATAGCCTTTGGTTGACTGAAGACGTATAATTGGAACCATAGGAGTGTGGAACGATATTAATGAATAATCAAGTTCTCTGAAAAATTTTAAAAAAAGACTAGAAGATTTAAGTAGTGCAGTAGACTCTTGTTTCTCTCTAAACAAAAAAGGAAGATCAGACATATAGAAATATAGGGTAAGAACCCATCTAGAAGACCATATAATAACTTTTTCTTAGTATTCTCCCCTGTACAATAATTAAAAATCACTCAGTTTTATTACCTTGATCACCTAAGAACCTGTTTAATCAACAGGAGAGAGTCCTAGTTAAAGAAAGAGAAATTTACTCCATTATTTGATACAACCCAAAACGACCTCCTCACTTACTTCGTTGGATGTATTTCGTGAGCCAACGAGTTACTCATCCTGTTAATAACGAAAGATTTTATTTTTTAAATCCAAAAAACTAATATTTTGATTAAAAAACTAAAACTTTTCAAATCCTGATAAATGGTCTTCTTATTTTTAGTGTGAATTATAGTGGTGGTCTTGGTAGACAGAATTGTCAGACTTTATAAAAGAAAGTATCTGAAACATAAGTAAAAAATACGTTCACATAATACTGTTTAGTATTAATATGGACTTTCAAAGACTTGTCCCTTTACCCCTTCTAAACTATATTGATTTCATCTCTACAAAATTTTTTCGAAGACCGTCTGTAAAGTATCTCAGTCGAACAGTGTTTCTGTGATTATTTACACACTCCAGAAGATTCCTTAGGTATTTGTTGACTTCAACAAAAGAAAATAAGACGAAGTAGTTAGTTATCTCCTATCTACCCAATCTGTGTGGAGGAAAATTGATTGTTGATTAGTGAAGTCTTTTCACCTTTGACTTGTGACAAGATTATAACGGACATCAAGTACAAAGGAGGGAGAGAAGAGAAAGAAAATATAGTTCGAAAAAGGGGGAAAACACCTATTTTAATTAGATACCTAAGTAGACGGAGAGTGTACTCGTTTTTCTTACGAGTATTGATCATTATCGAACTATAGTTGTTGTTGTTTTTTCAGAAACTACGTGAGAACGAAAAACAATGAACTAGGAAGGTCTTATTATCACTATTTATTGTAGATGATTAAAATAAAAGATGAAAGTAAAGACTATGGAAAATGAAATATATTAATCAACCGTAACGAAAACAATGTATTTGTAAGAATTGTTGACAGATTTTCAACTCACTATGGAAAATAGTTAGCAAAACAAAGAGAGATACCAAAAATGGAACTTAAGAAAAAAAAAAAAATTAAACCTTATCTCTTTCAAAATAATGTCCCGGTACGTTCCTCTTCCACCGAGTACGGAATGTTTGGGGTTTCAATGACTTTCGAAAGCCGTTTCGAGAAGTTTCACTTTCCACTTCTTTTTCATACCAATCAACAAAGTTTGAAGAACCAAATTTAGGAAACAAGAACTTCAGTCCAGATAAAATAGACTGTAAACATAACATAGAGGGTGAAACAAAACAAAGAGACATAGACTGGATGAAATTGGTAAGAAAGTCGATGAACTTTCTTAAACTTAAACTTAAAGTTTTATAAAAATTTTCATATTTAGGAATCCTAAAAATGACTGAAAAGTTATAAAAAATTGAAACTTGAAAATGCTAAGAACAAAGTCTCATATTTAACTTATACCAACTCACATTAAAATATAAGAGAAAACGGAGTTCTTACCAAAAGAAACGAAAAGCTAAAAATAAGATTAAAACTGTTTATTAATAGGAGGAAAACTAAGATTACTGAAAACTGAAGAGGTATCCATACGTTTTAAACCTTTCTAAAATACAGAGGATACGAGTCTAGTCGTTTAGAAATGATTACACTAGTCTTCAATATCTAGTGTTAATAATGACAGTAACTAAAAATAATACATTGAAGATAAAGTTCACAGTAAAATGGTGTCTAAACTACAACAGAGGTAGATCTTTGTTAATAAATCTATTTGACATAGTAATTAGAATAATTTAAATGGTTTCGTAATACAGGAGTTATAAGAGTAAAAATCTAAACGAATAAAGTAGATAGAAACACATAGACTAAGATTGATTAAAAGAGTAAAAAACTTATATACTGTTATATAAAACGAAGGAAATGTACTCACCGTAAACCGACTCCGATGTAGTGTGAAGCACAAGATTTTTAATTTTTATGAATAAAATTATCACATATGATATTGAAAACTTTATAAATTAATAAACTTCTTTTTGTACTTGAATGTTACATAAAAATATCTCATTTACGTGTTCTTTACAATAGGATATAGTTCGAACGTATCAGAGATATCATAATGGATAAAGTACTATAAATATGTGAATATAATTATTATTAACAGTCCTAGAATACATCCTGTTTTTATACGATATTTAAATAAAGTATTAGACCTCATCACCGAGAACTTTTATTATAAACACCTTTTATATTTAACAAATATAAATTTAAAATATGGATTTTAAATATATTTAAATATATTTACTAACGTCGATACTTTAATTTTCTACGAATGAGAAATCTTCCCTTCGATACTCGTTGGATCTGGTGTGTAATTTTTCGTCTCTGTAATGAAACAGTTGTTTGTAGGTAGATCAGTTCCGATACCAAAAAAGTCATCAGTACATACCTACACTCTCAACCTGATATTTCTTTCGACTCGCGGTTTCTTAACTACGAAAACTTGACACCACAATCTCTTCTGAGAACTCTCAGGGAACCTAACGTTCCTCTAGGTTGTCAGGTAGGATTTCCTCTAGTCAGGACCCACAAGTAACCTTCCTGACTACAACTTCGACTTTGACGTTATGAAACCGGTGGACTACGTATCTCGACTGAGTAAACTTTCCTGGGACTACGACCCTCTCTAACTCCCGTCCTCCTCTTCCCCTGCTGTCTCTTACTCTACCAACCTACCGTAGTGACTGAGCTACCTGCACTCAAACACATTTGAGGCCCTCAACCACTACCTGTCCCTCCGGACCGCACGACACCAAGTACCCCAGAGTGTCTCAACCTGTGCTGACTCGTTGACTTGACTTGACTTGACTTGAGTGTATTCACTTTTCTATAATTGAGAGGGTTCTATTTAAAACTCCAATTTTCTTATGAAATAAAACGTGTCATAAAGTTTAAAATCAAAATCAAAATTAAAATTAAAATCAAAATTTTAGTAAAAACAGAGATAACACGGTAAATTAGGAGTATCGTTAGTACAACTCACCAGACCTAATAGTCCGGGTAAAAAGTCTCCTCTCACGACTTACAGTTTCGTTCATTCACCAAATGGGTACAGTCGTTTGGGAAGTTCACCGTCACGACTTCGTTTTTGTGTCAAAAGGACATAGGTTCACTTCGTAAGATCAACCCATTCCATATGGAAGGTTTTAGACCGTTTTTTTGAAGATTTTTTATCTATGAAAAGATCCTCTTTATTGCTAGGGTGAAACTAACGATAATTGAAATTTTAGAAATTTTTGTTCCGTCAAGTCCAAATAAACCTTCACATCCTTATACAAATCCTTACACCTGAGATTTGTGTCTTTTTGTTAGATAAATCTTTCTAGAAGGGTCCCTTCCGGTTACTTTTCGCTCTTTTTTTGCCCTTATCCCTTCCCGTCCCTGGTTCCTATCACTCGTGATATTAGACCACCCTATCTATTGTGAAGAATAAAAGTAACAAGATTAATATAAAGTATAATATTTTCAATTATAACGTTTTTTAGTAAAGTTTTAAACGTATTTCGTAAGTGAGATCATGGAGTGGGTCAATTTTAAAATTTTATTTTCTTTTTAAGTTACAAAATTATTACGGTTTCATGTTAAATCTTTCAAAGTATCATTTTAAGTTTAGAAGGGACTTTACGACAGTAGGTAAATTTAGGCATCACTCCTTATATACCGTATATATTATATATATATACATGGTATATATACCATATATATTATATAATGTTAATATTAGATAAGAGGTAATTTAAATATCAAGTATCGTAAAAATGGTATTAATAATGTAATTTATTTTAAAATTTACGACGTTTCTGTTTGTAAATTATTAATCATTGGGAATTGTTGAAGGTTATAAAGAAGAATTTATAAAGACTATTATACAAATAAAACAACTGCTGACAAGAAAAGATTAGGTAACATAACGACATTTCAAAGATGGTTATTGTCCCCTTATCTTCCCCTTTAAATAGGAAATTTTCCCCAATTCTCTCTACAGTAATAGGACGACTCGAAGGAAAGGTGTAAGAAAGGATGGTTTTAATATTTCAAGAGAGTTTTAACTTTTCCGACCAACTATTACAAATACTAACTATACCACCCGTTTTTCTCGTGGTGACAGTAGTTAGAACGGATAGAGATACTTCCAATAATCATCCTTTTGACTTCATTGAACAGAGAGATCACAGGAATCCATACTCTCAGGGAATGAGATATTGGAAGGAAAGATGAGACACAGATTTGTGTTGATGATTAGTAAGGAAAGTCATAGTTCTTTCACTGAGTTTACTCAGTCTACACGCACCAACTCATCTTACTAAAATCCAGGTCCTAGAATACGGAGTCCACGAAGAAAAAAAAAAAAAAACATTACAGTTGGTAAAAAATTTCATAAATAACTTCCTTTACTGTCAGATGAGGTCATAAGTACGGACCCTTTAGGGTACCTGTCTCCTTAAAACACCTGATGTCAGGTCCCCAGTGTTTCTCAACCTGTCCTGAATCATTGTTTTGTTTTGTGTTAACTTAAACAATGTTATAACGAGGACAAAAAATACAAAACCAAAAAACCGGTACTTCGGACACCCTAGAGTCGAGGGACTGTCCCTAGTTTGGGTATAAAGACGTGACCTTCCACTTCAGAGTTGATGACCTGCCGGTCCCTTCAGGACGCAGAATCCAAAACTCCAATGGGACAATAGCAAATAACTTACTCACTCACTTACTTACTCATAACCCATAAACTTTGTTCGTATTAGTTTGTCTGCACGTGTGTCCTGTAGAGTTGGGGAGTTTGGAGTTCGTGTGGGGAACTTTTTGAGAATCCTTTGAGATAAACCGTGACAATCGTTTTTCTCCGACGTCAAATCTAGTTGTTTAAGTCAAGATGAGTATTCACTCAAACGAAATTAATTTCTGTTTCATACTTCTGAGTAAAAAATTTTGGGGAAGTTAATTTTTATTAATAATGAATTACTTGAGGTTGATATACGGTCCTTAGAATTTCTATAATAGAGTGAATTAAGAGTCCTACTTAGGAAGCTCTTTTATAATTCGGATAAAATGTATCTTATATGTGCCAATCTCTCTAATTCATCAAACGACCTGACTGTGTCAATCACTTCATCAATTCTATGGAAAACTTTCAGATCCAAGGACAATCAGTCAGGGAAGGAGAGTTAACCAGGTTGTCAGACTAAACTCAAAGACTTCAATTTTCTCCTCTTAGGTTGATTTTTGATTGTCGACTTTATTCTTACATTATAGTAAGTGTAGTATTTTCCAATCCAAAGTAAAGATACTTAAACTTCTCAAGGAAATCGAAACAAAATACTTGGATACTATGAATAATGAGACACTTCTTATTTATCCTTCTCCATAAAGGTATGTATGATATCTAGTCAAATGAGGATAGCAATTAGAGACATATATATTATCCGTCATACAGGGAAAAGTTCCAATGTAAATCGTGGTAATTTGAACAAACAAACAAAAACTTAGGGTAGGTGTACGATACTCAGTAAGATACTACATACGTGTGATACGGGAGTACATATGAGTGGGACCTGTTACCGACAGAAATGTTTTTATCTATTCTCCAAATGTTGTAAGACCCGTACTCAATACAAAAACTATATACACTAGAGTTACTAAAAGAGTTGTTGGTGTAACAATAATGATAATTTTCATATACAAAATAATTATATAACCCCGAATAGACCACCGAGCCTGTCAATTGTTAGAGGGACATTAGGTCCTCTGGTCCCAATCCTTCTAGGGGACCTCTTCCTTTACCGTTGGGTGAGGTCATAAGAATGGACCTCTTAGGGGATCTCCCTTCTCGGACCGTCTGATATTAGGTACCCCCAGTGTTTCTCAACTTGTGGTCACTTACTGATTGTGAAAGTGAAAGAAAGTAATTATATAACTCATTTTATTATGTATTCTTTGACTTAGTCTCCATCACTACCTTGTTCTGAACTTTGTTTTTGATAGATTATAAATTACTAGTTTTATTTCCTGGATTTGGTGGTACGGACAAAGGGTTTAAAGGGGAGAAGGACATGATGGACGTAACAAAAAACGGTATAGGGTTTTTTGTTTTTGTGATATTATAAAAACGTAACTAGAATCGGTCGATTAAAAATAGAATTATATGAGTATGAATTCTCCTTTGATAGTAATTCACCTTGTAACTATAATTTGTGTATATTTCATTGGATTTTATTTCTACATTGATATTTTAAAAATTTACAGTTAATAAGTATTTAAAGACCACCCTTATATTACACTGTGTCAGTAAAACCTTTTGTCCAACTGTTGAAAGTAATTTTGATTTTGTGTAAATGGTATATTAGTTCGTGAGGATACGTAAATAGAGTCTATATAATTTTTAATACAAGTTCTTTCTTGTTTATGACCTTTCCAAAACCGTCAAGTTTTTGTCCTTCTAAGTTTACAGGAAGTCACTTATTTGTTGCATCTTTTGAAACCATATTGGTATAGTGCCTTATGATGAGCCGTTATTTTGTCTTGTTTGATTCCCACATACGTTGTTAAATCGACTTAGAGATCTCTTTAGTACAACGTACCTTTTTTCGGTTAGAGTTTTTCATTGTAAGAGACACTAATGTAAATGTATTATAAGAACTTTATTACATTAATCTCTCTATGTTTCGTCTAATCACCAACTGTCTTTAATCTCAGACTTACGCCTCGCCCATCTCTCATCTTCAAACCCCCCACTACCTCTATATTTATTCCCTATATTGTATTCCCTTGAAATACCACTACCTTATCAAGAAGTAAAAAAATACCACCATCAATTTGTACACTATTTTAACTAATTTTGATATGAGTGTATGTTTGCTTATATACATACTGACCGGTTAGAGTTCGAGATATTTAAGATGATTGTGGTCGAAGTACCACACCTATAAATGATAACAATCTATTCTACGATTGTAACCTCCTCCCACTCACATCCCACGTGTCCTGGAAGGATATGTAAAAGGGGTGGACACTGAGACATTGATAAATTTTTACTTTTCAATTTTGTTTGTTTGTTTTTTGACAGGTATTGACATGTAGGATTTATAGTGGAAACGGTGGTCGTCGTACACTTGGTATGAGACGATGTGACCTGAGGCGAATACGACGGGGAAAAGGAACAAGCGAACTAACTGTAGTCTAAGATTGAGTCGAAGATTCGGAGAGAAGTTTACGATGGTGGAGACACCGAAGGGAAAAGAGAGAGGTCCTGTCCGAGTCGTTTCGGGGAAGGGTAAAAGAGTAACATGAACTATGTGTAAAGGTTTTATCGTCAATACAAAGAACACGAAAAGAATTGTAGGGAGATAAAAGGAAATTTGAGATCCTTGGAACCACATTAAAGACGTTAAAAAAAAGGAGACTGTAATATTAAACAACAACAACAAATCAGAGATTCAACGTAGGTTGAGAAACGTTGGGGTGCCTGACGTCGTACGGCCCGAGGAGAACAGGAATATGACAATTAAGAATTATTTATTTTAGATAAATCGGAACCACCCTTAAGAATGACGTTATACCTGTAGTTGTACACTATTTCGATGTTAAAATGTTTCACGTTCTAGGGTGACTAATTTCATCCAGAGAATTTTCCTGAAATAAACTTACATCTACACCCACATATACAAGTACACAGATGTCCTTATATCTCTGTGTGTGTGTGTGTTCATGTTATCGTTATGATACCCATATCGGTCCATTTATCATAATAATAATCGGGGAAAACAATAGAAATTAATATTTGAAGGAACTTGAGTTGGGTCACGTCTTCGTGAATTATTGAACTTACAATTTCCTGTTAAAGAATCACTAAAAATCTGAGACCCAAATATAAATTTCTTTCTCATTAAAGTACCGTATAGAAAAATTTAGTTTAGATGATCAATGAGAAATTTCCGTTGACTAGGAGTGTATAAATAATTTTTTATATTTGACTGAACCGGGTGAATAAAACTATTTGTCTTTTATGGTTATTTCTTGATTTACTCTCATAATTGTAACTACCAGGTTATAGGAAGTATAAATCACTTAACACTCCTATATAAGAGTTTTGATTCATTACTTTTTTTCGTACAAAATCCTAATTAATATTATGTACGTAAAAAGAACAAAATAAAAATTTCAATAAATAAAATATAGTATTTTTTCTTGTATCGATAATCTTTTGGACCTTTTATTTCTTTTAGACCTCTTTATAATAAAGGTAACCGAATGATGGATCTCTATTAATAATAAACGTACAGTCTGATTACAGGGTATAGTAAAAAAAGGTTTGAGTAGAGATTTTTTATTAACATTTATATTTATTTATGTAAGTGTATTATACGTATATTTTATATAAAATAATATTTATGATAAGAATTCCCGAAGGGACTACCGAGTGTACCATTTCTTAGACGGACGTCATATCCTTTGAACCCAAGCTAGAGACCTAACCCTTCTAAGGGACCTTCTCCCGTACCGTTGGGTGGGGTCATAACAACGTACTTCTTGGGGGTACCTGTCTCCTCGGACCGTCAGATGGCAGGTACCCCAACGTTTCTCAACCTGTGCTGACTCGTTGATTCGTGTCGTGTCGTGTTGTGAAAAGAATTCGTTATTGAATAATTTGAATAAAAAAATATACAAGTCACGAACTCTTAGTCAAATGTGTTTAGTAGAGGGTAAGAGTCAGAAAGATCCTACCAGAATAACAGGGTTAACATATTTATTTTTTTAGACTCCGAGTCTTACTAAAATATTCTACGAGTTGAAGTTTATCGAACAGATACCAACAGTACCTGTGTATGTATGATAAAACAAATGAGTGGTAACTAAGATGACCCTTGTCTTAGATTTCAAAAGAGAACCCCTTGATGACACGAAACGGAATCAACGTCACCAAATCTCCCCAGACTGGTATGAGGGACCGAAGATTAACACATGTGTCAGGTCTACGGACATGAGTCTGGGGACGAAGATGGAGGAGGGTTATTCACTAAATCTCTACCCGTATGTTGGATCCAGTTAAATGAAGGGTGGAATAGTTTTTTTTTAACCGAAATAGAGAATAATTACTTGGGTCAGAATTGGGAATTTTGAACCACAAGAGTAGAACAGAGAGGTCGAGGACTAAAAACCACACTGAAATCCTTAAAATCTAAACCAGGTTGGAAGGACTGTGGGTTGGGACTCCGGTAACTATTGACGAATTTAAATTTATTTTGAAACTAGTTGATGAAGTCAGAACTGATTTTAGAAATACATTTGTCACAATCACGGGAAAATCTTCTTTCGTCTATTAGACACCGGTTTCTATTGTCTTGTCTCCTTTATAACCCGTTTTGAGTTTAGACCGAACGTGACCTTATGTCTGATATATGTATGTGTGTGTGTTCTGTTTCGACTTTCGACTGTAGTCAAGAAATCACTCTTCTCACAACCATTAATAAAGTCCTTGTATCGAGTTGGTTACACGTCATATACATTCAGTCGACATTTTAATTTAGGTATAACACGAATAAAACACCAAACCCAAGTTAGTAAGGATGGTTTGAATGTGTTATAAATGTTTCCAGGTTCATTGTCTTTGTGGTGTCTGTATCATTCTCTCTAGACCGGTTAAATCTGACAGGAACTAATACTTTATTCTAAGACTCCGAGACATACCCGTTTTGATCTCTACCACTATAAATGAGACTTTTTGTTTTCTCAATAATTTCAATATATTGTATCTTTAAAATTTTAACATAGGGTTTAAGAACCTCTGTACAGACCCTCTCTTATTTATTCCCTAACTTTGGAAATGTCGTCGTTATAAGTCTTTCGAGAAAATGTGTCTGTGATTTTAGTTGAAGAAGGGACCTACTTGGAGTTGAACGTATTCATCTATAAGAGTTTTTGACTTTTTAGTAGAACGTACCAAACAATGACTAAAGGACCTTGAGGGACGACTTAAAAAAAAAGGGTAAAGATCAAACTTACAAACGAAACCTTTTCAAAACCGTGGGATCTTCGTAAATTTACGATATAACGAGAAATAAGTATCTCATAGTTTGACACAAAAATACTTATTTTTGTATAGAAGTGTCCTCTACTCTGTGTAGACCTCTTGTTATGTTCCTCGGTACACGTTTTCCTTCATATTAGAGAGGGGAAGGGAATACAAGGTTGTGCTTTTATGTCTCTTCTGTCCTTGTTTACTAATAAAATAATTTGATATCTGATCGAGAAATTCGAGACTCACAACTTTGTACATATAAGATATACGAGAATGTAGGATTTGTTCCTCAAAGAACTAACAAGAATAAAACATTTAGACAATCTTTTCGATTTTTAATCGATGTCATAAAAATTTACAACTTAAATTTATCCAAAAAAAAGAAAGTTTATAAGGTAAAGAAATAAAAATAAAGTTTCATTTGAGAGGGTCCTTTCGACAGAAAACGATTTTCCCAATTATAAAAGAAGACGACTTGTCATATATAAATTATACGTTCATATAAACTACAAGTAACTGTCTCAGTGTTATCCTTACTAGAACGAAATACATGGTCAATGTTCCAAATTATAGTAATATGACGTACGTTATAATCAAAAATAATCAGCGATAATTGTTCTACGAAAGATGAACTTAAGAGTAAATGAACAAGTTACATTTTTAATAGAAACATTTTCTCTTTTTGTGTAGAAGTTCACAGTCGATATAATTTAATTTCTTGACAAATGGGAAGGATTCTTTTCGTATACATAGATTTATCCGTAGAAAATGGCAAACGTATCATCTAACCTTTAATCGTAAAAACAAGTAAAAGGATACATACGTGTCACGGACCTTCTCATTATGAGGTACGTATAGTCTAGTCGGTCGGATGTTAAAAACACGTTATATAATAAACCGTTAGATTTTAAACATTAAACGTACTTTAACGAATTAATTTTATGTCAGTGAGTCCCATAATTAAAGAGACAGACCGTCAAGTTACATGATTTCCGCCCGATGTCTTTTACACTTTAGGACAGTCTACATTGTCATTTTATAATTGTTTTTTTTAAGGTGAAGACCGTTGTTTCACTGTCTCGCTATTACGAAAACGGGACTAAGGTCCAAGTTTATACTCGAATCCAACTGTAACTTTGGCTGATCCTTTAAATGTTATCGTTGGGACCGAAAAACGGTTCTTTAGACGTACCAGGAAAAACCACTTTTGAGGAAAACGATATTGAGAACATAGGTACGTGGGAACATACGTTTTAGTGTGGGTGTATATGTCTACTGGGACTCTAACTGTCTATGTGTGTGTGTGTGTGTGTGTATGTGTGTATATGGAAAAAAGAGAACCGAGAGGAGATTGGATTAAAGTAATGATAAAAGACCATCCAAAACGAAAAGTCATAAACTTTAGTAGTCGTTGGGATGAATATTTTACTAGGTTAGTCAGGAAGGGTCAACAGTTCTGTTGTCAAGTATTAACATGGTCGAGAAAAGTAACTTCGGTCTGTAAAGTATTTATCTATTAAGAGATTAACTAGGTCAGTTAGGCTGAAACGTATGACACGGTTTATCCATTCAGTCTAAGGATAACGGTGTTGAAAGAGGTTTCTGTACGTTTACTCGAATAAATGACGGGAATTCCCTCTTAAAAAAAATTTGTGACGAAAATAAAGACTAATTTTATTTGGATCTTAAATTTTGTCCATTTATCGTGAACCCGACGATAATACATATTATAGAGGGACACATATGTGTGAACATATACTGTACAATATTCATATTTCCTCATCGTATAGTAATAAACTAAATTAAGTATTGTCTTTATACTATCGAACAACATGTACGAATAATATACTTTACTATACGAAAAGATTTCTTATTAGAGACACTTCAACGTTCGTTGGACTACCGAATCCGTGGGTCCCTTCCGAACCTGCTTGAGAGGTAGGGAACCCGTAGTCCTCCCTGATCGTCCACCCATTCCATACGGGTGGTCTTTCCTCTTTTCCTTCCTAAGACATTAGTCCCTAAAGACTCCGAAACGCAACCGCTTAAAGATAGAAAAGACTTTACGTAATTTGTATGTTCCACGACTCTAGACTTAATCCCCGTCCTCACCCCTCTCACCTTTCTACTCCATATCCCTTCCGATTGAACTTTTGTGTCTTTTTTCCTTTGCCAACGGGAGTCAGGACCATGAACTTCAGTTGGACTAGAACGTCGATGTGTTCAGATATCCTTACTAGAGTGAAGGAGGATCGCTTCCGTTGATCTATTGTTGATGTTCTTAGTTAACGACTGTTTGATTATCTTTAAGTTTACGTTCGTCTCGGGAAACAAGAAAAAGATGTATCCGTCAGATATGAAATATATCTACACGCACACATAAACGGTCATTAATTTAAATACGGAAACTTAAGACTTTACGTTTGTACAAAATTTACACAAATTTCATTTTATTTCTCTTCACTAAGGATCTTCATCTTTCGAACCGTATCGTTTCCTTCTTTCCCGCCAAACTAAAAAAAAAAAAGGGTAAACGTCAAACAACTTACGGAACGGACGGACTTTAAGCAGGAGAAAACAGAATTTATAGTTTCCGAGACGTCCGTACAATTGTAAAATTATTAAAGTTTTCCGTGTTTTCGGTTTCTTTCCCTCACTTTTCTGTCTGACATCACTTCACCGTGCAAGGGCCGACTTTCTTATAAAGAATGTGCCGACGGATCATGACATCCTTCGTCCTAAGTGGTGAGAACACGGTAAGTGGTTGGGTGTTTCCGTGTGCGTCTCTACACGTCAGTTCCGGATTAATTTTAGGAACTTGTCTTGCCTCCAGACCTCTTTTGCCTCTTGTCATATATATGCAAGTCCTCGACGGAAGTTTTCCCTCGTTTTTCGATCCTTTCCTGTCTCCCTTCCTCTTTATTCGACCTTTACTTCCTTCCTTTTCACTTTTCTCGTCTCCTCTTTTCTCTCTCCTCTCCTCCCCTTCTCTACTCTCTCCGTTTCTCTTTTCCTCTTCTCTCCGCTCCTCTCCCTAGGGACAGTTCGTCAGTCTCCTCCGTGGCACTCGGAAACGACGGGAGTTGTCGGAAGGTCACATTCGTGACGGTGGGTTAAACGCTGTCTCAATTAACCAAGAAACTACAGAGTTCTTTCCACGACTATCTTTTTTTTTTTTTCCTTGTGCTTAGAAGGAAAGAGGTGCCTGAGGACAAATAGATGACTTTTTTTTTTTTTTTAAGACGACAAGGGTTTCCCGAAGGAAAGCAGGGAAGGGTTCAGTGGGGAGGGAAAGAGTTTAAGGGTGGTGGAGCAACAATAGGATATAGTGTCGAAAAGAGCCCCAGTACCATCATAAAAAAAAAAAAAAAACTCCCCTGATTAAAAGTGAACGATTAAAGGGTCAACTTTTTTTTTTTTTTACACCCTCACGTCGTCCGAGGGACGACGGTGACGACTAGTTTACCTTGTTGTTCCCGTTACGGACGATTATACCCTTCGATAAATCACCGTGCGACGGAAAACTTTACTACTACTATTACCTAAGTCAGACGAGTAATTACCTCGGTCTCACGAGTAATCTCACTTGTTTGTTCGGTCCAACAGTCATGACTTTTACGGTTCACGAACAAAGGTAAAATAGACTCCTCAGATCTCTGTCACTAAAATGGTAAATAAAGGGGAAAGACGCGAACTGGGGTTTCGAGGGGGGTCGTAGTTTCAGGGAGTAGACCACCTCGGACATGTAAACATCGCAGAGGGACCGAGTAGTGCCGAAGTTCCAGTGTCCGTGATTTTCTCGTCGGCCCGACCCACACACAGACACACACATAATGTGAAGATGTCCTAAAACATTGGTTATTTATCACAGACCTCTCCCTCCAGCAACTCTTTTTCTTTTTTGCTTTTCCTCCCTCTACTCTCTCTCTTTCATCTCTCAAAGTTTTATCTTTCATCTATTCCGCGAAACTCAACAAACGTGTAGAAAATTTCTGGTTAATTGATTACATATTACGTTTGAAGCGTTGGTACGACCCCAGTCGGAGGAGAGACTCGGACTCTCGAGCGCCAGGTCTACGCTAACTGTACGATGCCGACGTGTCGCCGCAAACTCGCGAACGCCAGCTCAAGTCCCCGGACTTTCTAAGTCGCCCGGCCCACCGGTCACTGATCCAATATTTGACGACGGGATCCAAACCTGAAAAGTTTCACCTCCTCGTCTCTGTCCTCCCCCACCCTCAGGACCTACGAAGGCTCCTCTACGGATGTGTTTGAGCACACGGAGGTTCAATTGAAGAGAGACCCTGGGAGCCGAACCTCTTAGAAGCTTCGTCCTCAGGACCACCTCCACCCTCCCTTCCCCTCGACTCCTGTCCCTTCCCCGCCTCTCTTCCGTCCCCTGCCCCGCCCTAGGATTTCCCGCACGCCCCAACCCGATCCTAACTTCCCTTTTCTCTAGACCCTTCTACGGAAGCCTCCGTCTCTTCACACTCGGACCCCGAGTCCTCGTAGTTCCCCTTTCTCCTTGAACCCCACACAAATGGGGGTTTCACGGGGTAAACACACAAAGGCTGGTTGTCACGACACTCGAAAGACGGGAGATTTAGACTTCTAGGTTTAAGCTACTGGAAGTTTTAATACTTACTTTGTGTGAATGATAACCCTTGTCGATATTGATATTTTGACATAAGGAATCTGATTCTCTCGATTAAACGATAAATAATAAAAGACGTGGAGCCCCTTTATGTCTCTCCTCTATGAGGAAGAAAGTGACTTCCTATTTCTCCCTTTATAAAGAACTTAACAAAATTTGAAAACTTATCTTATCCTTTGCCATAATTGACTGATAGATTTTACACAAGTGACAGTAGTCTCGAATTAGAACTCCAAAGAAAAAAGGAATAAATTGATTTAAGTAAGTTCCTCTGTATACACTCTTTTAAATCTACAATATTTCAAGGGAAACTATAGGTCAAAGAACAACGGTGTGTTATGAACAGTTGTAAAGTGTAAGAGATTTACCATATAAATTTTAAGATTTAAACTTGACAACTTTAAATTTTACTCTTTATAAAGATGACATGTATACTTGGTATGTATTAAACATTTTATTATGAAGTATTATGACTAATAAAAGTGAATGGAATAAATGTTTATATGATTAAGAATGTTTTTTTATTCCGTCCAAAATAAAACGAAGAGTTTATGTAAGGTCACAATTTCCCAACGAAAATTCGTTATATTAGAATATTTTCATGTTCTATTTTAAAACAAGAGTATTATTAATATAAGTTATTTGATAATTTCATTATAAAGACATATTTTTACGAGAACAAAAATTAAGAGTGAAAAGAGAGACAATATACACCTTAAGAGATTTAACGTTTCCCGACACCAAAATTTTATATAAGTTTACTGACAATTTCAAGTTTCAAAAAGAATAGGGGAAAATCGATAAACTTCTTTCCCTTTTACCGATATATTTCGAACTATAAAAGTTGTTAGTAAAAAAAAGAGAAAAGACAGTAACACTACTTCTCATATAGATTAATAACAGGTATTTATTTGTGTTGTTTCGGTAAATTAGTAAAGGGGACGTAGTGTCAGTGTATGAATGAAAGTGTGTAAATAATAGTTTATAACATGTTCAAAAAGAAGACACATAAGAATAGACCACTGTGAGAATTACCAATAGTATAAACAGTTGACTATGAAAGGTTGACATGAGGATTTTTAGGAGAGACCTGAAAGTTCAGTGTCAATGGATTATAAATTTTCTTTCAAGTTCCATGAAAAAAACCTAGACCAAACACCAAACACAGAAGGGACATTACTACGAATTGGTCCAGATTACGACGACGACGATTCAGTGAAGTCAGCACAGGCTGAGACACTCTGGGGTATGTACTTCCGTAAAGGAAGGGTCTGCCATTTTACTGATCCCGATCTTTCGATATAGACAGAGAATTAAGGTGCTTACCATACAGAAAAATTATTTCTCAGAAGTCAAAATCTTTACGGAATTATAAGAAGGATGGTGTACCTAGATGATAGGGTAAGAGAGTCTTTCTCGACCATGGAATTCAGGTGGTACGACCTCTCGACGTCACTTCTTAGAAAGGAAGGGAAGATGAGACACAGAAGAATAAACTAAAGTGAAAGGAGAAGAAGTGACACTTTCTGTCTCTCCTCGTAATCAGTGAACAACCCCTTGACTACTCTTCAAAACACCGACACCGGTATGAAGGTTTCACAACACACTAAGACTAGGACTAGGACAAGTAAAAGGTATCGTGGGATATGTAGTCCATGGTATCGTGGTATAATATCACTTTACATGTGCATGTATCGACCAAGAGGACTCGGTCCCGATAAAGTAAAGATACGGGGATAGTGGATCATTTTATTGTTTACCGTCCGGGAACCAATTTTTTTTTTTTTCACTGATTTGACTTGTTTCAAAGTTCGTCTCGACTCCCTAGGTCTCAATTAGTGTACCACCAACACCAATGTTGATATTGTACTCGTACCCTCCGGTCCTCTCATACACGGTAGGGAGACGCCCTCACTATTGAGATCTCCTCTATGGACAGAGAGACTAGCGTACGAGACGATCCGCGACTCAAGTGAGGTCGGAACCTCTTAGGGTATTCCTTTTGGACGACTTTGTCTACAGGTCAAAGGATAATTGAGACGATCTAGGAGTAAACTTTCCTAATCTACTGGTCCGATATCTACTACCTATAACGTATACGTAAATGACCGGATTTATATACGATTCACACCTTTCATGAGATTTATGGTATAAAAGGTATAGGTCAAGTAGTGATCTGGACCTGTACTTTCGTCTGAGATGTCAAACCCAAGTTTCAGACCAAGATGGCGGCTGTTCGTCACACTGGAACCCCTTTACTGGGTCAAAGAGACACGAAGTCAAAAGAATAGACATGGTTTTATTTATTTATTATCATGCCTACGTCCCAAAGAAAGTTCATTATACACATAATTTTATATGTTTATGAATTTTATCGTGGTAAGTCTACACTGTAAAAAGGATTGGATGAACAAAATTAAGTTGGGGTGTCGGTAATAAAATCTAGTGAGCGCATAGGAAAGGACGGACCTGACCTGAGGAACGGAGATTCCCTGTTCCTGTGAACAAGATGTTACAGGAGAGGTTTGTCAAAGATCCAAAAGTGACAATTCAGATGTAAACGGTCAGTGGAAGGATCCTTCGTGGTGACTCGGGTAGAGAACGAATTTTGGAGAACTACTGAAGAGTAGGTTTCAGGTCCTTCAGTGGTGTGAAAGTATATAAGGATCTATAATTGTAATTAGAATAAAATGAATCGGAGGGTGAGGAAACGAGGTTGGGACTCGACATCAGTCAGTCTAAGAATTATTAAAGGTTATAAGTCACACGGTAAAGAGTAGAGGTATTGAACGGTATACGGGAGAAGTGATCTTACGTATAGTGACAATTGAAGTCAAGAGTGAAATACTGTTGAGTTTTGGAGACACTTTGACAAAGTCTAGGAAAGTTAAGTGTGTCGGAGTGGTGACGTTTTGAGTACTCTGATAAGAAGTTGACAAACGAATATGTACAAGGATCTGACTTAAAAAATTTTCGTTCCGGTTATGTAAAAGGAAGTGACATAAAGTTCGGGATTTGGATTCTAAACGTTAATTTATTTACTAATACTACTTACTTAGACACGGGTGCATACAAAAGATTACCAATCGAAATAATCTTACATATGGTAAAGACACTTAACTAGGTAATAAACGAAACTATATCCATTTGTAAATTTAGGGAATTTCGTTTTAAAATGTCTTGGATTTTAATATACGATAGACCGAACAGTTCTTATTGAGGATTCTCCCTTATATCACATTTGTCACCAAAAGTTCCACACCAGGGGTGAGGTTTCCGTAGTCTTAATGGACCCTCAAGTAATCTTTACATTTCAAAACCAGACGAAACATCTGTATTACTTAGTCTTTGAGACCCCTACCTCGGGTCCTTAGTCACAAGATTATTCGAGACATTCACTAAACCTATATGAGAGTACAAACTCTTATCGACCTCATTAATCCCGTCTACCTTAGTCTGAAGGACTAAGTTAATGGTCGAGATGGGGCTATGATCGTCAGTCTGACATCTTGTAATGGATTGGAGAGACACAGAGTCGAAGAAGTAGGTACTGTACTCTTAGTATTATTAATCCCAACAATACTACTAATTTACTCAATTATGTATCTTTCATGAATGGTGTCACGAATTAGTCATTACTATGAATTAATTCAGATCGAGAATAGAATGTTTTAGTAATAGGAGTACTTTAAATAAGAGACACTCCACAAGAAGTATAAAGGAGGAGGAAAACTAAAGTATGGGTCTTAGATGAGAGTACGACCACTTATGTTGATGACCATTCAAACTACTCTTGGTCCTGACTTGTTTATCCTGAAGATCCGATGATTTCCGGTGGTACACTAGGGTGAGTCCACCCACGTATTAGCATATATTCTAAGTCACTTACTTTCTTTCCTCTTAAACAAAAGAAGAGATTAATTAGACGAGTACTACATCGTTCGTGACAAAAACAAAAAATATTATATAGGAGTATCAAAATAGACCTAAAGAAAAAATTGTAGAGAAAAAGATAAGAAGTCATCAAAATAGTAACTATTATCATTGATGAATAGTTCTACTTATGATAGCGGTTTTCCTTTCGTAAAGTTCTTTTTGTAGGGGTTTTACGTTTTGACATATTTTTACAAATCGATTCTTTTACAAAACTACATTCGTCTTATAAAACTTTTAATAAAAAGATCTTTTACCTTACGAGTAGGTAAACAGACGATAATCAATCTATGACGTATCAAAGAGTTTCTGAAGGTTTATAAAGTGTCGTAAAGTTAGAATCTTGAGAACTTCTTTATCAAAATATCACCGTTTCACTGATTCACATATCCATGTTATAAAGTACCCTTTTACAGACCTTCCTGAAAAACGGAAGTAGTGATCAATCTTTTAACGTAAAAGTGAATAATAAACATTATAATAGGTCAACCCTACTGATAAAAATGACAGAACTCGTCTCCTTTTAATACATGTAATATATTTGTGCGTACGTCAGTATATGTGTTCTGTCTTGATTCAAATTTAGGAAAATTTTACCCATATAAGGGGTTATTACGTGTATTTGTTGACAGGATACCGTCAGTCGGAAAAGACCTTTATAAATTTATTTTTCGTTGAAGAGATCTTAACTTTGTTCAGTTACGGGACCGTACTTTAGGAAACGGATGTTGTTACGCGTTTAAAAACGAAGTCTTTTGACCATAAAGAGTCGAAAGTATCTTTAGAAAGTGGAAAAAAAATAATGGAGTGAGACGACTACAGAATCGTGTGTCATTCAAAATGATAAGTCTCTCAGTTATATCTTAGCATCCGTAAAATTAAAAAAACTTCCGCAGAATTGATCCTGTAGTAACTTTTTGTAGTAACTTTTACTTTGGGAATTTTCTCCATTTATTAGAATACTAATTGTGACATTCTGTTACTCTTTCCGATGTCACTTTTTGAGACTTATCGTACAAATTAAAATCCATAGGGTTAAACTCTTACGTTTAATTTCTTTCAAAGTTTTTAAGTTTTGTTAATTCTCTTTTCCACTGTCATTAATTACTTCTTTCGAATGTCCTAGAGTGAACAATCTTGTGCCAGATTGTCACGAATCACCATCTCTACTATTAGATGACTATAAACTCCTCATACTTGTTACTTTTACTTATATTAAAAGATTTTTATAACCATGTCACCTTTATTAATCCCTATAATCCTTCTTAAAAATTCCGTTTTTACTTTCTTGGATTCTTCTTTTGACCTACCACTATGTCTAAATATCAAATCTAGACATTGTGATTTTGTTAAAGAAAGTTAACAACTAATTGAGTGCAGTCGACTAAGAACACGTATATTTATCATGTCTCTCATATCACAAAACATACAAAGTTTCTGTTTATCATCGCTTTTAACCCGGCTTGTAGACTTAGGACTTTAAGTATAAGTCCTTTGTACCTTTATTTTACGAATATGTATGTTTATATGACGAATATGTATGATTCAAAGACTAAGTTTAAGGGATTATTAATGTCAGAAGTTTGTCGGGATGAGTAAGTATGTAATCGTAATTTTGTTTATAATTTGGTTTTCACAAGAGATCGATATCTGTCTGTTAGGGATAACAGTAATCTATAGTGTACTCAATTAAGTTCCTTTGCAAAACCACACAAAGGACTCTATACATAGTCTGAAATGTATTTTACAACCGTATCTTCAAAGTCTATAACCGTCGAACTATGATCTGTTACACGTACACACGATAGCACAGACTGAGAACCGTCAGAGTATCTAATATTGGGTCGTCCAAGGAGACAGACATCCTAAAAGGTCCGTGGTCCACCTCTCCTTCCTTTCCCACCCTACATGCCTCTTTCATTATAACTTTGTACGTAAAGGTATACATTTTATTTCTCGGTTACTCTTAAACAACACACTGTTCCCTTGAGTTTCACCCCGGGACATTGTTGGATCTTCACACCCTACCCGTCTTCTCCACCCTCTCTCCAAGTTCTCCCTCCCCTGTATACATCTGGACACCGACTAAGTACAACTACAAACCGTCTTTGGTTGTGTTATGACATTTCGTTAATGGGAAGTTAATTTCTATTTATTTAAAATTTTTCTCTCTCTTATGATCTCGTCCAACGGTAAAGGGTAAGGTCCGTTAGAAGGGTTGGGTTCCTAGTTTGGACGTAGCGAACACAGAAGACGTGACCGTCCGACGAAGAAATGGTGATCGTGATGGACTCTTAGGGGTCTTTGTTGTGTCTATTTCAATTTTCTATTTACTTGTGACTAAGACTTTTGAGGTCTAAGATCATAACTAAACGATAGAAGTGACCCATTAGACTTCGTTCGGTAGAGGAGAAGTTCAGGAACGAAGGGTATATAGACAACATTACTCTAATTAAATCCCCATATATACTTAGACCTCTTCCTTTACCGTTGGGTGAGGTCATAAGAACGGACCTCTTAGGGTACCTACCTCCTCGGACCACTCGATGTCAGGTGCCCTAGCGTCTCTCAGTCTACACTGACTCGCTGAATCGAAATATACACTTAGTCAACTTATTGTATGAGATGTACTTTACGAATTATTCTATTTCAAGATTTATTTATTTTCCGTGATTTGTAAAAAACCATTTGTCGGAGTAAAACTTATTTTTCTAGTACATTTATTGTAATAAATAGGTTCAAACTAATGAATTTTCTCTTTACTTTAACAAAATCTAATTCTATTACATAACTAACATACTTCACGTACCTATTTTCAGTAAAGTGTCATACTTTTGGATATTAAAGTCGATAATGTATGTTTAATATCAAGTACATAAAATGTACGAATTTACAGAAAAAATACAATAGATAACGATATATTGTACACAAGGTTTTATGATAAATTAGGATAGAGTATTGACACACCCAGTTTTTAACAATGGACGAAGGGACTATCGAGTCAACCATTTCTTAGACAGACGTCACGCCCTCTGGGGCCAAACTAAGGACCTAGTCCTTCTAGGTTACCTCCTCCCTATCCGATGGGTGAGGTCATAAGAACCCGAAGGGAACACCGAGTCGACCATTTATTAGGCAGACGTTACGCCCTTTGGACCCAAACTAGGGACCCCAACCCTTATAGTGGACGTCTTCCCTTTCCGACGGGTGAAGTCATAAGACCGGACCTCTTAAGGTACCTGACATATCAGATACCTCAACGTTTCTCAACCTGTGCTGACTCACTGAAAAATTTAAAAGAAATAAAAGGAAGTTTAAAACTATCCAGAACCGACTTGTTAAGAGGACGAGGTATCCGTAGTGGACTCCAGTGAACCGTCATACAACAATCACCGACTAGACGAGACCTTCCAGGGTGAATCCAAGTAAATGAGGGATATTAGAACTGTTCATACGGATCTCTCATCTCGTGTTGTCCTGGTGAGAAAGGAAGGTACACCGGGGTCACGGAGATGTGTACCAAAGACGTCGACGTCGCACTTGAAGATGTTTCGACCTGAAAGGTTTTACTTCGAGCCCCGAGGTTCTTTAGTCCTGTCTTGACGGTCAGAAAGGTTTCCGACCATGGTCGTTACCGTACCGTAGTGAAGGTTATATGAGAACTAGTTTCGTCAGTATCTGGTCGGGTCTAAGGTCCTCTCTCTGTTTGTCTGAGATATAGAGTTCTCCTGTACACAGTTCTTATATACCGGTAGAAATTGACGGTGTTCCGTAAAGACTTTCATTGATTTTGTGTATACATTGATTTTATGTATACATTGATTTTATAAGAACTTCATAAAAAGTCAATTTGGTTCTTCTGACATCGAAATCAATATCATTTTATAAAGGTAAATCAGTTTGATCGTGTTAAGACCCAGTAAAATCATCTTTGTAATTCGGTCAGTACACGGGACTAAATCTGATTACAAATAGTCATGTACTAATTTTCTTCTCAGGTTGAATAAACTATATCAACCTGTATATTAGTTCGTTACTTTAGTCACTAATAAATTGAATTTGACAAATTCAGTGGTGGTTATTCTTAGTTAGACGAACTTGATTGTCGATGTTTCCATTCATTTTGTACTAGAAGTAGGAGTACCCATCTTTTATTGTCGTTCTTGTAATTATTATTCATTTCGTGTAAGAAAATAGGACATGTTATTCTGATTGGACACGTTTCTGTTTGTCTATTTCTGACTACTAAATCTGTTGAGATTTAACTACCTTTCCCTGTGTATATCTCACACACCCACCGTCACCTCTCATTTTTGCTATGGTATTTCTAAGAAATATAGTAGTGTTCCCCCAATCTTAAAAAAACGTCTACTATTTTTCACTACTCATTTATTCGATCGTTACCCTAGAATAAACGGTAAATCTTTAAAATGAGACCCTCGTTTAAATCTAGTCCTCAGTCTTTTGATTTCGGATAGACGGTTTAGGTAGACGAAAAAAAACACTTCAAAAAAACCTTGTGTCGGTGCAGATAGAAAAATGATCACAACTACCGACAAAAGGACGATGTTGAATGTCTCAACCTATCAACGGTTATTCTGACATACCTACACACAGGACTTTAAAAGTGACAAACCGGGAAATGTCTTTTCAAACGACTGAAAACTAAATCTTTCAACTAACCCTCCCAAATTTTAACTTCAACCTTTCTTGATAATCCTTCATTCTTTATCGCTATTGAAGATCTTCGACGTCACTCTTACTTCTCTTCTATAGGACTTCTACATTTTATCATCCTGAAAACCAACTTAATTATTCCTGACTTTTCTTTAGGTCCTACAGAGGATCTAAGAGCCGAATATAGTGACCGACACGACACGAATCAGTGAGTCAGTACAGACTAAGAAATATTGTGGTACCTGACATCGGACGGTGCTCTAAGAGGTCCGTTCTCATGACCTCACCCAACGGTGCGGGAGGAGGTCCCCTAGAAGAGTTGGGTCACTAGGTTTGGTCCAGGGTGTAACGTCCACCTAAGAAATAACAGACTCGGTGGTCCCTTCGGGTTCTTATGACCTCACCCCTCGAATAGGGAAGAGGTCCCCTAGAGGGGTTGGGTCCTTAGTTTGGTCCCAGAGGACGTAACGTCCTTCTAAGAAATGGTGTACTTGATGGCCCCCTCGACACCATTTTCATCTCCATTTAGTATTTAAAAATGTGTGTGAGTAAACCCCCGAGTATTACTCTGGGAGTCTCTTCCGGTACCGTGGGGTGAGGTCATGAGGACAGACCTTTTAGGGTACCTGTCTCCTCGGACCTTCCGACGTCAAGTACCCCAGCGACTCCCAGCCTGTACTGACTCACTGAAGTGAAAGTGAAAAGTGAAAGTACTCGACCTCTTCCTTTGCCGTTGGGTGAGGTCACAAGAACGGACCTCTTAGAGTCCCTGTCCCCTCGGACTACCCGACGGCAGATACCCCAGCGTGTCTCAGTCTGTGCTGACTTCACCGAATCGTCGTTGTCGTCGTTATTCTGGGACCAAACTAAGGACCCAATCCTTCTAGGAGACCTAATCCGGATTTACAATCTTATCTCAAAGTCCTGTTATCTATCATTGACTTCTATCCGAAACAACACCAGTAATTTACCCTTTATACTCTTCCAATAGAACTTCCCTATCTTTTGACTTCTACCCGGGGTCCTGTATTGTTGTCCTTTTATGTAAACCTCCTTTCTTCGACCTCTATCCTGGTTGGATAAATTGTTGACACACCGTATTCTCTCTAAATAAAATAATAATTGACACGTATGAAAATATCTGTTACTGAACTATGAAATTTTCAATTAGTATATCACGTCAATTGGGTCCGAGGTGTATCTTTTCTTAATTTAATTTATACTGTATATTAAAGAAAACTGGAGAAAACTTTCAACACGTCTTATCAACCATAACTGTATTTTGTTCTTTTTTTTATTGAATTTTCCTTTATTTGGGAAGAGTTAGTGTAACGGTTACTCTCAAAAATACCTTATAGGTGAATTAACACCACAAACCCTTTACTTGATCGTTGACATAGTGTAGTCTCGAGGTTTTACGTATTAATAAAGGTCTCCTGAACTTGACACTAATATAGGTACTCCCACCCCCCTTGGGTGGTATAAGGTTATTCTAGAAGAAAAGAAAATATTAACATTTGAGACTCTGAACAGTGATTGGATGGGTGAAGTCAATTTTAACAATTATTGTACTATGAAATAGTATCTTCGGATTTGTAAAATTTTTCAGAAATTATGAACTTAAACAATACTTGACAGTAAAATAAAGTTTGTATTAAAATATTAATAATAAAGTCTTGAAATCTTCAAGTCATAAATTTTGTAAACTGTTAACGATACGTAACATCAGCCTCTTCTGTTATCGTAGGGTGAGGTCATGAGAACGGACCTTTTAGGGTACCTGTCTCCTCGGACCATCCGACGTCAGGTACCCGAACGACTCAGTCTGTACCGATTCGCTGAAGTGAAAGTGAAAAGTGAAAGTACTTAACCTCTTCCTTTACCGTTGGGTGAGGTCATGAGAACGGACCTTTTAGGGTACCTGTCTCCTCGGACCCTCCGACGTCAGGTACCCGAGCGACTCAACCCGTACCGATTCGCTGAAGTGAAAGTGAAAAGTGAAAGTACGTAACCTCTTCCTTTACCGTTGGGTGAGGTCACAAGAACGGACCTCCTAGGGTCCCTGCCCCCTCGGACCATCCGACGGTATATACCCCAGCGTGTCTCAGCTTGTGTTGACTTCGCTGAATCGTCGTCGTCGTCGTCGCACGTAACATCACATTTTACTTTTATAAGTATTATATATACTTAGTGTACTTATCGTTAAATGTCTTTCAATTTCCCTTAAACCAAACCGTTTATATTTATTGAAGTGAATTCATCATTCTATCATGATATCAGTCCCAACTGTCTCGTATAAGAGACGATGATCGTAATAAAGTACACTTATTTATAAAATTACTAAATCTAAGTTGTAAATATGTGTATTATAGCACATATTACAATATATTTGATATCGATTCATACTTTATCAGATTAACAAAGGAAAAATAACATGGGACAATCATTTACAATTTTATACTATCTTCAATAATACCGTCATCAAACGAAAGGTACGAAAATGTGTGTAATATTTATTCGAAAATGTGTGTAATATTTATTTAATTACTAATATTAAACATAATTCCTTTGATTTTAATATTTTATGCATTAAACTTTAAGTGAGAAATTTTCATTGTAAAAGATTGAGATAATATCTAATACTGATATGGTGGAACTTTGATACGAGAAACTATTCTATGGAGATGTTTGACCCTAAAACCCCGTTCCAAATATATTTCTTATCTGATAACTTTATAAAAAAAGTCTCTGTTCGAAAAGATGCCAATAAAGTAAAAGACCAAAAGTCTTCAGCATGTAATTTACTCTTGGGAGTCAGTCATCGAGGACGTAAACGGACAAAGACCATAATTAATAGAAAACAAACGGGAACTATTAGGACTCCAACCATACGTCTACTATGCCTCGGACGTCTTAGTAGAGTTTCACATTTTTTGTTACCGTAACAGTTAAGACGTAGTGTTGTGAAATATTTAATACTTACAATAGGTGTAATTCCTTTCACCCTCTGAAAAATTTTAACGAAGGTACTTATCTAATTTAATGTTCATAATAATGTAAAGTAAAATAATTCACGTAGAATCATCAATAATCTCGTTTACTTGTACAAGAGAGTTAATGTATTATTGTAATCTTGATTTTTAATACGTAGTTGTGAGGGTCTACGTATTACCTCGTAACATATAATTAGTGAGATTTATTATAAAAACTCCAATATATTTCCGTTAATAATGGATAACTTGTTATTGTAATAAAATAACCAAATAATTTTAAGTCAAATCGTTGATGGAGAAAATACTTTTGACGATCCATAAAAGGTAAAAAGAGATTTTCTTTGTTACATATGTTGATCAAGTCAAATGAATGCAAACTCCTATTCTGACATATGGATATTGTCCTTTTAGCAGTGATTTTATACTATAGGATCTAATCGATAAGTATAATATCCTTTTCTTTAACTTTTATAATAAAGATTTTCAAAATGATCAAATTAAACTTTCGACGTTAAGTTATAGTATTACTATGTAAGTATAATGATAATAGTTAAAATTTGTTTCCCAATGTACAATATTTATACTAATATTATACGGATCTAGATGTCCTAGTTAAAATTTCATAAAAGTTGTCTATACGAAAATATATAGTGTAAATTATAAAATTTGAGTTAATTAAGACAGTTAAAACGAACTTTATTACCAGTTACCAAATTTTTCCTACTAATAAAATATAAACTTATATTGAAGTTACAAAGTTTAATTTTAAAAAGGAAAGAATACACAGTATTTGACAAGAGGAAACTAAAATCTATGAAAAACCTTACAATAAGTACAATTATTTGACAAAAAATATTTAAATCAATCTTAACTTATGTCGTTAAAGGTTATAATTGTGATTAAACGTACTTATGTGTTTTGTGGTGGTCACAGAAATTCAAACTACCTTTTATCGAAGTCCATAGTAATTACATTGTTTTATTTATTTTTAATGAAACATAAAAACTTGTCGATACCTCGTTCCTGAAATAATTCTTATGTATCGTTGTTGACTTGACTGGACTTAATCACTTAAGTTTAAAATCGTTTTCATTTTACAGAAAGTGTACCCAACTAAATCACATAATAGGAGGTAAATAAACTAAATCGTTCATGCGTTAAACGTAATAAATATTATTTTCGTTTTCAATGTTAAATGTTTCATTCTTTTAATAATAGATGGCTGACTTATTATCGTAATAAAACAAATAGTTTTACACTAAATTCCAAATGTGTCCTTTAAAGAAATTAAAATACCAATCCATATAAGGAACGAATTTCAAGAACGTACTTGTACTTAAAGAATTAATGGGAAAAGAATTATTCCTGACTGACTAAATATTTTAAAAGATTAAGAACGTCGTTTTCCCCTGTTACGTGTTATAAAGTGTCTTTCTTTATAAGATACTGATGTAACTGGTTTATGTAAATCGAGCTCATAAAAGTAAAGACAACTTTCTCTTTATTCGGTTATACTGAGTGAGTAGGTACATAAATTCACTTGTTGTTGTTTATTGTAGAGATTTTATAAAAACCTTGTAAGTAGAAAAATATAAAGAGAAGTTCGCCATGTTTATGATTTAAAAAGAACTAGACGGAGGTCAAGAAAACACAAAGGAAGAACGAACTGTTCTTCAACGATTTTACTTTCACAATTATTATAGAAATTTTTATTGAGTATAAATTCTTCTTTTTTAGTACAACGAAGAATTAGAAAGATTAAGACAAGAGTATTCTACTTGAACTTAAACAAAACAATTGTGACTTAGGAAAATATTTCTGGACTAAAGAAATGGTTATTTAACTTTCTTTACTATAGTTCCAGGATCCATTCAGATAATTTATTCCGTGTGTGTTATCAATATGACAAAGTACATTGTCTTTTATTTATAAACCAAGTCAGAGGACATATACAGAAAAAAAAAAAAAAAAATTTCTTCACTAATCCTGTCCAGTTATCGCACGTTTTCTAATGCCGTCATCAAAACGTTAAACGGAAAGCTCGTAGTGACTTTTTAAAGACGATCCTTTACTTTCGGTCCGTATTAAGTGATTTTAATGTGACTTGCGGAGTACTAGTTATCTCTATTTAGATCAAAACAACAATTTAGCTAAAAGAGGAAATATCTCTATATAACAGGACTAACAAATTTCTTATTAACAAAGTGATTCCTAAAAATACCACTAATCCTTTTCCATTTGTTCTCTTTTGAATTACGTGGAAGAACCGTGACGGTCGTAAAGTTCAATTAAACGATCTCTATCGTTATCTCTAAATATAGTAAAACTCGTTATTACAAAAGGACTTTCTTTAAGTCACTCCGGTTAAAGGAAAGTCTTTATTCGTTGGAGACACAAACAAAATGAAAATATTTTAAAAGTCTAGAACGGTTATATTTATAAGTGATTACGTATGAGAGAGAAAGTCGAAAATAGTGAAAGGAACTAAAGAACCGTATCTAGTGTAACTTTTTCAGGTCTATTAAAGAAAAAACATAATATTTTTACAAATCTGATCTAAGTCCCTGTTTCCACCTGAGACACCGAACGAATTTCACCACAACGACTTAATAAAGAATTGGATTTGTATTCCCGACTCATACATACACACACAAGATGGTTCAAAAGTTAAAATGATGTAAAGTATAAAATTTATAAAGTATTTGTTAATAAGTTTATGTTATATGAATTTGTGATTCCTATTTTAATTTTGTATTTAAATTTATTCTTTGGGAATAACATACAAATTTTCTTAACTTTGTATTTTATGATTTATATAAAGTGACTTACCAAAACCACTCGGTTGGTCATATTCCGATTTAATATATATTTACCTATTATGTGTATTTAAATCAAGTATATAAACACATAACAGTAAATACATAGGGAAATATCTATAATTTTATAAATAAAATTACAAGTTATCTCTTAAAGAATTCTAGAATTTACTAGTTTAATCCATGAAAATATTTATCGTATTAAAATATTTATTCTTATATCTTACTGAGTAAAAATTTAATTTTAGATTTCGAATTACATTCTATTATTCGAAACCGATTTATTATTAAAGTAACCGTATATATTCTATTAGTATGAAGTTTATCGTTAAAGATAAAAGGGTATTGTGTCGATTTTATATGTTATTCTATTTCAACGTTTATAAAATCAATCCTTTGTTTAGGATACTAAAGAAGGGTGGACATACGTACATAATATTTTATCTTTGTTTCGTAAATTGGTTAAGTACTAATGTTGTATAAAACTTAAATAGTTATTCTTTTTTCTTAGGATTTGTTATAACATCGTGTCGAAGAAGAAAACTTATACGTCTTATTTATTATATGAATAGTACTTTTAAAAATAACTTATGAGTAAAAAATTTACAGTTCATTTAAAATCGTGTATTGACAAATTTTGGAAAACTCTTCGTACAAGTACACAAACACACACACACATGTGTGTTTCAACCAAATGGTCATTTCAAAACTAAAAAGTTGTTAATGAATCCAATTGATAGTTGATGAGTGTCTAAAGTAGTGTATAGGTTTTTAATAGAATTTTTACAAAGTTATAGCTCCTTGTATGTCTAATACAAATTCATACAGAATTTTGTATTTAGTAAAAAGGGAAACCACTCGACTATTGACAATCTATTTTGAATTTCTTCAATTCGTTTTAGTATCATCGACACCGAAGGTTTGTCTTTTGTACAATGTTCAGTGTCTGACCTTTCTACTGTTGAAGAGCTCGTCCCCACAAGGACAACCTCGACACATAATGTGACAACATTGTGACTTTAAATACTTTGTGTGAAGGGACGACATAAACTACATGAAGGTGACTACGGTGGGGTCGTGACACACACTTCTTCCGACGGTCCATTAAGAAAGGAAAAGAAATATTACTTATCTTTACTTTATTTTTTACTAGGTCAAAATAAATCTTTACTTTGTAAATCACCTTATATTTTCCGTATGAACATCCTTTAACCATGTAGATAAATTTTTTCCTCAAACAAGGTAGCGACGTCATGGACCTATTACCAATGACGAGTATAATGGAAGTATTTGTGAAATGAAGTCCGAAAGTGTCACTCTTTGTCTTAATTGGGAAATTTTTGCGAGGTTTTATAAACATCCTTTAAGTGTTCGGCCACCAATGAAAAAGAGTACCTTTACACTATTCCGGTCTTCTATACGAAACTCCAGTGTCCAGTGTTCATTGGAATATGTATAATTGGTAGGACGATATATAGTCACGTGGTTCTAAAGTCGTCTGAGACCTTGTAATTTGGAAGACAGTAAGAACAGGGATGACTCAAACTAAGATAACTCCAAATCACCTTAATATTTGTGTATACTTTTATACGTCTTACATAAAGAAAAAACTTCACTAATATTACACTACAAAGACGTGACGGTCGTAAGTATTATTTCGTTTACACTACAAAGTCACGTTATACTGTAGATGGCATTAGAATAATTGTACATTCGACGTATTCTGTTTTGTACGTGACATAATGGACGAAATAAATTTCCGTATCTTGTTTGTCTAAATAATTACATTTGAAAATACTAGAAACCGTTGTCTGTGCACAGTAGTTCAAACCTTTAGGAACGACAGCGTCCTTGTCCAAATAGTTTGTTCCCCAAAATTGTTGACATGTTTATTTTGTTATTATAGGTTTCATTGATTCACATCAATATTTAGCTAACTAGTGAAACTTGTGGGTTTCTTCTACTTACTGTCACTCGTTGTAAATGGACTGTGGGAACTTATAAAGTGTCTCTGTTCAACTATTCTCAAACATATTTATGATTATAATTCGTCTTAATCGAGACCTTTTTTATTTCTTTAACATGACTCCACTTTTAACAGTGACAGTCCTCTTTACTTCAATATAGTCTCTTGTTCACTGTATGTTAAAAGAGATCTCACAAAAATTATTTTTATCGAAAAGAAACTTATAAAACTTCAGTCTGTACTCTCCGTTAGACCCGCAAACAGTCTCAAACTCTCACACTTTTTAACGACGGAATTTAGTAAATTCGACTTTTCGTTGAAGAAGGACGACTCTATTAAAGTGTAACTGAATGGCACGTTCGGGAAGTCCGTAAGGGTCGAGTCTCGTCTTCAAAAGTTCCATTTTTGTATCTCGCTCTTGTACCCTCTTCGACCCTGTTCCTAGTCGTCGTTGAGGTCCGCAAGTCCGTGTAGACTGAAACTAATTAATCTCTCGACGAAAAGATAAAGGTGTACATGACGGACTACCTTTCCATCTCACCTGGCCCTATGTGTTTGAACCTCAACTGAGACAATCCATAGTCGTCCAAAACTGTAGATGACTCGAACGTCTTAGAGATTTAACGACTCCTGATTTAACGACTTCGGCTGAAAAATTAAATAAGTAAAAGGATTACGTCTCTTTAATAGACTCGACGTTACCTAAACTAAAAAGTTACCACTTATTTAGTCAATGACATTTACAAATCCAATCTACTTGTTGATAGGACGACGTTTTACTTCGTACTCTATATAGATGAACCCTCCCTCCTTTTCAAAAAACTACATTGAAGTAAAAACGTAAATTCATGGTAAGTTATATTAAAAAGGAAAATAAAAATTATTTTTTATGAAATGATGTAACTTTTAGAAAAATATAAGGAGGTAACGAAGTGTAAGTTATTTTACGAAAGAATTGGAAATATATTTTACAATTTTAAATTCTTCATAAGGTGGTAAATTGTAAAATAACTTTTAATCATCTGTACTTTTTAGTGAAATCCTTATAACGAAATTCCACTGGTTTATAACTTTATTATATTTAAGTTAAAAATTTTTATTGTAAATTACCACATTTATAGTTTAAGAATAGACTTTAAACTTTTTTATCTGTATTCACGTAAGAAGTACGTGTCGAAGTAACGTTAAAGACTAAGTCTTTGTTTTATGAATTTTGATTTTGTAGAACCAAAGGTCTTTCTGTTGAATTTTTTTTAGTATAAATACTCAAAAATTTTTAAAAATAATAAGATTTAAGTAAAAACAATGTATTACTTTGTAAAGGAGGTGAGGGGACGGGGGAAAGGACGAATAAATAGTACCTTTGAAAAAAAAATGTTCAAAAAAAAAAAAATTTTAGACTCATTAAAGTACCAACAAATAATGGAAGAATACGAAGTCAAGGATTCATTTGGACCGTTCTATTTTCTGTCGAAGTTGGTTTAATGGTGCACTATGAGAGGGTAAAATCTGGAAACCCGAGTATTCTCAATTCCAAGTTTGACTAGAACTCGTTGTAAAAGAGGTAAAGACCAAACCACTGTATTACCTGTTTATGTCCGAACTATAGTTAGTGAAGATTCCATCTAAAAACTCTTTCAGAACGACACGTAGTCGGTTCTGTATCTCAAGAATTACTTTATTATCCTAGGAATCAATAATAGGATTAAAAAAAATATCTCCTCAGGAGTGTAGTCTGTAACAGGGGACGGAGACAGTTAGTGTATAACGTTAATTGAATAATTTAACGTGAACTTGACCTAACTGATGATCTCTCCCCTTTGACCTTTCAAGAACTTTTGTCTAAGAAGAAAATATAGGAAGTCTGTGAAGACTTAGTCCCTTACACCCTTACCCAAAGAAAGATATCGTTTAATTAAAGAGTGAAAATTGAATTCATACTCTCTAAAAATTTTTGGGGAAGTCACTTGACCTATGAATGTCAAGTAGGGAGTAAAGAGAGGGGTGGGGGTCCCCTTCATCGTTAATTGTACTATTAACTCTATACGAATTACATAATTGATAATTGTCGGGTTAAGTTAAGTAGTTTATATTTAAATCAAATTTTTATGCAAGTTCTACGTTTCTATTCATTCCGTCTTAGGAACGGAGGTTCATCGGGTGAGTGACTCCATTTTTGTTTCTTTTCAATTACTGTACACGGTTTTTCTTCATTTTTATTTCAAAGTCCCCCTTAGTTTCCTCCTTTTTTAATTAGTTGTTGTTTTATAAATGACTCGTGGACAACACACAGACTGTACATACTGTACTTAGGACTGGAATTATCGAGTGTCTAATTGCCATTTTTCTGCTTTCATTTATACACTAATGGTTTCTTTCTTAGTCGTAGTATCATTTCTATTCTTGTCTGTCAATTCCCCTATATACCCTCCTATACGTGTCTCATGACTCGGACTCTCTTAGTCTTTTCTGAAGTGTTACCCCTGTTGTTAAGTCTCACTGGGACTTCCAGAGGTCGTCTTCGTTGCCGTAATGGGTTTCCGTGTACCCTCCCCTACCGGGGCCGTACAGAGCCCTTTCTCCTTAGTGGATAACACGGAACTTGTCTTTGTACCCTCGATAGGTCTCAGGTACCCCCCGACCCTTAACGGTATATTGGAAATACTAGTACGTGAAGACTTTGATTTGGGTCCGTATTATATGACTACCAAACACCTTTTGTCCCTTCTATGTACCGTGGACGTAGTTAATCCTCATTTGACCCAACCTTCTTTGACTTATTGACTTGTTTTCGAATTTGGTACTCCTCAAACACTTCTTTCCCCCACCGACCACTCGTAAAGACACTAAGAAAGCTAATGCTGTTTAATGATGTGTAAGTCTTTGATGTAGGTTCAAGTTCACTTTGTCTTCAGTCCTTCCACTTCCTGGAGACGAATCCTTCGAACAGGAAAATGAATCTCTTCAGAAGAGGTTGTTTGAAGGTGAATTGTGAGTAATCGGTCTTGACCCAGGGTGTATATGGAGATCGACGTTCTTTCTGAACTTGAGTTCGTGAAGTGAAGGGTCCGAGTGTCATTTCTCCTACATCCTTGTCCCTAAAAGTCGTGTACATTATCCCATGAGATAGATATTACCCGATTTCGAACACCGTGTATACGTTTTAGTGTACTCGATGTGAAAAAGGGTCACATAGGGTACGCGATGAGTGACTAGGTTATGTAAACAATTGGTTGTCAATTGATAATCAAAGAGAAGAAAGTTTTATTTAAAAGAAGAGGAGGTATTGTATGAGGTATGAGGTGGTAGTAAAATCCATCTGTTATCGTTTTATAAAGTAATTCCTCAGTCCTTGGATACAGTAAAGACCATGTCAAAATAGTTTCTGACTTGTTGTCGGTCAACATACCGGTATTAATGTGGTGGAAAAGGAAGAGGACAGACACGAAGGGTCAGGAAGAAGTTTTCTATCGTTTCCATTTATTTAAATCGTCTCGTATTACTAGGACTCCCTCCGTGAGACTGTTTGAGTTTTCAGAGAAGTCAAATAATTGACTTACTGGAAGGGTTCAGATAACCTTGTGTTTATTACCATAGATTGAGTTCGTACGACGTTCCTAATTTACTTTATTACTTCCATTTCACAACACGTGTTACGGATTTAACGAATTTGAAAATTTTCAAAGAAATTTATTTTCAACATAAAGGTAATACTTTTCGTTCACAAGAGGGAGAGGTGGATGTACATCTTTAAACTTACACCGTGGGGAGGGGTAAAGAATTTTTACTAGGAAAGGATTAAATCATCGAACATAATTATAATACCCGAAGAGTCCACCACGTCACCCTTTCCTTATGTGGACGGTTACGTTCTCCGTGTTCTCTACACCCGAGCTAGGGACCTAGTCCTTCTAGGGGACCTCTGTCCTTACCGTTGGGTGAGGTCATAAGAACGCACCCTTTAGAGTACCTGTCTCGTCGGACGACCCGATGTCAAGTACCCCAGTGCTTCTCAGTCTGTGCTAACTCACGTGTGTAACGTACCGTACCGACATCATAAAACAGAGAAATTCAAAGGAATATACAATTGTCGTAAAGAATCTTTTAATCGTGGTGGCCATCTTCAAATCGTTAATTAGTGATGTCCTGTTGACTAAATACCGAATACTAACATAACGATAAAGAAAGACCAGATGTAAACTGACCTGACTAACCAGACGTACCTGGTCCATAGAGTACTGGTTTTGTCTACGTTACCTCGCACAGAAGGGTTACTCTTCCATTCATACCACAAAAATACCTATGACTTTCCATACACCAGAAACTTCGGTATCTTGATCTGTTCTTGTTATAGGGAACTTACAACTTTTTTCAAAGGGCAGAAAGAAAACGAATTTTTAATAGTACTGAATTTTTATTCCCCTCTTTTTGTTCCTCCTCCCATTGAGGGGGGAGTTTAACGAGAGTCGTACACTGTTGTTATTAGAAGTCTTTGAAGTGTCCATTATAAGATAAACACATGTTTGGGTGTTAGGGAATACGTTTTATTGAACGTATAATGTTCAATATTAAAAAGACTAAAATATTTTCTTTATCACACGTAGTGGGTATGGACGGTATCGTGTCCGGATTTCGTCGCAGGACGTCAGTTTGTGTGAGATAATGAGTCTCTTTGATTTCTTACACGCATGTGAGACCGATTTATGTGTGGCCTATTTAATTCTCGAAATCAAAATTTAACTAAACCCAGTACAAAACATTGTTTGAGTGACTTTTTATCTTTTCTTTTACAAAAGGTCCACATAAATAAAATCTAAACCCTATTCTACAACACCTGGACATGTGTATCCATCTTAAAGGATAATGTAGTAAATATTTATTTTCTTTTATAAATTGTATAATTTACTCTATCTGTTATTAGAAAAGGAAGGTTACCTGGGATTTTACATTTGATCGGAAACTCTAAATGAGTTAATGAGAAATATCTCTTCAAAACATAGAAACATTAGTACACAAACAAATATAAAGTGAACCTGGTTATTATTGTAACCTCATCAGATGCTTTTGTGTTATGTTTTCCAAAAAAAATAAAAATTTACCCTCTCCTTTGACCTTGTTTCCCTTTTATTACTATGCTATAGTCGTTTCGATATCCGATCTGATCATACTTCTTTGCCTGAAGACCGGAGTCGTAGACGACCTCCACCTACTGTTTAGGTCTTCAGTTACGTTTATCTCCTTACATTACTCGAAATTTAAAGGGTAACAGGAATTTTATTTATGTGAGTTAAAGTGAGTGTCACCTCGTAAGACTCGTAAACTTTTACCCTCAAAAGAAAAGTATCTCAAAGTTTTCAATGAGGAAGTCGTATTCGGTGTTTAAGAAGAACTGACAATCAGTACAGGAATTTACAACTGAACACCATAAAATTTTCGGTGTACGTGGGTTCTCGGTTTATTACGACAAGATCGTGTGTCTGGAGACTGATCTTTTTATGGTTACTCGGTTTGACTTAAGAAGTTAAAAAGTGTTGGCATGAAGAATAGTGATCCGAAAACTATTTCTAAGATTGAATACAAGAGATCGTAGGAGGTCATTTTAGGTGACAGGTAATGGTTCACAGTGACTACTTCCTCTCAAATACAGAATCTATATTCTGTCTACCTACTGGATTTCAGGTGGAACCCAAACAGCGATCTTAGATGTAACCTTTTACCAGACACTACATAAACTTTAAGACTGTAGACGAGATGAACAAGACAACGTAAGGGAAGGGTGGAGAGACCTTTAGAGTTTCGTCCCTCGACGGAGACTGTAATTATTGACTACCCAAACTTTTATGGTCCTTTCTAACACCTCCCGTATAGACGTGTGTAGTACCAAATACACTTATAGGAGAACCTCAAACATCGACTACAGATGTCTGGATGTGCCTACGAAGAACATAGATATTGTGAGAGGAAGGGTGGGGGTAGGGGTACTGAAAGTACCCGACTCTAATCGAAATGTCTGACGAAGAAGAGACTGGAACTTAGTCAAATCAAGGAAGGTGTTGAGATTCCTCAGAAAGTAAAGGAGAGGTCGAGAACAAAGTACAGGTACCAAGTTTGAGGAAAGACAAAAGGGTGACACAGTAATGTACTTAGAAAATAAACACAGTTTACCCCATCGTAGTTAATAATGTTAACTGAAGATACAGTGGTCAGAGATTTCGTTTGCAACCGTTCACAAAGGTCTATGCGAGAATAGTATTGTGAACAACATAATGGTACTACATAAAGGTGTCATCCCAGATCGGTATTACTACTTACACCTCTTACTCTCTCTTTGTTTCTTTTTATCTAACATACATTACGTTTTCTTCCTTTTAAGTAAAACATTGTCTAAAAATTAGGACAAATAAAAAATTTATCAGACTCTAGTTCACGTTGTTCTACAATGTAAAAACTACTCAATAACATACTATTTCACTCATAATAAAGTCGGAAACAGAGACCATTGAATCGTCTGGTACTTTGTGATATTTCGGGAAGAAAGCGGTATGGGACAGAGGAATTACCGGTAGTGACATTAAGGTGGATGTTTGACTCATACATATTATCGAAACTAACTACGGACCAGTTGACAGTTTCAACTTTAAATAATCATAACGAAACTAATGGTTTCATTTTATAACAGACATTAGAAGGAACTTTTGAATGTAAACTCAGAATGTTTCTTCTTTTTTATATATATACTAAACTTGATACGACGTTTCAATTTGTCAAACAATGTTGTTTGACAAATATCGTAATAGTTAGTTCTTTCCCCCTATCCTAAAATCCTCTAATAAGGAGACACCAGAAAGATGAAAGGTTTATAAGGGGGATATTTAATCTGTATTTCTATAGAACTAATTATGTTGACTAACCCCTTTGGTCTACATTCAAAAAAGTGAGGACATTTACAGTAATCAAATAATAAAAGTAAAAAGTGTATCAAAGAAGTCGAATTGGTATTTCAGATGTTATTATTCGAATACTAACATTTATATGAGTAAAGTAGTTGAAGTACGACAAGGATTAGTCAAAAAAAGGAAAGGATTTAAAAAATGTAACAATATATCAAAGTATACGAGAGAAATGTGGGATGTACAGAGAAAACATTAATTAATGTTGACGTCAATTAATGAATAAATCCGAGACAGGAGGACGACCTAATATAATTTAGGGTTCAGAGGGATCGACGTCAGGGGTCGAAGATCTTTTCTCGGGTCGATTAGTTTCCACGAGGTATTTGCAAACTATACTCACGTTCGTACTCCCTCATCTACTTCGTTTCGTTGTATGAAGGGTATCCCTTGTACATTTTTAGTTGAACCGTATTCTGGTTACAGTGTAGAGAAAACGAGTCAAAATAAAGAAAAAATTCCGAGACATGAAATTCCCGTTAAATTGAGTATACAAAAATAATCAGATGTGAGTTAAAAAGTCTTACAAATCTTTTCGAACAAACTACAGGTTCTTTGAAGTGTTTTTTTTTTGTTTGTTTTCTGTGTAAGAAAATGCCTACTGTGAAGAAATAACAAGGGAAGATTCTTCTCAAATTTTAATCTTACTAAAACAAGAGTCCACTCTATGTGGAAGTTAGACTTAAAGTGGATTGTAAATTAATAAAAAGTTCTAAGAGTCGTAGGTTCCAACTGTACATCTTTCTGATAAGGTCTTCTAATATTAAACGTCTTTTTACTTCCCTCGACTATGAAAACAGTCCCAAGAACTTAAAAATCGAATGGACTTGTACCCATCTATGACTAAACTAAAGTATCAAAATCTATTTTAGACGTGACCACGGATGATAGAACATTTAAAACGTATGTATCTGGCATCGTAATTATGTCATTGGATTTGAAACAGAAAGTTACTAAATGTTTGAGATGTATTTATGTAAAAAGAATAGTATCTTACAGAAGAATCAGTGTGATTATGGGAGTCGTACAGTCTCTTGTATTTGACAGAAGTCATAGAAGAGGGAAAGGAGGAACTATTTTCGTTACAGACTAAAAATCGTCGTGGTGTCGATTTTGTATTTTTGTGAGTCCGGGGAGAATCTCTACTTATATAAAACTGTATATCTTGAGTAACTTTTACAAAAAGTGAAGGTCCTTCAAAAGAGTTCACTCCTTAGACGGGAAAAGACGAACGGACGGAAAGAGAAAGGACGACCTTACGTCGTATGAAGTCCTTCGACCTCGAAGTGGTCGGTTTGACTCTGGATCTTTCGTCTTCGGCGTTCGACTTCAAGTACCATTTTCGTGTGTCCTCAGACCTAGGGGTTCATAAAGGACTTCGACGGGGTGTGTAAGTCCTAATTGAGAGAGATCTGAATAAAGTATATTTTTTTTCTTCATTCAAAGATAAAACCGGTAAAACGTAAACTAAGGGATTTGAATATCTACTGTAACAAGATTTAAAATTTTTTACTATTATTTGGAGTCTTTATTAAATTTTTCTCTTTCTTTTACTTTTACCGTCGTTTTATAATAGACGGATAACGTAACGGGTAGCCACTCCTGTTACCTTGAATTAAAAATTCTTTTAACCAAAACAAAAGTAATAAAAAAAGAAGTTTAATAAAGGATCTATACGGTGATTACTTATTAAAGTGACATACATAGTCCAAAGAAGCCAGGAAGTTTTCTCTTTTCTTTTTTTTTATTTTGGGTGTAAAATATTAACCTCACTCGTAGTTCTGTAAAATTGGATTGTCAGTGTGATTTGAAATAAATAAGACTAAAGAAAACGTAAAATAACATATATAAAAGTAGGAATTAATAAAAGGTGAACGCAAGAATAATTGGAAATCAGTGGAAGATACACCCTTCTAGTCCTTTATTTATAAAACTACTACTGGACTACATAGTTTAATTTACTCCTCTGAGGGAGAAGGTAAATGTCACGGAGGAGATTCCGATTCTCCGTCCAATATCTCTATACTACGGACTTCCTCTTTTTTATCGAAAAATAATAGATCATCTTTTATAAAATCCCATTTTCTCCTTTTACACGTACCCAATTAATGGTTCGTAATTAACATTTGACTCAAGTAAAACCAACTTATGTTTTTAAGAGGAGATTACTTGAATCTTCTGAAGTAAGAATACTTCGTTCTGTTTTTACTAGTGCGTCGGGTACTCCCCGACCGTTACGAGTCCCACGGAGTGGTGGGTAGGTCCCAGTGACCCCCTTAGTCTAAGATCATTATGTTTCTGATTGAAGGAAAAATGGATGTAATTTTGTTGATTTCACTAATTATGTACTACTAGAGAGTCTTACAAGAAAGAGTAATAGATAGTACTGTACTCTAATAAACATGTCCCCTTTTAACCCCTCGTTGTATTCTCCAGTATTACGTATAACAATTTCCCCCACCTGTGTTTTCGAGAGAGTATTCGTTCGTGAATCGCGTACTCTATTTTTTCTTTGAAATTCATTTGGAGACCGTACAGAGAGGAGGGACAGACAAGGGACGAAATGTTGAAAACGAAAGAAGTAAGTGGATTCTAAACCCACTCGGTACAGGACACTTGGGAAAGACTAACGTGTTAACGTTAACGGTAACCGAGAAAACAGTCGTTGAGAATCAAAGATTTAGACATTTTATCCGAACTTTTACTTTCCGACATGTTAGATCGGGTAATACAATTAAGTAGTAAAGTTTCATTGTGTGTAACTTTCCCGTGATATTAGGTATACGGTTGGTTTTATTTATTTTGTGTTCTTAACAGTTTACATATTCTGTGTCATCTGAGAGACCGGAAATTTTAGTTGTACTGTAGGTCCGGTAATTGACTGGACAAATCTAGACACTCATCAACGGAATAAAAATAGTCACACGTGAAACGAGCTAAAACTCGTTCCGGAAGAGAAGATCGTCTCGTTGACTTTCGAGGATGTCACCTTTGTGGTTCCGTTTCAAAAACATTTTATTTGGTTCAGTATACAGGATCTAGACGTCGAATAAAAAATCAATGGCTTCCAGAAACTTTTACCGGAAATACATAGTAGAACTTAGTTGTCAAAGGTGATTTGATTTTTTTTTTTTCTTTTTATGTGACGTTTTTTGGAAGGTAGATCCAATTGTATATATACGGATATAATTGTATGTTAGAATTTTGACGTGACATCCGTGTTTCCAGTGACTTTAGAGAATCTATAATACTGGTGATCTTGGTCTTCTCAAAGTCACTTCCAACTCATTTGATCCCTTTCCAAAACAATAAACATAAGGACAGAAGAAATTCGAGACCATAGGGGTTTACGGATATAGAATTTTGACTGAAACCTATTTTGTTACAGACACTAAGAGTTGGGATTTTTGTTCAGACACGCATGTCAGAAGTATCTTTAGTGTCTTAGAAAATTTAATCTTTTATGAAGAAAGTGAAGGGGAATCAAGGACTTGGGAGTGGTATTATTGGATTGTTTCTCCTTTAATACAGTCGTACAGAATAATGACCCCTACAATTGAAACTAGTAAATCAATTCCGTTATGGACGGTCTAAAGAGGTGACATTTCAGTGATCGAAAAGGGAAAGATACGAGATGAATAATCGTCACTTAGTAATTTAAGTCGGGTGTAAGTTACCCTCATCTTACTTCGAGATTGAAGATGTCTCTCCTCCCAGAAAGAGAAAGTATGTGTGTGTGTGAATGCGTATCAACCGAAGATGACAGAACAGTAGAACTTTTCGCGAAGGGACCACCGAGTCGACCACTTCTCAGGTGGACGTTACGCCCTCTGGACTCAAACTGGGGACCCAGCCCTTCTAGGAGACCTCTTCCCTTTCCGAGGGGTGAGGTCATAAGACCGGACCTCTTAAGGTACCTGACATATCAGGTACCCTAGTGTTTCTCGACCTCACTTACCGTCGAGACATGAAACTCAACTAGCCGAGTTTTTAGAATATCGGTAAGAGAGGTAGCCCTATAGGAAAAACCGCGTTAGGAAACTCGTATTAGTCTTAGGGTGGTGAAAAGTGGTGAAGATAATGAACAAATAAGTTTCGGTAACACACACACACACAATCAACGAGTCAGCACAGACTGAGAGACGTTGGGGTATCTGACATCGGACGGTCCGAGGATATAGATACCTTAAGAGGTCCGTTCTTAGGACCTCACCCAACGGTAAGGGTAGAGGTCCCGTAGAAGAGCTGGGTCTCCAGATTGGGTCCAGAAGACATAACGTCCGTCTGAGAAATGGTTACTCGGTGGTCCCTTTTTGAATGGTAGAAGATCTATAAGTTAAGGGTATATAAAGACGGACGAGTAGGGTGAAAGTGAGATCCCACCCTATCCCATGAACAGAAGATTATTGATATCAGAGACACGGGAGGACATGAGACAAGGATATTTTCGGAGTACTAGACAAATTTTATATTAAGTTTAGAACAGTAAAGAGACGAGTGTTGAGAGTACTAGAGAATGGAGTAAGTTTCTCACAGAATAATCACCGTGAAAAAGGTTAGTGAGATATATTTTATCTTTCGAGACAGACCGTACGGAACCAGAAAGAAACGACATAATAAAAGAGATTGTGTAGTGATAGATTGTTTAAGTGACAGATCAATAAATATATTAAGGACAGGAGGGAATAATCTTATGTTCAAGGTACTTCCATTCCCGTGTACGGACAAAATAAACGATGAAACAATGTTCATGGATTTTTTCATAGGACGAGTTATTTATAAAAATTTACTTATTTATGAAGATCGTTAATTCCTATTTTGTTACGATTTTCCCAACACTGACTTTAAGTAACATACTACTTAGTAATACTTAACTTAACACATGAGGATTTTTCTATACGAGTTCAGGAATAGGGACCTTGGATACTTAACCTCGTATAAATGTCTCTCAGAAACGTCTACTTTAGTTCAATTCTATTCCAGTATGTTTCTAATCCGAGTGGGATACCAAAAAGGACACCAGTACATACCTACACTCTCAACCTGACACTTCTTCCGACTCGCGGCTTCTTAACTACGAAAACTTGACACCATAACCTCTTCTGAGAACTCTCAGGGAACCTGACGTTCCTCTAGGTTGGTCAGGTAAGACTTCCTCTAGTCGGGACCCTAAAGAAACCTCCCTTACTACGATTTCGACTTCGAGGTCATGAAACCGGTGGAGGACGCTTCTCAACTGAGTAACCTGTTCTGAGACTACGACCCTCCCTAACCCACGTCCTCCTCTTCCCCTACTGTCTCCTACTCTACCGACCTGTGACGTTATAAGGGGTACAAATACAAAGTTGAATCTACAGGTAACCCTTTTTTCTTTTCGTTATCTATCTATTTAATGGGAAGAGGGTGTCTTATATTATGTATCGAATATTTATATTTCGTAGGTCCTTGGCAGATATACTTAAGTAAGATTTTTTGAAATAAACATATCGTGTAATACGTTTCATAAATTTATATTGATGTAAACAGGAGTTGTTGAGTAACTCCGTCGTCTCCTATGAACCCTAGAAGAAACAAATAATGTTAGAGGTTTTACTTTTTAGTCGTCGAATACTTACCGGAAGGATGAATTAGAAAGTCGTGGATATAAATCCTGAGACAACGACATATAATTCATTTTAATCCCTACAAATCTACGTAAGGTTTTAAAACCTCCTGTTTGAAATATTTGTATTAATCATTGAAGAATGGTATTAGCAAAGGACTGAGGTGTAAACTATGAGTAATAACCCTTCACTATCAGTAATGACACTAGACCAAGTTGTGACACATCCATATAAAAGGGTTGGTCACTACCCATCGAGGACCCAGATTAGACTTCTTACATTGTTGGATTAGAGACTTTAAAACGGTCAGCAATTTGTCTCGATACAGTCATACCATTTGAGGTGTCTTGACTTGTTTTTGATTATTCGGTTTAAGTGATTTAATATAAAAGGTATCCTTTTATATAATTATGATAATTCTTAGACCAAATACATTTAATTCTGTCATATCTTAGAGGTCTCTCCGGATAGGATGAAGAAACAGTTTTAAGATATAATAATAAGAAAATATGTAACTAAAAAAATTTTTTTGACTATGAACAGTCATGTCAAATCATGTTATTTAAATAAGATGAGAAAGGAAAAGACATCTTTTTTTTACACATATGTGTAAAAAGAAGGACTGAACTGTTAAAAAATTTTGAAAATTGTTGTGTGTAAAGGTAACCGTATATAATTATCAGAGTCTGACAGTTTTCCATAACGATTAAGTCTTATTAATAATGTAAGTTATATCGTTTGTAAATCATATTATATCGAGAGTAACGGAGTAAATAATTTGTTTATGAATCACTTGTAAACGATACACGGTTCATCATCTTTTACGATCCTACAAACGTTGTTCCTACTCCTTCTAAATTACTGAGAGACCGAGTGTTAGACTAACTTTTATTCTGAAGTATAAAAGTTTTGGAAATTTTACGTTTTTAAAGATAGTATAGTATTAGTTGACGAAATATGATTAAAAGACCTTAAATTCGTCTTCTTACCTATTCACTCGCCCTTCTATCTTATTTCATCATTGACGGTTCCTTGTCTTATTTCTTTTTTCCTACTTTTTTTTACTTTACAAATTTACAAAAGTTTAGATTATAATGTTGTACCTCATATTATTCGTAATCCTTTTAACGATATTTTTATTTTGAAGGACCAGTTTATTCAAACTCTATGGTCGTATGATATAAGGTCTCATATTATGAGACGGTTACCGATACTTTTCATGAAGGTATTTCTTTAAGCAAACAGAATCACCAAGATTTAAGTGAATTGAAAGTAAAAAAAAGGTGTACCATAGATCGTTTAGGATCTCTTAACCATAAAACCCCTTGTGTTAACCTACACGACATTATCTATGACTACCCAGATAAACTAAATTTTTATCTACATTCAGTGTAATAGAGGATTTCATAAATAAGTGTCCAACTTATTTAGACTCAGAACTTATCGAAAGAGGAAGATCCTTCATTATGGTCCTTCTCATGGCGTTATCTTTAATCGACCTATAAACAAAGGAGAGATCAATCTCTACCATGGTTTATGAAGTGTTGTATCGTTCCCTCTTTGTAGTGGAACTCATCAAAGTAAGTAAACAATTAAGGTGTCTACAAACAATCAGGTAGAGACACAGTCCAAGACACATTCTGTACCCTCTGTGTACCCTTCGTCTCTTTGTTCCCTCCACGCGATCACCTTAAATGTCGATCATGTCTTGTCTGGCATTAGGCCATTGGTGTGTCTGTATACGTATGTGAAGTTTGTTTGTCGAAAATCCTTCTTTCCGATGGAAAAAAAAAGAAATATGTAGACTGTTTTTCGTTAGACTACCAGAGAAGATCGATGTATTTATATTTTTATTTAATGGAAATCTACTAGGAAGGACAAGAATCTTCTTATTGACCTCAGCACAGGAGTCCATTAATTTATAGACCCATGGTTCGAGGTCATAGGATCCCTTTGTTGCATAGCTACCTCAATACGAGACTCATCGAAATTCTGTGGTGACAACCACCGAGACGTTTCTTCGACCTGTCAAAAAGAACTGGGGTCAGAGATCTTGATCAGGGTTGGTATATATGGGGTCCCTTCCTACCGACGGGGTGAAAACCCCTTCGAGACTAGAACTTCACTTACTTACTGGACCACCGGTATTCTAATTCTGACCTAGGAGTCTGGGGGACCCATACTTGGAGAGAGTTGATTTTAGACCGATAACCGTTTTGAAACTCGATCTTCGAAACGTTCCCCAGAAACTTTCGATCTTCAAAACTTTCCCGAGTATTGTCGAAACTTTCCCGAGATTGGAAGACTACACTCGATCTCATTTCCTAGTCAACGGAGGTGCCTCCATATGTTGGTGGGAAGTTTTTCTTGACAACCATACTCTTACTAAAGTGGTGAGTGGTAGGACGTTCAAGACGATTTCTATAAGTAAGGACTCAGAACTCCGTGTCCGTGTAACATAGAGTTTAGAGTTAGTGAAGTCAAAGCACTCCATTATTTTAGTCTTAAACCGATAAGGGTGAAGAAATCCGATTGGACCGTGGGTTACCTTCACTTATTAACTCAACTTTCGTAAAAATACAATCCGAGGGTTTGTAAGTGTATATCGACTGGACACACAGTCCTTGAAAATTTAATGATGACGTCGATCTATAAATAAACACAAAAAAAGGTCCAATTTTACTTACTGACTTTTCAAGGATTATCCCGAATAGAATGTCACTCTGATTTGTATAGTAGAAGAACATGACGAATAGGACAAGAGAAGGGAGAGGGACATACCCAGACTTTAGGACAGACATGACTCTTTACATTGAAGTGTCTCTCGAAATAGTATGACAATCCATCAATCTGATCCGTTTCCCTCAGGTCTTACCGTCACCGATTGTCTGTTCCTTTCCTTTTCGGGTACTTTTATCTTGTTTCTTTACAGGGTCCTGGCCTCACTCCTGGAGTCCACTTTCTTTGTCGTGAGGATCGATCGTTTTAAATGTATCCCGTCTGAGCCCCTCCTCTTTTTTTGTATATTTCTCTCCTGGGTTCCCGGTCCCTGCAGAGAGAGAAGAGAAGCGTAGAAAACCAGAAAACCCAGTCGTACGGGAGTATGGAGCACCTACGTAAAAGGAATTAAAAGATTTATTTTGACTCGACATTGTGTCCCGACATTGTGACCAAGTAGACTCTCGACATTGTGACCAGACAAGCTCCCGACATTGTGACCAGGTAGGTTCCCAATATTGTGACCAGACATGGAAGTTTAAAAAGAACACTACTCTGTCTTAGCTCCTTTAAAGTGTGAGGGGACTGTTCTGGCTGTGTTAGCAAAAGTTGTAAATAATTTTTTTTTTGTTTTTTTTTCATAAATGAACCTACATATAGACGTTAAAGAAAAGTGTACACACGGGTTTCATACCAAAATTTTATGTTACGTCATAAATGTTTAATCGGACCTGTTCTCTGTGTAAATTCTCATTAAATTTTTATCCACGGGTTTGTTTCACTTTTAAAATTTCAACTTTAAAAGATTTATGTTTAATTTATATAGAAGTTCCCTTATTCGTGAAAAATTCACGAGTAAAATGGTAGAGAAGAGGGGTTTTGTCGTCGATGAACGACGTATGAGGATACACATTGACCTCGTGACTTTATAAAAATTCATTATCCATAAGAATTTTTTTTAATTTAGTACACATACAAAGATAATTATATATGGTGTTTAACATTGTATGTAAACAAACTGGACTATTACTTTTTTTTTTAATATTGTCAAAAAATTCTCAAGATAAACTCTTTCTCTCCTGATATGTTGACTGGTTCTAATAGTTTATAAAAATGTTCCTTACGTTCGTTTTTCCTATGGAACGTACTTACTACTTACAACTCGTCTACGAGATTCCCTAAGTCTCCGAGATTGGATTACTTTATGTTGTAGGACTCTCCACACTCGTCCTTTCGTACGATAATATAGAGTGTCCTTTGTGAGACTAAGACCACAGAGTAAGAGTACTGTTTCCACCGTTGGTCTTATCTCTTATCGTGTCGTACCTAGGTAGGAGGACTGTTTCTGTCCTTCTTCTTACCTTTTATTACGTTTCAATCGTGGAAGAACAAGTTTATGTAACATTAGGGTCCCAAAAGGAGAGAAGGTCGTTCCTACATTCTGTAAATCAGAACTGTTTCACATTGACACTAGATTATTAACGATCTTGAGGTCCGAAATCTCTGAAAGTTCCAAACAAAATGTTTATCTTTTCACATAATAGTAAGTATTCACAAAAGTCAAAGGGTCTTTCCACTAAAAAAATTTTTTATGTTAGTAATACGGTGTCTTAGTACCTATATCCTTCATCTCGATCCTAATCAATTTTGAACATAACATGAGACTCTGATAGTCATTCTCTTAATAAATACAACCTGTTTCTGTCCTTTTGTTAAGATGTTTACGACGTCAATGTTTTAACACTGACATCGATTATTATTATGTCTTCTTGTCGTGTCGAGATACAATCTTACAACCAAGTAGAAACATATACATACCTACCCGCTATTCGATCTCTAACATTATTATTTTATTTAAATATTTCCAGTGTTTTTGTTGAGTAACAGTGTACAGAAACTTTTTATAAAAAGTTCTCAGTTTCGAGGTTTGACTTTCGTTTTGTTCTTTCAATTCATAAAAAATTTTTATATTGAACGTACATTTACGATAATAAACCCATATATAAAGTATTAGACTGGTAAGGTTTAATATTAATCCCGTAAAGTGATGTTTGAATTATCCAACTTGACAAATTTTGGAATACCTACACTAAGTTGGTATGAAGTTATTTTTTTTAGAACACTTACACTTAAAAGTTTGGAAGTAAGGTTTTATAAAAAACGGTATAACTCTAGAATTTGAAGACTTGACTGTAGAACTCCTCAAGATCATCGTTATATTATCTCCGAAAATATATGGAATCGAACAAATTGAGAGTGTTGTGAAGATACTCCTTCCTGGTCGACAAGAGACGTGATTTTGATTCGTGTATCTGTGAAAAGTACACTTTTCTTTACTAGACTATTAGTATATATTACATAAATGTTCATCTTTATGTCCTGTTTCGACTGAATGTCTTCCAACAGTCGTCTAGACCTAATACGTATGTATACTAGAAGATAAACAAAAAAAGAAAATTTTCGAAATTATCATTAGTCTGAGTCAAGTCAGTTTTATCCTTTAGTCCCTAAACATGTGGACAGGGTGATTCGAGAGAGACACTTGTAGAATCGTAGAGTGTTACTTCTATTATCGATTCATATGACCTCAGTGTCGAGTCAGGACTGTCACGGGGTTTGTCTTCTTCTTTGATGAGACTCTCTTCTTTGTTCCACTCCAAACAATCGACTTAGGATCAACTACTCTACAGTCTCCCCTTAGACTTACACTGTGTCATCGTCCCTAGTATGACATACCCCTCAAGTTCTTCGACTTTATAATTCAATTTGACTACCATATTTTCTCTGTACTTTCAGTTTCACTTTCGGTGAGTCAACACAGGATGAGAAACACTGGGGTGCCTGACATGTCAAGTACTTTAAGAGGTCCGGTCTTATGACCTCGTCTATCGGAAAGCGAAGAGGTCCTCTAGAAGGGTTGGGTCCCTAGCTTGACAGGGCGCTCACATACAAGGAGCTAAGAAACAGAGCAGTATTGTTTCTAAACCTCACTGCCTGTAAGTTCGGGGGAGCCGCACAGTATCGAGAGTCCAGAGTTTACCTGGCACAATATCGAGGATCTGTTTGGTCGCAATGTCGAGTCACAATGTCGAGACAAAACAAATTTTCTATAGTCCTTTTTAGGTGGAAAGTCCGCACTCCCGTGCACCCAAATTTCTCTGCTCCTCTTCTCGCGGGGTCGCGCGCCCTCTCTCTCTCTCTCTCGACCGAGACCGAGGAGATAAACACACAAATAGAGAGGGACCCGGACAGGGCACATTTAACCCGGTCGGTCCTCACAACAAACAAAATGGACTCCAGGAGTGAGGCCAGGAGCCTGGAAGGAAACAAAGTAAAAGCGCCCGATAAGGGAAGGAACAGACACCGGTGGTGGTAAAACCTGAGGAAAAGGGACAAGATGGATTGTCTCGGGTCCAGAGGGTGTAACGTCCATCTAAGAAATGGTCGACTCGGTGTTCCCTTCGGGTTCTTATGGCCTCACCCATCGGATAGGGAAGAGGTCGTCTAGAGAGGTTGGGTCTTTGGTTTGGTCCCAGAGGACGTAACGTCCGCCTAAGAAATGGTTGACTCGATAGTTCCTTCAGGGACTTCTCTATGTCAGGTTTTATTTCTCTACGTGCCGATCGTCTTCGTCTGTACTTTGTGTGAGTCTTACGCATTCATATATCTTTTTTACAGTTGTTGTTATTGTTGACGATTGTAAAAGACCAAGAATGAGACAGTATTCGTAGTTAGATTCGCAAAATACACGTAATTGAGTAGGAGTGTCCTTAAGATACTACATTCTAACAAAATAGTAATAATTCAGACATAGTAACATATGTATTCCTCTGACACTGTCTCTCTCCAAAGCTTATACGTGTAAACGATTCCTGACTTTGATTTGATTGAGTCCGTCGGTCAACATCCCAAACATGGAAATCAGTGGACAGTATAACAACTTTCGTAATGACTATCTCCAAGGATGGGTCTTCACTCGACCGTAAGGGTCTTAAGACGACTTTTTTATGTATATCGTTCTATTAAAAGAATAATAAACTTGACACGGAAAACTAACATTAAGGTCGACTGAACCCGGTCTTTTATATCCAACGTACATGTCTTCCTTTTTACCTTCTCTTCGTAGTCTTTTCCTTTACTTTCCTTCCTTAAAATAGATCTTGTTGTGTGTAAGGAAAGACGAGGGACATAGTACGTAATAACCATTCGGAAACACGGTCCTGGGTCTACTTGTATTCGGTTATGACGTTAATAAAGGGAGTGATCTACTGTAGAGCACGAAGGGGTAAATCACGATAACGAACAAATATAAACGATTATTCGAGACTCAATAACCAAGACATGGGTCAGTTAATTTTCACCAAATGGCCTTTTCCTTTCTCACACACTAATGGAAAACACATTAAGTTTTCCATTAATTTTATACAAACCTTAAGGACAATATATTTATTATGGAGAAGTTTAAATAAACAAGTCTCTCCTCAATGGTTTACAGTAGTCTTTTACCTTTTCAATCTAAGAACCTTAAAAAGTAATTTTCTTTCCTGTAGAATGACAAAAGAAATCGTACATGTCCTATTTCTTTCGGATCACTATTCCGACAGTCGAGTCTAACGGGTCCATATGTTACTGACTGACGAACCTTTTTATTCCCAACATCGTCAATTTTACACTTCCCGTGCGTAAATCGTGAAAAGCAAAACACGATCAACGATTTACGTCATTTTATAAGATTTGTAGCTTTGTTACTGTTTCAATTACAGAATCCTATTGAACTATATACATTCAGGGTGTTGTAATCGTAACTAAAAATGGGAAGAATACAGTAGATTATCTTTGGATTCCTTAAATCAATAATAAAGAGACCAGGTTTTCTAGTACAGTGAAACTATAGAAGATGTAGACCTTCTAAAATAAAAGAGACACTTTTAGAAAACTGAGGAGATTCAGAATTAGAAGAGTAGAGATTTTACCTTATCTATTCTATAATAATTTAAAAGACAGAAGAAATGACGGAAAGTTACTGTGAAATAAATTTCTAAGAGAAGGAGATCATCATCCCTATTCAAATTTAATGCAATAAAAACTTTCAATATATAAGTTTATAGACGATTACTAAAGATGATAATTATAAATTTAAATCATAAGTTTGTTGAAAACCTCTCTCATACTATCTTAACTAGACACTTCGTTGGTTTATTTGTTTAAATACGGGTGTACATAGGTAATATATCAAGATATGTTCGTTCATCTCTACCTTTTTATAACAGTCGTACAAAATTCGTTTTTATGACTATACATATGTTAGTTTTTTCGTTAAGACAGAAGGTACCTCGTTAACAGTACCTTCCGATAATCTGAAATAAAGTTATTAATATGATGACAAGTTATTTCAAAAAATTGAATAGAAGACTTTAACGGAATTCTTCGATACCGTGAAAACACAATTACGGACGAAATTAGAACCGTTTTAAACTAGTTACGGCTCATCCAAACCAATAAGTGTTTCCTCCTAGATTACAGAATACCGTGAATGACTCACTGAGAATATATTATAGTTTTGTCCATAAAGTTTTAACAAAACTTGTTACTGTAAAAATGTTGTCACTGTAATAACGTTAAAACGTTGTAAAAACGTTGAGTATGTAAGTAGATTAAACCTGATACCATTCTAAGGATACTTACTCGAAAGGGTTCCCTTAATTATGTTTTTCTTATAGTAAGTAAACCTTCGTACTAAAAATCGGAAAAGAAAATATTAAAGGGACAAAATCGTGGATGTGTAGTAAATATGTGTAAAAAATATAGATGTCTTTATCATACTTATAGACAGTATTTTATTGACGGTATTACATAACTATTCAAATAAGAAGGGTATAACATACATAAAGTTCGAAGATAGTTGTGTACATATTCACATCTTAACGAGTATCAATGGACTTTCCATCCTGTTTAATAAATTCTACTGTAAAAAGAAAGATACGATAGGTTAAACATATAAAAGGAATGATCATAAAAAATTTTCTTTATATAATAAACCATTTTAATAACGAGTTGACTTAAAGTAGTTTTACAGTAATAAAAATACACGAATTTTCCGAATAGGAGATAATAATTCACTATTTTCTAATATCAATCTGTTTTTGTCTATGATTTTACTTTCTATAATTTTATGCAAAATTATTTTAAATCGTACTTTACGTCTCTTCCGTGACCGTTGGGTGAGGTCATGAGAACGGACCTTTGAGGGTACCTGCCTCCTCGGACCATTCGACATCAGGTACCCCTGCGATTCTCAACCTGTGCTGACTCACTGAAGGGAAAGTGAAATTTGAAAGTACGTAACCTCTTCCTTTACCGTTGGGTGAGGTAACAAGAACGGACCTCTTAGGGTCCCTACCTCCTCGAACTACTCGACGGCAGATACCCCAGTGTGTCTCAGCCTGTGCTGACTTCGCTGAATCGTCGTCGTCGTCGTCGTCGTACTTTACGTTTCGTTTATATTTTTTTCTTAGGGAAATAATAAATCTTCACTATAAAATTAAAAATATTGAGTAGAATACGTAAAACATATATAAGTATTTTTATATACGGTACATGTTTACGTATATGTATTAAGATAATACTTGGTGGAAACCAATAAATATATATATGTGGTATTAAAAAATTTCTAAGGTGAAGATCAAATGGAACTTTGACTAACGATCTAGGAATTTGTAAGGATATGTAGAAATATTTTACAAATATATATATAATATATATATATATAGTATTTCGAAAAATATAACGATGAAACCCTTTTTTTCTTTAACGTAAATCAATCATTTAGACTTAGTACAAAAAAATTAATTAGGAGACAACTTAGATTCATTCTTTTTAGAGGTACTTATAAAAGGATCTTTTAATACGATTTGTGTTTAAATCATTTTAACATTTTTATATGTTGACTACTAAGATCTTATATAAACTTTTATTTAAATTGACGTTTTCTTTTTATATGACAGGTATTAAACTGTCTTTACTTCATGAAACATAATCTTCTCCTTTACACATCATAGATTTAGTCAACATTTACGTCTAAAGGTTTTATCGTCTTTCAAGTTAATAAAGTCGTAAATAACCATAAATAAATAATAATAAATCGTAACCATGAGTCGTAAATGACTTATGGTCAATGTATAACCCGAAGGGGCCATCGAGTCGATCATCTCTTAGACGGACGTTACGTCCTCTGGGTCCAAGTTAAAGACCCAACCCTTCTAGGAGACCTCGTCCCGTGCCGTTGGGTGAGGTTATAAGAACGGACCTCTTAGAAGTACCTGTTTCCTCGGACCACTCGATGTCGGGTGTCCCAGTGTTTCTCAACCTGTGCTGACTCACTGATTCTTGTGTGTATAAATGTATAACCTAGGTTTGGTGTCTTCTATGTTTCTGGTATCCATTCTAAGGGAAGTTCTCCGGATATATGATTATATTTTGACCGTACTTTTCATAATATTATGTGTAATTTTACAGTATATACTTATGGGTATGTGAAAGAGACCTTTTTTATTTTGGTCTCTCTACTAGTAAGGTTGACGTTTACAACTTCTTTCAATAGACTCCCTGTTCGATAAAACTGACTAATTACTTTAAATCAGGTCTCCGGACAATTATGGGGTACGTATGATTAATGGACAACGAACGTATTCTTTAATGGGGGTTTAACTCGTTGAAGTTATGTGTAAATAATAGAGACAAAGTCCCTGGTCCTTAGACCCATCTCGAATTTACCTAGGAGACTGAATGTAAGAGAGTGTTGATTAGCCAGTCAGGTCCCCGAGGTCAAAGTGCACTTCGGAACTGACCCCTTCCTGGATGATGTATGTAACCGGAAAAAAAATGTTTTAAGCTAAAGAGTCTGTATAACCTGAATCCCGGAGTCATGGGACGACTAAAACCAATCTCGTATAAGAGTTAGTTAGGGAACTCCATACCCTAAGAGACTGTACCGTAGAACGAAGAAGACTTAAACTTTCAGTTTATTCTCTTATTCATACGATCGTTCTACCTTCAGTATTTAAAAACATTAGACTAGTACCTTCACTGTAGGGTAATGAAGACGACATAAGATGACCAATCTTCATTCAGTGATATACGTCGGGTGTGAGTTCCTCTTCACACCTATCCTTAAGTTCCTTGACTCCAGTAATTTCCTGTTGAATCTTGAGACGGTGGTAAGTCAAGTCAAGTCAGCGAGTCAGAACAGGTTGCAACGCTGGGGTACTTGGTGTCGTGTGGTCAGGAGGAACAGGTAGTGGTTGAGGACCTCAGATGTCTTTGGGTACAGGTAACACAGTCACTACGGTAGATTGGTAGAGTAGGAGACAATAGGTGAAGAGGAGGACGGGAGTTAGAAAGGGTCGTAGTACCAGAAAAGTTTACTCAGTCGAGAAACGTAGTCCACCGGTTTCATAACCTCAAAGTCGAAGTTATAGTCAGGGAGGTTGCTAGTGGGTCTTGACTAGAGGAAATCCTACCTGATCAACCTAGAGGAACGTAAGGTTCCCTGAGAGTTCTCAGAAGAGGTTGTAGTGTCAAGTTTTCGTAGTTAAGAAGTAAAGAGTCGGAAGAAATACCAGGTTTAGAGTGTAGGAATGTACTGATGACTTCTTTGGTATCGGAACTGATCTGCCTGGAAACAACCCTTTCATTACAGAGACGAAAAATTATACGACAGATCCAACCAGAATTGAAAGGAAGGTTCCTCGTTCACAGAAAATTAAAGTACCGACGTCAGTGGTAGACGTCACTAAAACCTCGGGTCTTTTTATTTCAGTAGATGACAAAGGGGTAGATAACCGGTACTTCACTACCCTGGCCTACGGTACTATAAGTAAAAGACTTACAACTCGAAATTCGGTTGAAAAAGTGAGAGGAGAAAGTGAAAGTAGTTTCCGAGAAATCAAGAAGTGAAAGACGGTATTCCCATCACAGTAGACAGATTCAAAATAAATTCTTTTGTCCTTATTTTTGAAAGTTGATGTACATATTTCTTCAAAGAATTACGTAGTGGGTGAGTCTACCTCGTAACCCTCAAATCAAAACAAATTGTAAGGTTGTCTGATTTTCTAAAAACAAAATGTCGATCAATAATATGTTCACTCAATAATTCTTAAGGAAAACTCGGTCCTAGTATGATGATTCCCATTAACACTTCTCCTCGATTTTTCGGAGAACTACTTTCACTTTCTCCTCTCGCTTTTTCAACCGAATTTCGAGTTGTAAGTCTTTTGCTTCTAGTACCGTAGACCAGGGTAGTGAAGTACCCTTTATCTACCCCTTTGTCACTTTGTCACAGTCTGAAATACAAAACCCCGAGGTTTTAGTGACGTCTACCACTTACGTCGGTACTTTAATTTTCTGAGAATGAGGAACCTTCTTTTCAATACTGGTTGGATCTATCATATAAGTTTTCGTCTCTGTAATGAAACGGCTGATTCCAGGCAGATCAGTTCCGATACCAAAAAGGACACCAGTACATGCCTACACTCTCAACCTGACACTTCTTCCGACTCACGGCTTCTTAACTACGAAAACTTGACACTACAACCTCTTCTGAGAACTCTCAGGGAACCTGACGTTCCTCTAGGTTGGTCAGGTAAGACTTCCTCTAGTCGGGACCCATAAGAAACCTTCCTTACTACGATTTCGACTTTGAGGTCAAGAAACCGGTGGAGTACACTTCTCAACTGAGTAACCTTTTCTGAGACTACGACCCTCCCTAACCCCCGTCCTCCTCTTCCCCTACTGTCTCCTACTCTACCGACCTACCGTACTGCCTGAGCTACCTGCACTCAGACTCACTTGAGGCCCTCAACCACTACCTCTCCCTCCGGACTACACGACGCTAAGTACCCCAGCGTTTCTCAGCCTGTGCTGACTCGCTCACTTGACTTGACTTGACTTTTGAATAAGAGAATCGATGATAAGGAACTCGGAGACACATAGATATAAAAGTAAATCGTATTGTTAGACGAATATTCTATTCTAACATACATGTACTCTATTCGACTCGAGTAGTGAATTTTCATGAGAAAACATTGTATATAACGTCATTATATATCTGGGTTGTGTGTTACTGGGTTTCGTTGGTTTTGAATAAACAAATGTATTGTAAGGTTACAGAGAAGTCTAACCGTTTACCCTCTTGTTGTATTATCTAAGAGGGTTTTAAAAGCAGATCCCTGAATCCGACTACCAAAGAGACGGTCGAAGTTATACGTCAGAGTATATTACAGTGTCCTCAAAGGTCTTTTGGTGTCTCATTAAGTGCATCCTTCTAGAAGACCCGGAATGGATGTTCACTGTGTATGGTGAAGACAAGTATAAGGAATCAATTTGGAAGTTGTACACCGGTCGGGAGTAACTTTTCCTTCGAATTGTGGTATTAGTTTACCGTGAATAAGGGTACCTACGTCCCGAAAAAGTTATAGACGTTTAGTTAATAAACTATATATTGTGTTGTTTTATTCAACTCTTTATTTTTTGATATGTTAGTAGAGTTATCTACGTCTTTTTCGAAAACTGTATTAAATTGTGGCTAAATACTAATTTTTATCAGGTCTTTCACTCGTATCTCCCTTTTATAGAGTTGTTTTATTTCCGATAGAACTTTTTGAATGTCCAGTGTAGTATAAGTTACTGTTTTTCGACTTTCGTAAAGAAGATTCTAGTCCTTGTTCTGTTCCCATGGATAAGAGTAGTGAAATTAAGTTGTATCAAAACCTTCAAGATTGGTACCGTTAATCTCTTTTTTTTTTTTTTTTCTTAGGTTTACCCTTTTCTTCTTCTTTTTGTCAGTGACAAACGTCTACTGTACTAACATGTGTGTCTTTTAAGATTTCTACGATGGTCTTTTGATCCTCTCGAGTAGTTACTTAAGTCATTTCAACGTCCTATGTTTTAACTATGTGTCTGTAGACAACGTAAAGATATGTGATTGTTGTTTTCTATTCTTTCTTTTTAATTTCTTTATCAGAGTAAATGGTAACGTAGTTTTTTTTATTTTATGTGTCCTTATTTACATAGATTCCTCCGTTTTCCGGACATACGGTTTTTGATGTTCTGAAACTACTTACTTTAACTTCTAATGTGTTTGTCTACCCTTGTATATAGTACAAGAACCTAACATTTTTTACTTATGACAGTTTTACTGATATGATAAGTTACGTTAAATGTTTAAGTTACATTACAGATAGTTTAATGGTTTTACCGTAAAAGGTGTCTTGATCTTGTTTATTAAATTCTTGAACATACCTCTGTGTTTTCTAGGGTTTATCGGTTTCGTTTGAACTCTTTCTTTTGGCTCGACTCACTTAGTCCGAAGAACTGAAGTCTGATGCTGTTTCGATATCAGTAGTTTTTATCTTATCGTGACCATGTTTTTTGTCTTTACATCTACTGTCCTTGTCCTATCTTTCGATTCTTTATTCGGGTACGTGGATACCAGTTAATTAGATCTTGTTTTCTCCGTTCTTACGTCTTACCTCCCTTCTGTCAGAGAAGTTATTTACCATGACCCTTTTACCCTGTCGATGTATAATTTTTCACTTGAACCTCATAAGAAATTGTCGTGTGTTTTTATTTGAGTTTTACCCAATTTCTGGATTTACACTCTAGTCTATGTTACTTAGAGTATCCCCTTTTAATCTGTCTTGTAAGAAACTCTATTTAACGTCGTAAGAAAAAAAGTAGACAGAGGATCTCATTACCTTTATTTTTATTCGTTTTGTCTTATTATTTTTATTTGTTTTATGGTCTGACTTGTTCTTCTTTGTTTATTGGATTAATTTAAGTTCTCAAAAACATGTCGTTACCCTTGGTGACCGTTTTGTTTTTCTGTTAGGTGTCTTGTCCTCTTTTATAAACGTTACTACGTTTGTTGTTCTCTAATTAGAGGTTTTAAATGTTTGTTGAGTCCACCGAGTTATGTTTTTTATTTATTTATTTGTTTAGGTTAGTTTTTGACCCGTCTTCTGGATTTATCTGAAAAAGGTTTCTTCTGTCTACCAGTTCTCCGTGTACTTTTTTACGAGTTCTAACGATTAATAATCTCTTTACTTTGAGTTTTGATGTTACTCTATAGTAGGGTATGGTCAGTCTTACCGATAGTAGTTTTTCCGATGTTTGTTGTTTGTCGTTTACGACCTCACCAACACCTCTTTCCCCTTTGAAGAATACGACGATCACTCTTACATTTAACCATATCGGTGATGCCTCTTGTCATACCTTCAAAGAATTTTTTTGATTTTTATCTCGATGGTATAATACGCCCTTAGGGTGAAGACCGGTATATAGATTTCTTTTGAGATTAAACTTTTCTTTGTACGTGTGGTCACAAGTATCGTTGAGATAAATGTTCTCAGTTCTGTCTTTGGTGGATTTGCAGGTGACTGTCTATTTAGTTATTTCTTCCACATCACACACACATATATGTGTTACCCTACAATGAGTCGGTAGCATTTCTTACTTTATTGCGGTAAACGTCGTTGTAGCTATCTGGACCTTTAATAGTATGATTCACTTCATTCAGTCTGTCTCTTTGTGTTTATAGTATACTATAAAGAATATACGTCTTTGATTCCTTTTTACTATATTTACTTGAATAAAGGTTTTGTCTTTGTCTATGTGTCTGAATGTTTTACTTGAATACCAATGGTTCCTCTTTCCCACCCTCCCTTCATATCTAACCCTTAAACCCTAACTGTACTTGTGTGAATTTTGTCTAATGGTTATTCCTGGGTAACATATCGTGTCCCTTGAGACGAGTTATAAAACATTTTCGGATTTACTCTTGTTTTTGAACTTTTAATTATCTTGGAACATATTGACTTAGTGTAAAGACGTGTAGACTTTGATTGTGTTGTAAACATTAGTTGATATGAAGTTATATTTGATTTTTTACTTTTTTTTTATATCAGTCAAGTCATCGGATTCTTCCTTATCTTTACGTAGAACAACTTGGTCATCAAAGAGGGTGTTTCATTTACAGTTCTAAGATTTGTCCGACTCTAGTGACTCCAACTTTTTGACGTACATGATCTTACATATATATGTACATGATCTTACATATTATCTACATAATTATACACGACCACGAGTCCCGTAAAACTCAGGGTCCAAGCTTTCTTTTGTCAACTTTAGTGTCTCTCCAACGAAGAGTTTCGGTCCTGTTCTACTACTACACGAGTCAGAGTGACATCCTATTCGGGACAATCCCTGAAAAATCGGTGAGTAAAATTGGACTTTTTTTAATGTTCATTTATAGATCAACGTCATCATTAAATTCTCAAGGATTGTGCGCCCAGTCATACACACTTATAAACCCTTCTTGTCTTTTACGACTCCTTTTAAGCACTATAATTTATGTCTGGTACCCGTTAAAGTATCTGAAGTAAAAACCCTCGTAGACAACATCATACGATGGTGGATATATACTGTGTATACGACCATAGTTCCTGGTCCAATTTTTTGACTTCTTAAAAAACATAGAAGAACTACAAGGTTATAAAAGCCTTATGTTAACGGGACCTAAAATAAGAAAAAGATTGTCGAAACTATTTGTATTTAGATAGAATCAACCACCAACTAGAAGTCGTACTCCTACTACGTAAAGTAACGGAGTGACTGTACACGGTACGTATGGAATGTAATCACTAAGTGACTGGAATAAAAAATGTAGTTTCTCATTGGATCGTTGGACAATAGGGTTAATCGTACTCCGGTTTCCCTTTTGGTAAGCCCTCCTTTTATGAGAGGACAAACCGAGAGATTCATTGGTGAAACGGTCTTCAGTTGATGAATCTCACTGACTCCCGTATTCAGACTCGGAACCCAGAGGACAACACGCACAGGTCTACTTGAATGTGATCGAAGTGACGGTAAGTGATTCGAAGGTATCAGATGTGGAAGTAGACGGATAAGTGAGTTTTATCTTTTAAACTTATAAAGTATGTTCTACAATATATGAGGGTGTCTATGGTAGAAAATGAAGTCACTTTCGGGTTGTTTGGATCTGGTTACGTTGGTTAGGTATCTTTTTTTAGACCAATTCTTAGAGGGAGAAGAATCCTACGGAATCTCAATATCAGAAACCGTGGAATCTACTACCCCAAACCTAACTAAATTTACTAAAAACAGGATTATCTAATTGTATATTATTAAAATTTTTTGCCCGAAGGGAACACCGAGTCGGTCATTTCTTAGGTGGACATTACGGTCTCTGGATCCAAGTTAGGAACCCATCCCTTCTAGGGGACCTCTTCCCTTTCCGATGGGTGGGATCATAAGACCAGACCTCTTAATGTACCTGTCATATCAGGTACCCCAGTGTTTCTCAACCTATGGTGACTCGTTGAAAGTGAAAGTGAAAATTATTTAATTTAATCAACCGGAACTATTGAATGAAGATCGACACTTTATCGGTTCTATAGATGTATTCTATAGATGTATTCTTAATATAAGTAACATCTAGTATTGGTATCACCTATAAAAGAGATTCAAAGTGACCGAGTAAATGGACTGACGGTGATGAAACCAGGAAAAATTCAATTAAAGAAGGAAAGGTAGTGTCGAGACAGGAACTACAAATCTTAAAAATAAAAAATAAAAACCTTTAACAGAGTAGATGTAACAGTTGTAAACGGAAGTCACTTGAGTGAGTGTGTGGATTGGGAGTAAGAGGTAGGAGGTTTGACGGACCAATCTTGTAGTCTGACCAAACGGTGAAACATCTTTTATTATTCCAATTCGAAAGGGAAAATACATAAGTACGTTTACTTGTTTCTGTTCGTTTCAAAGTCATTACGATCATTGATCCTTACAAGAAATGTTAGACACACTAGGGTCCTCCTTAAAGGTCCTGGTTTCATCTCCTCGGGATTCCGTCTAATAGTCCCGATCCGTCCTTGTTTCTTCCTGTAAAGGTAGCTTAGGGTGACACTCGAACACAGTTTTTGAACTACAGAATTGTCTCTCTTAAGACGTACGTGGAGAGATGACACAGTTTCTATGACAAACTCGATCTGTCCTGGTAATGTTTGGTAATAAGGTAGTCTTGGAGAGAAAGACATAGATTAACTTCTGATAAAAGGTTCTTGTTATGGTTCAGTCAGTATCTTTCCGTACCGGTCACGTTGTAGGAGAGAACAGTACCCTTAAAATGTTCCGTTGTCCTCCCATCGTTCCATCCTTGTTTAATCATACGTGACATGAGGCTTCATTAGAAAAATTCATTCTTTTCTTAATATCTTGAAAAATTTTATTACCCACTTCTATACTGTATTAATTTTGAGTTGTAAGTGTTTTGATTCTAGTACCGTAGGCCAGGGTTTCGATACCAAAAGTGTCATCAGTCCATTTCTACACTCCAAACCTGGTATTTCTTCCGACTCTTTACTTCTTAACTACGAAAACTTGACACCACAACCTCTTCTGAGGACTCTCAGGGAACCTGACGTTCCTCTAGTTTCATCAGTTAGGATTTCCTTTAGTTGGGACTTATAAGTGACCTTCCTGACTACGACTTCGACTCCGAGGTTATGAAACCGGTGGACTACGTTTCTCAACTGGGTTACCTTTTCTGGGATTACGACCCTTTCTTACTTCCGTCCTCCTCTTTCCCTACTGTCTCCTGCTCTACCAACCTACCGTAACGACTGAGTTACCTGTACTCGAACTCTTTCGAGGTCCTCTAACACTTCCTGTCCCTTGAGACCTCATGACGTCAAGTACACCGTTTGTTCTTAACCTATACTGACTCGTCAACTTGTTGTTGTATACTTTATTAAAACATACAAGTCTACTACTCCGTTACCCTCTTCCTGTAGAGTAGAGTCAGGTATGTTCTCTACGATGACGTGTCACCAGTCCATGGATCCGAAGCGAGGAATTATAAGGTACCGAACCCGTACTGTAACATACCCTCCGTCACTAGTTGTGCTAGGGGTTCTTTTTCTTTAAGTTTTTCTGTTTTACCAACAGACTCCTCACGATTGTTTACTGACTCTTTTCATCGATTTCCGTTTCCTCTTTTCCTTTCTTTCTATATGGACAAACTTACGTCTCAAGGTTTCTTATCGTTCTTCTCTATTCTTTCGGAAGGAGTCACTAGTTACGTTTCTTTATCTCCTTTTGTTATCTTACCCTTTTAGATCTCTAGAGAAGTTCTTTTAGTCTCTATTGGTTCCCTTAAAAAGTACGTCTACCCGTGTTATTTTCTGTCTTTACCATACCTGGATTGTCTTCGTCTTCTATAATTCTTCTCCACCGTTCTTATGTGTCTTCTTGATATGTTTTTTCTATAAGTGTTGGGTCTATTGCTGTCACCACACTAGTGAGTGGATCTTGGTCTGTAGGACCTTACACTTCAGGTCTCCCGGAATCCTTCGTAGTGATACTTATTTCGATCCCTTCCACTACCTTAAGTTCAACTCGATGAAGTTTAGGATTTTCTACTACGACACTTTCACGACATGAGTTATTCGTTGTTTAAACCTTTTGAGTCGTCACCGGTGTTGACCTTTGTTAAACGTGAGGTTAGGGTTTCTTTTCGTTACGGTTTCTTACAAGTTTGATGGTGTGTTGACATGAGTATAATGTGTGATCATTTCATTACGAGTTTTAGGAGGTTCGGTCCGAAGTTGTCATACACTTGACACTTGTAGGTCTATAAGTTCGACGTAAATCTTTTCCGTCTCTTTAGTCTCTAGTTTAACGGTCATAGGTAACCTAGTAGCTTTTTCGTTTTCTCAAGGTCTTTTTACAGATTAAGTCGAAATAACTGATACGGTTTCGGAAACTGACACACTTAGTGTTTTTTTACACCTTTTAAGAATTTCTCTACCCTTATGGTCTGGTGGACTTGACGGAGAACTCTTTCGACATACGTCCTGTTCTGCCTTGTCAATTTTGACCTGTACCTTGTTGTCTAACCAAGGTTTAACCCTTTCCTCATGTAGTTCCGACACATAACAATGAGAATAAATTGAAAATGCGTCTCAGTCAAGCCAAGTCAGCGAGTCAGTACAGACTGAGAAACACTGGGGTACTTGACGTCGTATCGTCCGAAGGGATACGTAGTGATTAGGACCTCAACTGATTTTGAGTACAGGTAACTCAGGTACTACGGTAGGTTGGTAGAGTAGGAGACAACAGGGGAAGAGGAGACCGAAAGTTAGAAAGGTTCGTAGTCCCAGAAAAGTTTACTCAGTCAAGAAACGTAGTCCACCGGTTTCAAGTCATAGTCAGGAACGTTTCTTGTAAGTCCTGACTAAAGGAAATCCTACATGACTAACCTAAAGGAACGTCAGGTTCCCTAAGAGTTCTCAGAGGAGGTTGTGGTGTTAAGTTTTTGTAGTTTCGAAACCACGAGTCGAAAGAAATACCATGTTGAGAGTGTAGGTATGTACTGATGACCTTTTTGGTATCGAGTGATCTACTTGAAAATAACCGTTTTATTACAGAGACGAAAATTATTCGATAGATCGAACCAATATTGAAAAGAAGGTTCCTCGTTCGCAGAAAATTAAAGTACCCACGTCAGTGGTAGACGTCACTAAAACTTCGGGGGGTTTTATCAGAGAGTGACAAAAGTGACAATGGGGCAGATAAACGGTACTTCACTACCTTGGTCTACGTTAATAGAATTAAAAGACTTACAACTCAAAATACAGTTCAAAAAGTGAGAGGAGAAAGTGAAAGTAGTTCTCCGAAAAATCCAGAAGAAGTGAAAGACGGTGTTCCCACCACAGTAGACGTTCGTATAGACTCCAATAACTATAAAGATGGACCTTTAGAACTAAGGTCGAACACGAAGTAGGTCGGGTCGTAAAGTGTACTACATGAGACGTATATTCTTTTTAATCGTCCCACTTTCATATACCGGAACTGCATGAGGAAAGGAATAAACCTAGGTCAGACAACAAGGTACAGGTCAAGATTGACAACGAAGAACTGGTCATATGTCTAAAGAGTCCTCCGTCCAGTCCAACAGACCATAAGGGTAGAGAAAGTCTTAAAAGGTCTCAAACAACACTAGGTGTGTCAATTTCCGAAACAGCATCAGTTATTTCGTCTACAAAAAGATCTTGAGAGAACGAAAAAACTACTAGGTTATCTACAACCGTTAAACTAGAGACCAAGGAGACGGAAAAGATTTAGGTCGAACTTATAGACTTTCAAGTACCAAGTATATAACAATTTCGGACCGAACCTTTTCTAACTCGTAATGAAATGATCGCACACTCTACTCATGTTGACACACCATCAAACTCGTAAGAAACCGTAACGGAAAGAAACCCTAACCTCACGTTTGACTGGAAAAGGTCAACACCGGTGACGACTCAAAAGGTTTAAACGACCGTATAACTCACATCGTGAAAGTGTCGTAGTAGAAAGTCTCAAACTTTATCGAGTTGAACTTAAGGTAGCGGAGGTGATCGAAACAAGTATCACTACGAAGGATTCCGGGTGACCTGAAACGTAAGGTCCTACAGACCAAGATCCACTCACTAGTGTGGTACCACTAATAGACCCAGTACTTCTAGAAAAAACATACCAAGAAAACATATAAGAACGGTGGAGAAGAATTATAGAAGACGAAGACAATCCAGGTATTGTAAACACAGGAAATAACACGGATAGAATCGTACTTTACAAGGGAACCATAGAGATTAAAAGAACTTCTCTCGAGATCAGAAAAAGTAAGAAAAAAAGGGAGATAAAGAAACGTAACTAGTGACTCCAACCGAAAGAATAGAGAGGAACGATAAGATACTTTGAGACGTAAATTTATCCATTTACAAAGCAAAAGAGGAAACGAAAAGTGAAGAGAAGATAAGTGTCGATAAACATTCCAGAGGAGTCTGTTGGTAAAACGGAAAAACGTAAAGAAAGGAACCCCTACCAGAACTAGGGACGGAGGACATGTTACAGTACTTAGAGACAGGTATCAAGAAGTTCGTGAGAAAGATAGTCTAGATTAGGGAACTTAGATAAATAGGGAAGGTGACATATTAACAATTCCCCAAACTAAATCCAGTACGGACTTACCAGACCACCAAAAGGGATTAAAGAAGTTAAATTTAGACTTAAACCGTTATTTCTTAAGTACCAGACATGGTGTCGGTTGAGGGTCAGAACAAAAACGACTGACATATCTTGAAGAGGTAGGATACGTCTCATGTAGTGCACTTTACTACCCGACCTACTTCCTGTCAGACCTTAGTTCTAACGGTCCTCTTTATAGTTATTGGAGTGTATACGTCTACTGTGGTGTGAATACCTTCTTTCACTTCTCCTTGATTTCTCGTAGAACTACTTTCACTTTCTCCTTTTACTTTTTGAACCGTATTTTGAGTTGTAAGTCTTTTAATTCTAGTACCGTAGACCAGGGAAGTGAAGTACCGTACATCTAGCCCTTTGTTGTCTTTGTCACTGTTTGAAATGAAAAAACCCGAGGTTGTAGTGACGTCTACCACTGACGTCGGTACTTTAATTATCTGTGAACGAGGAACATGATTTCGATACTGGTTGGATCTGTCTTATAATTTTTCGTTTATGTAATGAAAGGATTGTTTCCAGACAGATCAGTTTCGATGATAAAAAGATAATCAGTACATGTCTACACTCTTAACCTGATATTTCTTTCGACTCGCACCTTCTTAACTATGAAAACTTGACACCACAACCTCTTCTGAGAACTCTCAGGGAATCTGACATTCCTCTAGGTTGGTCAGATAGGATTTCCTTTAGTCAGGAGTTATAAGTAACCTTCCTAACTACGACTTCGACTCCGAGGTTATGAAACCGGTGTACTACGTTTCATGACTGAGTAACCTTTTCTACGACGACGACCCTTTCTAACTTCTGTCTTCCTCTTCCCCCGTTGTCTCCTACTCTACCAACCTACCGTAGTAACTAAGTTATCTGTACTCAAACTTATTCGAGGCCTTCAACCACTACCTGTCCCTTCGGACCGTACGACGTCAGGTACCCCGGTGTTTCTCAAACTGTACTGACTGTCTTGACCCCATCAATGAACTGAATTAACACGGAGTCCAAGGGGTTTCCAAAAACACTCCGACTTTACTCTCCTTTATGGATTTCGTGAATCTTATTATCGACCGTGTATCATTAGTATTTACATAGGTGATAATTGATAATCTATTACTGTCCTGTAATTTTTAAGTACACCCCCTCTGGTAAGACAGACTGAATTTTTGAACTTCATCTACGACTATCGTAGACACATTCGTTACTCCTGTTACTGCTTTTCAGGAGGATGGGGTTTATGACCGTTTGTTGATTGGACTTCTCAGGATAATAATGACTCAAACACGTAAACGTTTGTGGGTTCATTTGGGATACGTGAGTAACGTGTGTGAGTGATACTTCGGTTGTCTTTCTTAGATATGGTATTGGGTTCTACTTTTTGTTTAAAAGAGTTCTTACTTTTATTTTCCTTTAAAATTGATAAATGATGTCATTTGTCTTTACAGAGCCCTTTTCGTCTAGAACATGAATAATAATTTCCCTCCTTTTACTTGTGACTTTTACCACTGGATATAATTTATGCTGTTTTATTAGAGTCTACTTGCCTTACGAATTATTTATCGGCTTTATACATTCTGTCCCGTCCCTATTTTGTTCCTTGATATATCCTTTAAACCGAAAGGTCTACCATGACCACCATTTCTTGGACGGACGGTTACGTCCTCTGTGTCCTCTGTATCCAAACTAGGGACCCAACCCTTCTAGACGACCTCCTCCCGTACCTTTGGATGAGGCCATAAAAAAGAACCTCTTAGGGTACCTGTCTCCTCGGACCATACAATATCAGGTACCCCAAACCCCAGTGTTTCTCAACCCCTTCTGACTTCACTGAATCAACGTCGTCGTCTAATATTCCTTTGACTTATATTTTGTAGACTTTTATGTAGTCGAAATCCTTATTTTCCTCTTTTTAGTTATGAAGTATTTTAGTTTAGTCACTAATTCTTTTGGAACTCTTCGGGGGGTCTCGTATTTTGTATTTCTATTCTCTACTTTTCTATTTGCTAATCTTACATTTTATCCTTTTTTACTTTGATATAAGTACCGGTTACCATAAAATCTTTTTCCTTAATCTAGTTTACCCTTTGCTTGTTATTGGGAGTTGGAATTAACCATCTTTTTAGGAAAAACATAGACCCTTTTCGACGTTCAGATGTCTACCTTTCTAGAGGAAGACGTTGTTTATAATTTTCGTTAAATTTTTTTAAGAACATAAGAATGACAAGTAACCTAACGGCAAAGTTAAATTTTTCTCCGCCCAAAGTCTTTTACCATTGTTTAGTCTTTAGGTAGACTCTCTAAATTCTACTTGTTAATGTATAATTGTAGATATTCTTTAACACGACAATAGACCACGAAAGACTGTAATGGCACTTAAAGGAAAAATTCTTTTTTTGTGGTTATTGTAAGACGTTTTTATAATGTCATAAGACATGACGTCAAAGGTTTCGTGGTCCATTAACATAACACTTGAAGACCTTATCACTATAGTGTGTGTTTAAAGAAACATCTCAATACCGTTGGGTGAGGTCATGATAACGGACCTTTTAGGGTACCTGCCTCCTCGGACCACCCGACGTCAGGTACCCCAGCGGGTGCTGACTCGCTGAAGTGAAAGTGAAAAGTGAAAGTACGTAATCTCTTCCTTTACCGTTGGGTGAGGTCAAAAGAACGGACCTCTTAGGGTCCCTGCCCCCTCGGACCACCCGACGACAGACACCCCAGCGTGTCTCAGCCTGTACTGGTTTCGCTGAATCGTCTGTTTTTATCAATTCGAAGGATGGGCATAATCAAATGATCCCGACGGTATTGTTTCATGGTGTTTGATCTTCCAAATGTGTTGTCTTTAGATAAGGAATATCAGGACCTCCGATCTTCAAGTTCTAGTTTCAAAACCACCCCAAACAAAGGGGACTCAAACAGTCACCGATAGAAGAGATACACAAAAGTGTACCAGAAGGGAGACCCACAAACACGATTAGGAATGAAGAATATTCGTATGGTCGGTATAACCTAATTCCGAGTGGGGTTATTGGATTAAAATTCAATATATTGAAAATTTTCTAGAGAGGTTTAAGTCAGTATGAGACACAATTTTCAATCCTGAATTTATATACTTGAAAAACCACTCACCGTACTAAGTCGTGTATTGTGATGGTTTTAAAAAAAAAAAAAAAGTTTTTATTTCGAAAAGAGTCCCAAAGTAGGTTATAATTTTCGGTCTTCTATACCAAGTTGAATAAGTCTTAAAATACCCTTCTTATTTTCATATATTATGCTATTGAGATGTGGGTCAGTACGAAATTAAGGACATACTTCTGTTAAACTTCTTTAAAAGTTGGTATACTACCGAGGTTTCTAAATGACAATGATTAGTTCTATATTTCGAGTTTTTAATACTTTGTACTAGTACTTTTTGACGTATGTTTTACCGTCGGTACAGTTTTTATACTGAACTCTTTTAGTCTAACTATTGTGTTCTTTTAATTTAACTAATATGGAACTTAAACTTAAAGGTTTTGTTTACCTGTCTCCTCCTGACTTCTTCTTATGTTTGATAGATGAATTATAAAGGTGAAAATTAAATCAAGGTAGTTACACCAACAACAACAAAATCAACGATTCACACAGACTGTAAAAATGTTAGGGGACTCGACATGGGACGGTCCGAGAAGACAGGTACCCTAAAAAGGTCCGTTTTTGTGACCCCATCTAACGGTAGGAGAAGAGGTTCGTTAGAAGGACTGGATCTCTGACTTGGGTACAGAGGACGTAACCGTCCTCCTAAGAAATGGAGACTTGTGGTTCCTTCGGGTCACACAGTTGTCCACACTGTTAAGAACCACAAATGTTGATCATACGTATAAACAAGAAAGAATTTCCGTTTGTAAGTATCTCTATTTTAGTCCGTATATTTAAGATTTAGTATTGTCTTTCGTTTCTTTCGTGTCAAAGTTAGTTGTCAAGAATTAAAATCCCCATAGTTAGAAGAAAATATAAGAATTATTAATGACTACTGGATCTTCTCAAAAACAAAGTACCCAATGTATACAACTGTGAATGATGTCACTGTTTAGTTTTGACCTGTTGAAGATTTTGTGTTAATACCTTTTATCTAAAGTAATTGATTCTGTGTAAAGTAATGGACGGACTTACTACTACCACAACGAAAACGTCTGAAGCCTCAAAAACTTTTGAGGTGACATACGAGTAATCTTTTACTCTCGACTTACTCCATCTACTACAGAATCATAATAATACTTTTATGAAAACCGAAACACTTGGGAATTTTCCTAGAACCCTTTAGGGACCCCCAGGGTCTTAGAAAGTAATTCTTGACAATTGAAGTTATGTATTTACTTATCCTTTGTGGTTATTTGGGTCTTTTTTCAACTTTTTTATTCTGGTTTAAACAGATTATCTTCTATAATGTTCATTTCTACTTCTTACTTTTGACTAAGTGAAACTATGTTTGAACTATGTTTTCGTAGACGTCAAACTGGAGGGATGTCGGACAAGATCACCGGAGACAAAAAGTTTAGGCTTTCCTGTGGAAAGTCCGTAGTACAAAAGACTGAAGACCACTGTAAGGGTTGTTGAAAGGGAAAGCAACTTCAAAAAGGAAGTTAAACAGAGGCATACGATAAAGGACGGTAAAGATGGCTATCGAGAAATTACTGACAGAAAGAACCAATCAACAAACCAAAAACAAACAAGCAAAACCTGAAGAGTCAGGAGACTAAGGACAAAAAACTGGAGACGAAAAAAATTGTGATAGAAATTCTGTAGAGTAGATGAGAGGACTAAATTATTATAGAAATATTATGAAGGAGGGTCTCAAAACTTACGTATATACAGATAAGTATATAGTTTGACGTATGTACTACATGGACGAACACATATTTCGTCCGGACAGTTTAAATTGTATAAGTTTGAAACAACTCTGCGAAAGAGGGGAGTTTTCTCAAAAAAGTATATAGGGTAAGTTAGTCAGTAGTTAGAACAACTAAAATAATGGGTCAATAAAATGTTTAGATAAAAGAAGAAAATGAGAAATGATTATTACTGGAACCTCTTCCTTTACCGTTGGGTGAGGTCATAAGAATGGACCTCTTAGGGTACCTGTCTCCGCGGACCGTCCGATATCAGGTACCCTAGTGTCTTCAACCTATGTTGAATCGCTGATTTGGTGGTGGTGGTGGTAATTACTTGATTAAGTCTTGACAATATAGAACAGACTTGAGTAGATTTTGGGAGAACGAACCAGAGGGTCTGTGATTAGATCTGAAGGAAACTAGTGAAAGGTAAACATAAGTCTCGTTAGTAGGATTTTCGGTGTACGACGGTAAAATTGGTTTTGAATTTTTGAAGTAGTGGATGTTACGTAGAATCAAACTGTAAGTTCAGGGTGATATGTGGAGATAGTACCTTAGAGACGATGAGACTATTACTGTAGTATTTGTTTATGGTAATACATATATCTCTCTATGGTAACTGTTATTTTCAGAAGGGTCCACCACAGTCACCATTTCTTGGACTGACGGTCACGTCTGTCTGCATTCTATGGACCCAAGAGAGGGACCCAGGAGAGGGACCCAGTCCTTCTAGGGGACCTCTTCCTCTACTCTTAGGTGAAGTCATAAGAACGGACCCCTTAAGGTACCTGTCTCCTCGACTCGTCCGACATCAGGTATTCCAACGTGTGTCAGCCTGTGTTAACTTCGTTGGATCGTGTGTGTCGTTTCAGTCATAAAAAGTAGAGTAAACTTAACTAAAAAGTCGATACTTTGAGACATTTTTAATTTTATATTAAGTTTTATAACATTATCGATATACATGTTCTCCACTTATACGGTAGTAAATATTATTTTTTCTCCTATTCGTTTGTGTACATTTACACTTCTAATCTCTTTGAGAATTTATTACATACCATATCAATAAGATTTATAGGTAATTTATTGAAAATACACATAAAAATCGTTGTACCTTTGATAAATACGACCTTAAAATACAACTTTTTCTAATATTTTAACGTGTATTTGATACTAGTTTAGATACGAAGTTTATATTTATGTGTGTGTCTATATATATATGTGTGTGTTGGTTTGACTATTGACTATTGTGACTAAAACACTTCGTATAAAAACAAAAAGGGGAGAGGTCAATAAACTATTACGTGAAAATGACGTCAAAAAGAATAAAAATTTCTAAGCACTTTCAAATTTAGAACCGCAAAAGAACTGTAATATGATTATAGTTATAAAAATAGGAACTATACTATATTTTAGAATTTGTTTGTCTTTAACAGGTGACCCGAATTAAAAAAAGAGAAAAGTGATAGTATAAAACCCCAAATAAATTTTTCCACGGTTACATCTTTAATTCCAAGTATGAGAACTTCGTTTATTTAGTAGATAATTTTATCGATACTAAATGGAATCTGTAAATTAGAGACATCACCAATTCTCGAGTTCTAGACTTCAATCTGACGGACCCAAACAGTGGAGTCGAGACGGTGAATGATTACCACACTAGAAACTGTTCAATAAATTGAAGTTACGTGGAATTAAAAGTGTTCACATTTTACCCTGATTATTAATGTGGATGGAGTACATCAACTATTCCTATTTTACTGATTTTATCTATCTTGTGAATCTTGTCACAATCCATGTATGGTTTGTGATTTATTTACAGTTAATAATTGATAATAGTGGTATTATAATACATAATCGTATAATTTATAGAATGGTATGTTATATATTAAAGTATATATAACATTAATCAAAAAAGTGTACATAATAAGTAAACGTTAGTATGGTGTACAGACACTTGATCTCGTCCATAATGTTGACAAAAACGTATACTCTTCACTTTTAGAGTGTCTCTGACCCAGTGAACGGGTCTCAAACTTTTAATCTGTAAATGGTCTATTTTTTGTGTGACTGAGTACTTATAAGATTACGACGGGGTCCCGGGTCCGAGTAGTACTGGTTTCATAGACTCACTCTACTTAAGGGACCGGTTTCCGTTCTTCAACTTCTAGAGACGAACAAAAGCAAAGAATAAAGTTATATTTACCCGTCTGTAAATATTTACAAATTGTTGTCCGCCCCCACCCTCCTTCGAGACTGAATATAAATACACCGGTGAAGGACAAAGACCTACCTGTTAAAGTTCAATGGTACACCACAGACTTATCTCAAACCTTCTCTACGAGTGTCACCGAGACAGATTGGTTATGACCGACCAAGGTCATATGGTTCCTTGTGTTTTCGTTGTTTACTAATGGTCACATTTTGAACCGGGTACAAACCAAAGTCTCGAATTTACTTGTAACTTTGTAAGGAGATCGCACCTGACATAGTCTTAACAACGATTGGACTGGTGAAACAGAAGTGGGTTCTGAAGTCTTAGTGAAGTGTAATCTTATCGACAACTCTATATTTTTAGAGGGTCCAGTGTAGAAAAAGAAAGACCCAAAGTCACAATGAGACTTGATATGTCTCCAAGAACGGTCAAAGAGTAAAAGTTGCGTGTATATTCTTCCGTGACACATAAAACTCTACGAATAACCTAGATTCAATAATTCTTTTGGTATAAGTAATCACAACGAACAGGAGTCCCCTCCAGTTCCTTCCTATGGTTCCCGAAGTGTCAGCTAGACATATCTAGAAGGAGACTGAAATAGTTTACATCTGTGGTATGAACCAGTCTCCCGGTACAAAGAATAAGATGTAAGGTCCTGAAACCCAGGAACGGACGGACTCATCGGGCTGTAACGACTCTCCAGTCTCCGTAAAAGGAGGTCAAGGGAATACTGGAGTCACTTTTGTGTCACATAAGTTGAACCTGAGTGATGGACCAAGTTCTCTCGAACTCTCTTTAGACTAGTAAAAGACTAAACAGAACATTTTAACGGTTCACGTTAATAGAGTCTTTACCGTTCGGTTCTAAAGGGTCGAAGAAATGTTTGTGTTTACCTATAGACTTATTAGTACCTAAGGGTCGAACTTGGTGACCATTTTCAACGAACGGACAATAATAGGATTCATGGTAACATGATAAACGTAAATGACTTTCCTTTATAGGTTTTCTGATATGAAGGTCACGGGAGTTGTATATAAATCGATACCTAGTCTGACTGAATCGTCCCAGATTGACCAATAGATGTTTAGACCAAGACTACACTCCGTAATCACGAGGTTTAAGAGTTTTACGTTCTATCTTAACGGACAACTTGAGAAGTTTCTAGTGACCACTAATCTTTTTGGGAGGAGATGACTGTACACCCCTTTCACTGTTACGACCCTTCGTAGTCGAGAACTAATCTTTCCGTACTCGGAGGAGGAGGAAGAGTAAAAGGATGAAGGTGGGAGGGGTGGTACATGTTGTCGAAGTTTTTGTCAGTGAGTCCCTGACCGAAGATCTAAAAAGACATAACTCAAACTGTCAACTCCGAATTACTATTCAATGGACGGATGTCGTCTTTATTGAAATAAAACACGTCAGACCATTCGGAAACGGGACTACCATTTTCCTCGTTCTCTTTGTCATAACTAATTTTCTTAAAATACATTTATATGAAGTCGTACTTATGGTGTTATTATGTGGTATAAATTTTACAACGTCGTAGATTGTAAATGTGACCGTAACAGACATAGGTGTTCTTTACGAGAACTTGTTTAATGTTTCTTCCTCTTCCTCAAATTTTTAGACTCACGTATGTACGGTTAAAAGGTAGGAGACTTTCGACTGGGACTCTATTTCTAAATCCAGTTAATCGAATAAAACACCTACTAGGATCCTTCGTGTCACACTCTTACTGCTTTCCTCTTCCCTTCTCTCCTCCCGGTATTTCTCCTTCACAATTACCGATTTAATGGTGACACTCGTTGACCTTTAGTTACGGGAACCTTAGTAGGTTTCTGTTACATTTGTGTGGAGATTCCATCCTCTATCGACCTCATGAATCGGTCCAGAGAAGGTAGTCACAAACTCCCACCGAGAACCACTAAAATACTTGTTCTGTGTTACCTGAACGGGACATGAGATCCACTTGTAGTATAGATCATCTCTGTCTGTCTGTGACTAAGAATTGTGTCCTTCGGTAACCATATATATTATTGACACGTGGTTTCGACGTCCACTTGGACTCACCCGGTTCTCCTATACTTCGTGACCGTCACAGACAGTATTGTGTGGATCAAGTTCGTCATCACCGAGTTCTCACCTTCCTTAGTTTTTAGTTCCTGGTTCGTATGTTTCCTTTTCTACCGTCACTTCCTTTACCGTTGGGTGAGGTCATGAGAACGGATCTTTTAAGGTACCTACCTCCTCGGACCACCCCATGTCAGGTACCCCAGCGTTTCTCAGCCTGTGCTGACTCGCTGAAGTGAGTGAAGTGATTTATTCGGTATATTGTACGGAGGGGAGGTGGAGAGGAGAACAACGAAGAGAGGAAAGACTTCTAAGGGACGACGACGACGACGACGACGACGATTCAACGAAGTCAGCACAGGCTGAGACACGCTGGGATATCTGTCGTCGGGTGGTCGGAGGAGACAGGTACCCTAAAAGGTCCGTTCTCACGACCTCACCTAACGGTAACGGAAGAGACCTTCTAAGGGATTGGACTGTCATTTAAAGGCGTATGGAACGGGTGCTCAGGATGGCTTTGGGTGTGTAGGATGGGTAAAGAGGTAAGACGTCCGGACCGGAGGGTGGAGAGCACTTTGTATGTACAAGACAACGGATAAGGGAGTCTCTATAAAATACGAAAGTTTTCACTGTATAGGAATGGTCTATTTGAAAATACCCGATTTTTCAACAACTGATTGCAGAAAAAAATGGGTTTCTATAAATATTAAGACAGTCACTTGATTACTATGAATTAAGTAGTTCCCCTATTATTTGACATGAAAATCTATTTTACAATCTATTTGCCATACTCTTAAACTTCCCACCCCGTGAGAATAAATGAATACTCTAAAATAAAGGGATTTCCAAAGTTAATTCTTTATATTGAGGTAAATTTCTAAGTGTCTCTAATTACAATATAACTTTAGAGATTCAGACTGAAACTTATATGGATAAATAATACATTTTGTAAACGAGGAGTGTATCAAATGATTTCTTAGTGAATTTATTACGAATGGATAAAAGAAGTAGTGGAAAATTTTATATTATAAACTGTATATATTTAAGTACGAAATATATATATATACGTATATGTATATTTGTATAGTATAGTTTTACGGAGACTTGAGTGGTATTAGGTTCTTACTTTTTCAGCGGTTATTGAACCGTATATAGATATGCCTGAAGAATAGAGTGGGGTGTTTCATTGGTTGGGGGTAGAACTTAAGACATAAACAGTAATGAAAAAGAAATTTTTCTAAAGTAATACACTATCTATTTAGTCATTATATAACCGATCAGGACGAACAAGTACTGTTAATCATTTCGTGTTGTACGTCGTAAGACCCTTAACATCAAAAAGTTTAAAATAAAAGATTATAAGGTAAGGATTCTAAGTAGGTATACCGACGTACATTGGACATCGACAACTCGTAAGGAAAAGTGATGGTGTATATATAGGTAAGACAAACATATAGGTCTTAGGATAACTATATGTGACCTCAACAAAAGTCAGGAAAACGAGAAAATTCTTTGAAAGGATATAAGAATATGAATGAAGGACCACGTATTATGGATTCCACCTCAACAAGTCAGTACAGACTGAGAAACACTGGGATACCTGACATCGGGTGGTCCGAGGTGACAATTACCCTAATAGATCCGTTCTTCCGGTAAAGGATGAGGTCCCCCAAAAGGTTTGGGTCCCTGCCTTAGGGTAGAGAACGTAGATGACGTGACCGTCCGTCTAAGAAATATTGACACGGTACACCCTTCGGATTAGACTTTATTTAAGTCAGGAAAAAAACTAAAGAGTTCCCTTAGGGTCAACGTTAAAGTGGTGGAATGGTTTCCTCGGATTCACAGATATCGTTACGACGATCACCGTAAGACTGAAGACTAGAGAAACCGGGGTAGAGGTGAGGTGACTATTCCAAGGACAGGTGACAGTTAAATACGGAGACAAAATTTCTGTGAGGGATGTAGACGTTTTGATCGTTATTGAGTTTCATATGAAACAGTATTATATCAACAAAATAACGACGTCCTGGGTATACTTGTAGATTAGTCTGTCTTACGGTCTTTTTCTTCATATCTTTTCTTTGGAAAAGCCACGTACACACGTACGAGGCAACAAGTCAGTACAGGTAAAGAAACACTGAGGTACCTGACATCGGACGCTCCGAGGAGACAGGTACCCTAAGAGGTCCATTCTTATGACCTCACCCATCGGTACGGGAGGAGGTCCCCTAGAAGGGTTGGGTCCCTAGTTTGGGTGTAGAGGACGTCAAGGGCGTAACCGTTCGTCTAAGAAATGGTGACTCTGTTGAACCTTCGGGGTTATAAAAGTCATCATTTTACGTAATGGTAAAACCCCTATGATCAAGTACCAGGTGTCGAACTTTTGATTATTTTACGGGGTTTAGGACCTAATGTAAAGTCTCATTACTAAGATGGTCAGATTACCAAGAATTCAAGATTAGAAAAATGGTAAGAAGGTGATACTCCAGTAACAATAAAGTTAATTAAGGAGATAATTTATGTATAGACACGTATACAAAAAAAGACTGATTATAAGAGAAGATAGTTAGAAAAAGGAACTCATCTTTATCTTTTTCATCTACAGACTTAAAGTCTAGATATGTTAAAAAAAGACTACTGATACTTATTTCACTGGTTTTCGACCATCAACTTATCGGTTCTCTTTCACTAATTATCGAACCTACCAGGTATTGTATTATAGACAATAAAATCTACTGATACTCTGTAATCATAAGTATATTCATAAAAAAGGAATTCACTCAAATTTTGTCGAAAGGATCCATTCAGAAGGAGTTAAATGTGTACTACTTTAGTCTTTTATATATCTTTATAAAGTATATAAGTGATATATTAACTACTTCTCAATATTTATTCGGTCCATATACGTGACAGACAAGACCTCTCTTACATACTTAAAGGAGAAAAGTAGTTAAAATTCCGAAATAATAACTCTCAGTGATAGAAATAATTTATAATGAATATATAAATTAATCATACAAAATAAAAATAGTTTACTTGGTCCTAAAAAATTCCAATGTTAAAATACTAAATCAGTAAAAGAGTATATAAACCATGATGACACTAAATAATTGAATAGATTAATCTTGGTTTTTATGTTGTACTCAAGATGTGTAATCTGTAAAAATTTTCTTTAAAATTCCGGTGCTTCACGAAGAGATCACAGAGTCCACCATCTCTTAGACGGATGTCACATCCTCTGGACGTAAACTAGGGAACCAACCCTTCTAGGGGACCTCATCCCTTACCGTCGGGTGATGTCATAAGAACGGACCTCTTAAGGTATTTGTCTCCTCGGACCACCCGATGGCAGGTACCCCAGCGGTTCTCAGTCTGTGTTACTTCGTTGATTGAGATTCCGGTACCTTCTTTGATATTGATATAGATACTAGGAAAAATTGTATTTAACAAAAGGAATTAAAAAGACTGACCGTAAATTAAAATAAATATAGACTATAAAGAGGTATAGTCGTGTATTAAAAAAAAGTATAAAAAAACGATCTATCTACATAGTGATATCTGTGTAAAAAAGTCCAAAATGAATAATTTTTGGTATGAATTTACTTACGAACTTATTTACAACAATTGTACCCATTTGATAAGTTTTCTTTTTTAATAATCTTCACTTTACGACCCAATTTCCAGTTAATTAAAAAAGAGTTTCTTCAATGTGTTAATAAAAGAGGGATTTATCAAACACTCTAATGGATGAAGGGTATAAGAACAGTTGTGACTTATAATAGTTTCAATCAAAACAATATGAATACCCTACACTATCTTGAAAAAAAAGGTAAAGGAGAAAGTACTTCTCAAAGTAAGAAAATTTTACAGAGTAAAAAAACAATAAAGGTACCCTAAAAACCCCCTTTTCCCCCAATTTGGTGTCCTACATCAGATAAAGGAAGGATCAAAGTATAAAAATATGTGATTTATCGAATAATGAATGAATTCATTCATTTCAGCGAGTCAGTACAGGCTGAGAAACGCTGGGGGATAGTCCGAGGAGGCAGGCACTCTAAAAGGTCCGTTCTCACGACCTCACCTAACGGTAAAGGACGAGGTCCCCTAGAAGGGGTGGGTCCTTAGCTTGGGCCTAGAGGGCGTAATGTCCGTCTACGAAATGACAGACTTGGTGGTCCCTTCGGGATAATGACGTAAATACTATACATATTAAATGCTTATTCCCTGCATCTTGTGTATGGGTGACTTTTATGTTAAACCAACTGCCTCTCCTAAGTGAATTTTCTACCATTCTTAGGGAGGTGACAAAAAACCCTCCCTTTAATTCACAGACTTCTTTGCTGTCTTCCATGACAATTTTCAGTGTGTTGTGTGACGATATGGTGCTCTTGGACATATCGTGGTTCTGACTATAAAATAATATGTGTACCTTGTTGGAATAAACTAAGTAGACATGGAGACATATGAATTTTTATGTCTCAAGGTAAACACGATGAACTTTATAATTTCCATTATATATGCATACGTACATATATATATATGTGTGTGTGTATACATCCAGATAAAGCTACGTTTGTACCCAAATCCAAGATAATGTTATGTTTAAATACCGAAGTCATAAGATTCTCAAAGACATGAAGAGTCCATTATGTAAGACGCTGTCAGAATGTAATTCGGTAGATGGTCTTCCTAACTGTAATCAATACCCTATCTCATCAGTGTCGGGAAATCTGTATATTGATGACACGGTAAAACTACATTAAGACATATTTAAAGTTTGTAAAGATAAATTGTATTAGTTCACCGTACTTTAGAAGAAAAATTTACCGTTTATATCTCATGATCGAGTTAACCGTGAATCGTTACCAGGAAAGTGTTATACGTGTTATCGAAGGTCGTCCCTCAAAAGATTCCTGGTAGGAGACTCTCGTGTTTGAGTGTGTACATGTTAGTCATCTGTAGTTCCAAGATAGAGGTAGAGGGGAACTCTACAATAAATCGATTACATGTTTACAATCTCGATTCGACAATTCGGACTTTTTGTCTTGTGTGTCAACATACGTCCATATGATTAAAGAATCAGAGAACCGATTATGGAAGTATAGGATTAAGATGTATTCGTAGATCTTACTTGACCCTAATTAACAATCGTATACCGTAAAAAGTAGAAAATTTTTACAATGATTTCTTGTAAACACTCATATTAAAATATATCAATGTCTCGTGGCACCTCACCTATACGTGCCTTTCTTCAACTAATATCTTATAAAGTAAAAAGACAGTCCAATATTAAGACAGTGTATGACGACTGTAAACGTTGACATGTTTCCTGATGTTAAGAACAATAGACTGATGTCTCGTACGAGGACCACCTACCCCTTTCCCAGAATAAGTAGTGCACAGAAACACGTCCGAACTACAAACCGTGTATCGAACACGAGTTAGTGTTAAAGTTACGTATTTAATTGTTTACTTGTCCCGTAGAAATTTTGTGACACTTGTTTTTGATTTAACTGACTGTGTTACCAAAATCCAATTTTTATTCCTTTCAATGTACAAAAAGTCTCGCATGAGATGGTGTACAGATAAAAGAGGTGAATGGATTTTTAAGTCATGATTCACGAAGATGCAGTTATTCTAATGTGGTCTAGGTTAGGTTTTAAAGATTGTCATAAAGTGAAGTGTCAAAGTAAATGTGATAGACCGTAAATAAGACTACCACGAAAGTTTTATACTTGTCTCAGTTATACTTAATCGTCAGTGACAGAGTTGGGGTGAAGTTAGATCGGAGAAAAAGCGACACAGGCCAGAGAATTCAGTACGACTATATTGATGTGAGGTAAAGACAGAGGATCTCAACCGGATGGCCACGACGGTTTTAACATTCTTTTCCTCTTCCCTTACATCCTTTAGACGTTCCCAGGTTTGGGTCGAAGGGAGGGTCCTCAGACGTAACCCTTAGATGATTGACTGTTCGTGGGCGTAAGGACTGTTAAGTATTCAACTGCGTACGTTGTCGACAGAGAGGAGGTAGTAAGAATCTATAAAGCTCCCCACTGACACCGTCAGTCCTCCCACTCCTAGTTAACTACTACATTCTTGTAGTTGTAATATAAACAAAACAAGATAAAAGGTGAAGGTAATGATTTAAATCGACGTCTTTAGAGAACTCGATTAACAGAGCTCTGTTTCCAGTCATGGAGAAAAAAAACAAGGGGAAAAGTAGGACAAGACTGGGATCAGAAATTACAGTATCACTGTCAGAACCCTGTTCTTCCCTTAAATCTTGTTCTGATTGATTGGAGAGGGGTAGACTGTCTAGATTTTTGACTTCAATTTATCACACTGATCAAATCTAGTGTTACTGTCATCATTTCGTGAGTCGTTGGCCAGGTGCCAAGAGTAAAGGAAGGTGTTAATGATGTTTTTATATCATAACTGATTTAAGTTTCAACTAGAAATAATTTGTATTTGTAAACATCTACCTACCTGAGAACAAGATCTCTATTTGGTCCGAAACAGTATCTTTGTTTGTTGTTGTTGTTGTTTTTTGTCCATTCGACTCTCCGGAACTTAACCAACGTCAAAGAAAAGAATGTTGAGTATAAGGACAAATTAGGGTCTCTTAAGTCTAGTAGAAAGAACCAAGAACGATGTAAATAAGTTTCCACTCTTGTAGATTCGTTCTTGTCTCATACAGTTCTTTACTAAAAAAAAATTTTAAAGTAGACGGGAAGGTTTCGGTAAGATAAACGGGTACAACGATGATTACAATTAGACTCAATAAAATATTTATTTCTCTTTATTATCTTCTCGTGTTAATAGTATTAACGGGTGTTTTCCTGTGTTCATGTTTGGTATGTCAAATGGTACTCTTCCATGAATCCGCAGACGTAGAGGTACACGTCAGGGAAGGAGTCGAGAGACAATTGTCGGAAGTTCACGTGAACAACTAGGTCCGTTATGTTTTGTCCGTAATACAGGGAGACAGACGACTCAATAAATTGTCACTAGGTTTTACGAGTTCATTCTGCTTCTGACACATTCAAATTGATTTTGACCGTTACACGGCGACTTCCGAAAAAGTCTCAGACTTAGTTCCGTTAAGGTTTCTGAGATTTGAAACGGTGCCTCACTTCAGTCCTTTGGACACGGTAGTACCCTTGTGAAGGAAGAAAAGATGTTAAACGCTTACTGTCGACTACAGTTTTCATTTGATGTTTGAGATTTTGGATTCACACGTATTCACCAGTCAGCACAGGTTGAGAAACGATGCGGTTTCATCGTTTCCGAACATTGGACGGTCAGAGGAGACAGGTACCTTAAAAGATCCGTTCTTGTGACCTCACTCAACGATAAAGGAGGAGGTCCCCTTAGAGGGGTTGAGTTCCTAGTTTAGACTCAGAGGACACAGAGGACGTGACCGTCCGTCTAAGAAATGGTGACGTGGTGGACCCTTCAGGATACATCCGGTGTCTTTATAAGAAATATACATATACTGTCTCTTATCTCCCCAAATACAGAACTTTACGAGATGTAAAAATTTAAAAGTGACTGTATGTCGTTATACAACCCGTTGATCGGTGTCTTTACCCCTCAAGGGGGAGTTTGATTTTAGAGTCCTCCAAATAAAAATTTATATATTCAGAGACTCGTTATTCTTTAATTGATAGGTGTAAATGAAAAAAGGGGAGATTTTAGACTAAAAATTTTATTGACCACGACCAATCTTGATTAACAAATTTGAAACCAGTTTCTATTTAATAACCGATGAAGTGTCAAACTTTTCGGCATTGATTAAATTTGGTAATTTTAGTAGACACCTCTGTTTAACGTTCGGTTCAAAACCCACCTTTCCTAGGTTTCAGGGACTCTATAATTTAAATTTTCGAGTGAGAGAATGAAAATTTTAAGATTTAATGTTGTAGTACTGGGACTACGTTATATAAAAATTCTCGCACGACGTCATCTCATGGGATATATTAATAAAGTGAGGATCCGTTTTTCCGGGTAGTAAGTTTCCCCCATTTCAAAATTCTTTCAATATTTCAGGTAAAGAATTCTTTGTATACGGTAAATGTAGTGGTTCAAGATAAAGTGTCAACACAGGATAGTTGAAAACCCTACGGACGGATTATATTATAATCAGAAAGTGTAAAAAATGAACGAGAGAAACTCTATGTTCGAACCTTCGTTCAACAAAAAGTTACCTTTTATTTATTTATTTGGAGTCTACTGTTTAATGGTTTTTCTTTTACTAGAAGAAGTCACTAAAAAGTCAGAATAGTTCATAAACTGTTAGGTTCAAATTTATAGTAACAAGACTTCAAAGAAGGGATTATCGATTATCTTAAAAAGAGTGACGGTTAAATTTGAATGAAAAGTTTACTCATGAAATTCAGTCTTTTTAATTTGTGATAAACCTAAACGAAAACTCAACCTTGATCAAATCGACCGGGTTACTAGTAAAAAAAAGATGAGAATACTAAGTCTAGATATTCTCAAGAACAAAAGAACGTAGAAAGGTATTTGGTGACTGTCCATTTATTCGTTTTTTAACCATATCCGTGGTTTGTTTAATTAAAATATTGATTCCTAATGTAAATTTTTCTTGAAGGAGTATAGAAAACAAATATTAATGGTAATAGAGGGTCTTCTCTGTAATAAGAAGTCCAAAGTTGAATCTTAAGGTATTTTATAACTTTTGTATATGATACGACATCTTATGGTGTCAAACAAACTAAATAGGATACGTGAATTTCTTTCTAGTAAAGGAGACGAATATGACATAGTACTAAACAATTTGGATAGACTTAGATAGTGATGTGTGTACACCCTGTACTCTGTCTCTCTTTCGTGACTGGACACAATTTGTAAAATCTTAACCAGGAAATCATTTTGTTTATAGGGTAGATTTATGTATCTACTTCTTCCGCGTACTGACCCTATTATATATGTATGTCACTAAAAAAATTCCTAAACCCTTCTATTGATAATAGAAAAGTCTTCTTTACTTTGTTACATGGGCGTATAAATTCCTACTAAGAAAGAATACCTTCTTATTTTACAAAAGGAGATAACAAAAACCCATGATCTCAAATTTTATAAAGACGGGAGTCTTTATGGAAGGTCGAGTCCTTCCATAAATGAATCCTTACTTTGTCGTTCCCCTAGGAAAACTTTTTTTTCATCAAGTCCGATTCAGGGACTATTAAATTTTTCTCTTTATCGAGTTGGGTCGGTTCAACTGATATCTATTCCAAGAGATATTCATTTATGTTGAAGGAGACTGACTTTGTTGAGTCTTGGATCTAAGAATTCTTCTCTTAGGGGATGATCACTCTTCATCGGGTGTCAATTGAAGGGTTCCAGTGTATAGAGTGAAAATAATCACGGGTCCGACCGAGGGTCTTCTATGTGAAAGGGGGAATTGTGTGACGGAATTTGTACTTGTTTTTAGGAAACCGAACTGTATAAAATTGTACTGACTTCAACTTTGAAGATTTTGTGAATTTTCTAAAATTGTGAAATAAATTATTCAACCATATGTTTCCTTTTGTACGGGGGTTTTGGTATTTGTCTTTAAAAACTCGATTTTACATGAGATTGTGTTAGAAATAGTTTTGTCTTGAAGTAGAGTTTCTTAAGCGTCAGATGAATCATTACACACGAAACTTTTTATGTTCACTTCCTTACCTCATTAATATTATAATTTGTACGTTCTTTGTCAGTGGAATAACACTTCCCGAAGTTCCTTTCTACTCTCTATTGTTAATAAACGTTGTGACACGGTCTCAATCGAGTGTGGTCAAGAGTTCTCGACTAACATGTACAAAGAAAGGTCCAGTCAAAGGTCTTTACAGTGTAACCATCGAACTTTAGACGGTGACACCCTCATAAATATGGTGTCTTTAACCGTTTATGATGTTTAGTCTCTTAAAAAGAAACTTATCGGTGAGTTGTAAAGGATCGTGGTTATCGTGATTCTTCCTTTTTCCTAGGTCCATCTTTCTTCTTTGTATGCTTACCACCCCTTAAGTACTTTGTGATGTTCCAAAAACACTTACAGTTTATCTAGTTATCAACCTTGTCTCTAATAATCTCCTCTTCCTGCTACATACATAGTCTTATACCTAACCGAGTATGACCTCCGAACAAACTTTCAATTTCTTGGACCTAAAATCGGTGGTCTAGTCGCAAAGGAAAATGTATCGGAAGGTTAACAAGTATGGTGTTAGTGAACTTTTTTATTCTACGGACTGAGGATTTAGATGATTCTTAAGGATCTGTGTCTAAGCCGTTATACATAAATTTCTTCATAGGGTTTATAAAACAAAATTAGAAATGAGTTAAACTCCTTCCGTAACTTATCAAAATCTATTTCAACACTGTTACAGTGTATAAATTAGGATAGTACCACTCGAACGGGTCTCGGGTGTCACCAACGTCCTTCTTTCCTAATGAGTTACCTTTTCTCTACTATTGAAGTCCTTTTCTCTACGTTGTGACAGATATACTCCCGAAGAGTTGGAATCGATAACTATAAACCCCGACCTATCAAGAGTCAACACCCCCTGACAAGACACGTAACGTCTTTCAAAACTTCGTTTGGGACCAGAGATACGTGACCTACGGTAATCGTGGATAGGACCAAAACTGTTGGTTTTTACAGAGATCTGTGACAGTTTTCAGGGAACCTCCCGTTTCAGTGGACACACTCTTCGTGAGGAGATGGAAACCTACAAGGAAGTGAACTAGGAATGTCTCCACTGAATGTTACCCTAACTGGAGTGAAATGTCCACTCTGAGTTAAGAGTTGTTTTTAAAATGAAATAGTCACATCCTGAACGTCCTATTTGTGTGTAATGATAAGGTGTGACTAGTTTATTAAAATTGTAAATTTCCACAATATAAATGAATCATTGGCACAACGAAAAAGTACTTTTATTACGAATTACTCGGTTGTACATTGCACTGATAATGAATTTCCAGAAAAAGTAGAAGAATAGGTGTAGAATTGATGGAGGAGTGAGAGGTCCGTCTTAGATTTTAAGAAAGGTAATTTTGACAGAAAAATTCCAATAATCAAGATGTATCCTTGTGAAAGGATTTTACTTTCGGACGTGTCCGGAATGTTTAATATATAAAAATCGGGAAAACGTCCTCATAAAAGTAGATCCACCCTTTGAGGAACTACTCTCCTTGATAAAAGTGGAAGTAGAAACATAGTGCTCGTGGATATCATAGTAAACCATCCCCCTCTATAAATTTTTATGATTTCAGTTACTTGCCTCTTCCGCTATCGTGAGGTGAGGTCATGAGAACGGACCTTTTAGGGTACCTGTCTCCGCGGACCATCCGACGTCAGGTACCCCAGCACTTCTCAGTCTGTACTGACTCGCTGAAGGGAAAGTGAAAAGTGAAAGTACGTAACCTCTTCCTTTACCGTTGGGTGAGGTCACAAGAACGGACCTCTTAGGGTCCCTGTTCCCTCGGACCACCCGACGACAGATACCCCAGTGTGTCTCAGCCTGTGTTGACTTCACTGAATCGTCGTCGTTTCAGCTACTTTCTTTGATAGAAGATTTTGTATCAAAATATCTTATCTCCTATCCTTTCTTCAATCGAAATTAAATTCTCGTTTCTCATCTCTTTTGACACCCTGTTTTATATCGAAAATTAAGATCCTTTAGTCCTTCTTCCCATAGTGTCACTTCTCCCACCGTCCTGTCACCGTTACTCTGTACTCTTTTTTTTTTTTTTGATCGAATGAACCCCTAAAGACTTCCTGACCAGAACCAATAAACTATAGAGGACAAACGACTAAAAGGAGGGGTTGGGGGTTGTGCATAAATTACTACACCTGGTGACCTGTTGATTACTCTGTTGAAGCACTTACGGAGTCCAGGAGACGTAAAAAGATCAGACCATTGAAGGAACAGTACTGACGTTTTGAAGGTCTAAATTCGTTCAAGAATTACAATTATCTACCACTGAGTAACTAACGATCCTATCACCGTAAGAACCATCTGTCATTGTAAGATGTTACACTTATAAGACCTATCACGAGAAACTGTCACGTTCCTTACATAAGACGTTACAGAACAACCGTAAAATGTATAACTAAATTACAGAGGTCATCGAGACTCCTTTTACAAACCATAAATCACTAACTATAAAGAACACCGTTTTTAATTAGTACGTCAATATCGAAGTCTATAGAAAAACGTCTAAAAAAGATTACTTTCAATATGTTGTGTATTTCGTATAAGACCATTGATAACCGTACAAGATTTTAAAGTCATTAATATTTAACTAAAAGTATCCTGATATCAAACGATTGTTAACAAACAGGTTCACAGTACGGGGTAGCCTTTAAACTCAGAACTTCTTGCCGACAGTTGATAAGACTAATGAGTGGCCGAACTTACGGTACCGGATCAGGAATGACAGTCGGGAATGTGTAATCAACACTAAAGAACGATTAGACCCATACTAGTAAAGTAAGTACGTTGTGAGTTTTAATATCGTATATATTCTTTAGGGAAATATCTAAATACTCACAAAAATGTCCTAAAACCAATAAAAATAACGACCCTTTTATATCAGAAAGACGGGGAGAGGAGGAAGAAGGGGGGTGTCTGTAGGGAAATTCGTTGTAGAATTCCTACTTCTTTTTCCAAGATTAAAAAAAAAAAAAGAAATGACACTACGATTCCTCTAGTGAAATGGTTCTTGTAAGGGAAAGAAGGGAAAGATACTATGTCTCCCTGACTTAAAAATATTAAATAGGGTACTTTATTCAAAAAAGGGGTAGTTTTGTTCACACTTACGTTAATTAAAAATTATTCTATCGGATAATTTGGAGATTACAAATCGACTGAAGTCCTACCTTGGTAAATACTTGTCACCCAAGACTTCTTTACTTTTCTTTCTTTTTTACGATTTTCCTATCCGTACCCTCCGTCTTTCCGGTTTCGATAGATGAATTAAAACGGATTTTGTTAAAGACTCGTGGCGATCACTAATAATCCGAGTCCACGATCCACTCTAAAGTTTCAATACATCTCGGATACTATACAGATAACAAAGGTGGGATGGACCATCCCTATTTTCATGTTATTATTCTAACATGTTTAAAGATGTTGTACAAGAGTTTTAGAGTCCTTAGTTCCATTGTACTTATTTTAAATTAAAGGGAACCGATAAACCACATTTCCTACTATTAATATCATAAAGAGGATCAGACAAGAATCTTATTTGAAATTCGATATAAGAACATGTTTTTGATTTACATAATTTATAAGTCATCTTTTATACTATTACATGAGAAGAAACGGGAGTAAAGAACCCCACATACCAATAATAATAAGGTTTACTACTAGCATACACTTTTTTCTCATTCTTCGTCTATATTAACTTGTAAGTCATCGTTTGTCCCAAATTAAAAAGGTTGGAGTGAAAATTTACTAATTAATAACCGTATTAGTGGTAAAATAATTAGAAACACTTTAACTGTTTTCAAAAACTTCTTTTTACCGATTTGTGGCGACTTCTTTAGTAGATGAAGATAAATCTAAGACTTGTCTCTTCCCAATTTTTTATATATGTATATATTTCTCTTTTGAAAGTTGAATCGATGAACTAATAATATGGGTTAAAGTGGTTTAGGTTATAAGTCTTTCAACTTCTCCAATTTGTGTGTGTAAATCAAACTAAAGAAGGTAACACACATATACAAATTTTATATATGAGTCAAAAGAAAAACATAAGGTGTCTCTTTTCTGAATGAACGAATTTAAGATAGGTGTACATAGAAACTGATCTCTCTTACTGGTAAGAAAAAAGAAAAATCATTCCGTAATTTAATCGAACGAGTCACTTGGGTCAACAAATTTTTATCCTTAAACTGTGTGACTCATACTTATATCGAATAATTAACTTAGGTGTAAACAAAGTATTTATATATTATAACGATGGTTTTTGTAAGGAACGATAGATTTTTTATTTAATTTATTTAGAATACTCATCTAGATACTTTTGGATAAGAACCACAAGTGTACAGTTTAACCCTTAATTGACAATTAGTGGTGAAGATTTTAAACTGGAGGCGTATAAAAATAAACAATAATTTTGTAAGACCCCATGGTTAGTACGTCAGGAGAAGAGTGACAGAGGTGATAAAAGAGGGGAGTTCTTTCTTATTTACATTTTTCGAGTTAATTGTTCATTCAGTCTAAAAATTTCCGTAACCAGATAACTATTTTATTGACTTTCGAAGAGAGTCGTGGACCCACACCTCAAAATTAACCCGTAAATTTAGGTCTTTCAAGAAATTATTAAACTAGTAACACACTTATTTGAATATTTTATAATTGATCTAATTCAATCCATACTTAATACTCACTTTGAATATCATGTCCACATACTCAAATCATAAATAATGGTTAAGAAGGAGTCATTCCTCAACCATCATTAAGAGAACGGCCCTTGGTGATTCGGTCATAAAGTCAGGACGTAAGCGTTACCGAAAGAACGAGAATACACACATCTTTAGACGTACAAAGAAAGTCTACACGATGGGTAGAGTAACGAGACTGGTAATACGGATCACCAGTCATAAATAACTTCTTAAGAGGAAGAACGAAATGTACAGTGAGGTGATGTGATAGAGGCGGGAAGAAAGTGCCACGAAAGCACACACACACACACACACACACACACACACACACACACACCAAGGAAGAGGACTCGTCAGTCGACTAAGACGTAAGAAGTCGTACGTCGTCTGTCCCCGGTGGTCGACGTCCGGGTCGACTGGAACCTCTTCGACTGGTCTTGGGTGTCGTAATGTCATGTGTACTATGTTCAATAGAATAGTAAGTATTAAGGTTTTGGTCTATTACCCCAGAAGACTCACCGTCGTGACCAACGTACGAAAGATTAAACCAGATCTGATATTTTTAAACCCGAAAAGAGAGTCAGATAGAAAATGAATTCAAAATGTGAACCTGATTAAGACACAGGAGAAGGTGACGAAATAACCAAGTATATTTTTAAGGATGTAGAAATAGGTTCCCCTCCCGGTCACGAGTCGACCCAACGACCAAAACTCCGGTTCCATTTCTGACCAACAATTCTGACTCCAATGACCCCAGAGAGGTGAACTTTGAATGGTCTTGACATCCCGTTTCTCACGACGATCACCTGTACACTATCTCCCCGACCTCTTTTGGTCTCATATAAGAACTATTCTCGTATGTGATATCGAACCATTTCGGGTCTAGGTACGTAACCTTCCTTATTTGTTTGTGTTTAGACTTCCTTCATATACACTTTTACTCTCTGTTTCAATACCTCAATTTTCTAGTATCTACCTTCTTTAGTTTCCTTTTTATCCAAAATTCTTTCCCTCATTAAAGTTCACTAATGGAGTGTATTGTTGAAATTTTCAACTTTAGATGCTATACGAAGTGACTCAGACCGATCGAATTACACAGTGCTTTGTGTATGTTTGTTCGGTGTTCTTACGAAAAGGGGTCGAAGGAAGTAAAGAGTCCAAGGTCATAGTTGAAGATAAAGAATAAATCAGTTATCCCAATGGTCCTGACGGAATGAAAACAATAACGGACCTAAAGATGATGGGGTGAATCGGTAATCTAACGATCTAACGTCCAGATACAGAAACAGACTGTGTACACACGTGGTACGGTCGTAATCAGACGGACCCACGGGTGTCTCAGAGACCGGAGGGAGGAGGTCACAGAAGGGTACTAATAAGTCAGACAAGACAAGAGGTGAGCGGAACACGGATCGGTTACCTCGGGTCCTGTTCCGTAACGAGAAAAGGCAGACTGAAGATGAGATTTGGACGTACAAAGAAAGTCTGCACGATGGGTAGAGTAACGAGAAACAAGATACGACGACTAAAGATAATTTCAATATGTATAAGAAAGGAAGGAAAAGGTACTTGGAAACTTACTGGAAGACGTGTCACCCATCCTGTCGAAAAGGGAAGAATACTTTGTAAACTCTCTTCCCGTTCCTGACCGAAGGATAGTCTTGAGATTGTCCTTCTGTTTTAACTATAAGTTTTATGAATCGTTCGACATGTCGTCTCCGTGACCAGTTAGACTTACTAGAGACTGGTGTCACGTCCTCCAGGGGACGATTACGTCCGGTGACTAGGAAAGAGACACCCTAACGTCCTTCCAGATCCCTTAAGAATTCCTCTTACTTTGTGTACCCCGATGTCTTCCATGAGCTCCCGACTCGTCAATAGTCGGTCGTACCTTCATAAAGTCATAGACATGTGGTCTATATCTATGTGGACACTCGGTCGAAGTATAGGCTAGAGGTTCTTATGGTAAATGGACGTTTTCCTTTACGACGTAACTTAAGACCAAAGAGTTGAAATTTGGTTTACAGACAAATTTTTAACAGTTCCAACTTTTTGACTGTCCTTTGGTGTACTCTTGAACATAAAGGAAACTTAGTTGTAATAAATGAGAAGCACTTACTGACTAGGGTTTAGATTAATATTTAACAGAAAAAGAACAAACGACTTCAAAATCCCAATTTCCGTATAAAGATTAAATAAGTTGTTTATTATACAGGAATGATACAAGGTTATTAACCCTTATACCACCACTTATGCGTCTATTAAGAACGGACGTTCCTCGGTTATAAGATTGGTCCTCAAAAATTACATTTTAAAATTTACAGTCTTAACACGTTTTATGCTATTAAGTGTACGTTATACGTAAATTAACATGTATGACGCAAGAAATCATATGGTCAAAAAAATACACAGTTTAGACGAAGTTACTCATACGGCACGTACTAACACGTACACACACATTCAAACATACAGAATTTCTCTTTCTTTTTATCTATGCAATACACGACACTTCCGTTTTTCTCTTTTTATCTATGCAATACACGACACTTCCGTTTTTCTCTTTTTATCTATGCAATACACGACACTTCCGTTTTTCTCTTCTTTTTTTTTTCTTTACCGGAAAATGTCCCTTTACGAATTTATAACAAACGGTTTTGTATTTCATATATATTTTATGACAATCCATATTTCCGTCACGACATTTAAAGTTTATTTACGAAGTTATCAGGTATTGTGTATGACGGATTATATTCATAATTCCGTTTCCCTTTAGTGACACTCACTTTTTGTTTTTGACTCCCTACAAACAGGTAAAGAGCGATAGAACTCTGAGGTGAAAGAAGGTCCTGAGACTTTAAGAAAACCATCGTCTTCTTAAGTAATAGTTTTACTAAAGGAGGTCCTTCTATCAGTTTTGATCCAACCTCTCATCCGTAAGTCCAAGATGAGAAAGAATTCCTGGGGTTTACAGTCGGGTCTTTCGTCACTGATTCTCACTCCCTTGAACCTCCTCTCCACAGGGTTGTCAAATCGAACCCTAAAGTACACGAGACGACCGTCTACTCTCCTTTAGATAGGATACTTGTCACGAAGTAACAATGGTACTATTCGTTCGAGAGAAAAGGTTCCTTGGACTACCTCACGGACCGACAATTTACGATCCTCTAATCCATAGAATACGGGATTTAGTTGATCAATCTATTTATATATTAAGAGTCAAAAGTCTGATACATATAAAAATTTTATATATAAATTACTTTCTTCAGTCGCACTCTCAACCATAAAGGGGGTTTTATAACGTATCTTACTTTGGTGCTCCAGTCTTTTTATTTGGGTAGGTTTAGAAGACGGTTAAAGAGACTCCACTTACCCTCTTACAATCCTTTTGGCCTCGTTGTCACTTACTCAGTGTCTACCCTATTTATATTGTCAAAGACATCCACTAGCACAGAACGGTAGAAGTAAGAAACGCAGAGTAGTACAGTCAGTACTGACTAACGAAGTCGGAGACCCGCCTTCCGTCTTAGGACCCGTAACCCGAACGTGACGTTTACGCAAAGGGAGAGAACGAGTCGTGAAGACAATGAGACGTGTGTATCTGTGTGTACGGGTCGTGAGTCTTGAAAGTCTAGAAAGAGTCCCAGACTCAACTCGTTTATTTATTGTTTCAAGGACAAATTTTTTAACTTTTGTGGACTTTAACCTTTGACTTCTTTTTTATATATTTAAAACTGTTAAAACTGTCATATACTTGAAATGTAAATACAGATATTTTTACATGCACCTTTTACACTACTTTTATCCATTATCCATTTGTCAGGGTTGTGTTCGTGTTTGTTAGAAACATGTAGTGTAGATACATGAAAGATATAGTCTTACTAAGGTCTCCAGATGTCGTACAAATATCCTTGTTCTATTGTGAGTGATCCCTTCGATACTACAATTATTAGTATATACACAACTAAGTTTATTTAACTGAATGTATAATGTGACGAGACGGATATTACAAGGTCAAGAGTATGTTGAACTCAAATAATAGTTTGTGTCGAAGTAGGAGGTCTCAGAGTCGTCATTGTGTTTAAAAATATCCAACTACCGAAAAGTCAGAGATTTATCGGTGTATTGTGAATTTTCAGTCCGACTCACAATAACTTCTTCGAGAACGTCTTTGGTGGATTTTCCCCAAACTCTAAGGGGTCCGTGTCGGACTACAACTTCTAACCTACCGTCAGACACTATTTCATCATTACAACTCGGAAACTGAATAAAGGAAAAAAATTTAATTAATTGATTAGATAAATAAGTAAATAAAACCAACCCGAAACCCAAAAGACAAACTTTCGTAGGAAGAAGTCCTTTAAGATGAGAACGGTGATTCCCTCTTCTTGGCTTCTCAGTCCTGTCTATTCCTACTAGACAAATTAAAAAGATTATACTATGATATGTTACCCCATTGGATAGATCAGTCTTGAGAATAATGTTTTCTTTTAAGAGTTAATGTCAGATTACACGGTAAGGTAATAAGTCAAAATCTTTGTTTTATTCGGAGTTCCGTTCTGTAGTCTCTAGAATGGATTGTGTGCATAAGAGGTTGTAGTTTGTTTGTTTGTTTTTGTCTACTTTCTTGTCTCCTTCTCTTCCCTCCCGTCCGCCTGTCAAAGTAACAAGGTACAACAAAAACCGATAATACTTGAAAACAATCTACAAAGGAAGAAAGAAAGGTTCCACATACTTTGGAACCTTCGACATACACGGTTTGTATACAGTCCGTTACACCAGGATTAATATGTCGATAACAAATGTGTTTTAAGGTTAGTGATTACAATCGTCGTCCAATAGACGGATACCGGATCTCTAAACCTAGACATGATATAATCATTGAAAATAACTTATATTTCCTTTTAAAATTTAAGGATCTTGTTAATAAGACAATAGACTTTAGGACAATATCAAATGTATAGACATAGATATGTACACTGGAGTATATTAGAAATACGATAGTCAAAATGTCATTTGTTACACTAGAAAGAAGGAGTTTAACACAACGGTTGAATTTCCCTTTACGAGATAAAACTACTAGTTCTTGAAGGGTTTGTTTGACCTATGTTTCAACAGGTCATCTTATAGTATAAGACTGATAGTTCAACTGACTTCCTAGACTGAGAGATCAACTGAATTCCTAAAACTAAATAGAATAAGAATGAAGTTAAACTGTACCAACTATGGGGTAAAAATACGGTAGATAGAGGTCCTTTTGTTCTAATATTATTTTTAATAATAAGTACCGTAACCCAACAAGTACAAGGTTTGACTCTTGTTTTCAATACGTTTATCTTATCGTCAGAATAAAGGGACTTATATTAGTTATGATTGTTAAAATTTACTGACAACTTTCTCAAAGTTCTTTATTAAAGTTCTTGAAAATAGAAACCGGATAATCTCAATTGAAAATTCGACTGAAAAAAGGGACTTCAACAAAGAAAAGGAAAACTCCGAGATAATTCCCTATCTCTCATACAAAAAAATGGTCAACTAACTAAAGTTCTACCGACTAACCATAAAAATTTGATTTCTTCTGAATTAGTAGAATACAAACCGAGTTAAACAGTAAAAATATGTGTATGTAGACTTCATCTATGTACATATGACGACAACACATCTTATATTCTAAATCTGGCCATTTGTTGAACTTTGTACTATGAAACCACAATGATTATTATTCTTAGTGACAGATTTTGGTAGAAGCAAATGAACCCTAATTAAATCTCATAAGTTTATAATAGAGTCAAAGTAATAATATAAATACAGTCAAGGATATCCCCTATACTTCCTTACTCATTATTTTCTTTAACATAAAAACAAGAAAGTTTTATGATTCTTTTATGTCAGAACATAATTCTTTGTAAAATTATATTTTGATGACCTATTAATCCTCCCTATACACCGTCATTTCTATAAAATCGAGAATGTAAAAAATAGTGTAACTCCGATAAAAAAAGAAAGGGTGAAAATAATAATTGGAAAAATATCTTTTAACCGAATGGTTCTTAAATACTTAATTATTCAGATAATATTACTACTTACTATTAATGGTAAATTTAGGACTGAGTAAGTAGTCGAACAAGTGATGTACAGTCCACTGTGTTCTGACATACTAATGAACAGACCACTCATAAAAAGTTGGCTGACAATATGAAGGGACTTGAAATCTAGGAGTATGGTATAAAAAATTTCATACTATTTTATGTCAATTCATCAAACTGCTTCTTTAATGGCCGGCACGATATTTATTGTCTTCACTGAAGCTACAAAAATCATCTAACAAGAATCCAAGTTCACTGTTTACATCTCATGGGTCAACCCAGTTTACTTTTCAAGTGTGTGTCTGTCGAAGTTCTCGACGGTCTGACCATTATAATATCATCGATTTGATCAGTGGTAAGTTACAGTTTCACCTTTAAAAACCGAAAGTTATGTAGTCTTTGGAATCCCTATATTTAGTCATCAGAGACACGACGAGGGGTGTCTCTCTCCGCGGATCAGAAGTTTTGGTACACGTATGAACGGTTGTCAAATTTGTCTGTGTTACCCTAATCTATCTGGATTCCCTTGTCTACACCCTGACGAACTTCAAAAGTAATACTCTTAGTTTCGTCGTCTCATAAAGGTGCAAATGGCTAACGTATACCAAAAGTGAGTGACCCGCCATCAGTTAGTTCCATAAAACTTTAATGTTTGTAAAACAATTTTACATTTAAGAAGGGGAGAGGAAGTGAAAGAGACTGTTACGTACTTGTAAATTTCGTACACTTATATACGACCGACAAGGTGAAGTCCAAGTTTAATTTGAAGAACACTCTTATCGAGACTTTGACTTTTCGTCTCTCCTAAACCCTAAGGATCCAACTGAAACGGAGAAGGAGTTTCGGAGGATATTGTTCTTCGCTACGACTGACTATAATAGTTAACACACGAGTGGTTTATTCCTATACAATTCTACTTCAGACATTAAAAACATGATTTCTAGTCTTGAGAGAATTTTGTGTGTAAAAATGTTCAGGTCGTTAGTACCGTGACTCTCAGAAGGGATTTGATAGAAGTGAAATTTACGGAAGAAATTTCTAATAAAAATTATATAAAGAATTATATTATGAAAGATATTAGTCTGTTTAACTCACAAACATGTATGAGAAGGTGAGGTTTCGACAAGTTTGGTGTATAAAATCTTTCTTTTTTTTTTGAATTAATTTGTGGTATTAGATTTCGTTGTTAAAAGTTTAAAATGACACGTAGTCTTAGTGAACCAAGTACTTTCAGGCTTAATGACTTGTGTAGGAGATCTGTAGGACTACACCATCCAGGTCCTCTCCGAAACTAATAAATATAAAAATTACTTAAGGGTCCAATAGTCAAAGGATAACGAAGATAAATTTTTAATGGTATTTGAATCACCGATTTTTGTTATGACTAAAATAGAAGGACAAACCCTCCAGTCTTTAAACTTTAACCCAGAATTTCCGGATTTTAGACACAACTGTCTAAACGAACTCCCTCACCTAGGTAAAGGAATGGAAAAAGTCAAGGATTTTCGGAGTATATAGGGAACGGAATATTGAGGAAAGAGGTAGAAGTTTCGGTCGTTGTGAAGATCGCCACTGGAAAAGTGAAGAGAGACAGAGGGTGAAGTCAGGAATGTACGAAAGAGACTGAACTTGAACAGACGGAAGAGAATCTTCCCTGAGGAAACTAATGTAACCTGAGTGGGTCTATTGGGTCCGATAACAGGAATAGACTTCCACAGTGAATTAATGTGGAAGTTTTGGTACATTTTATCGTAAATGGTCAAGACTCCTAATCCTGTAGAAACCCCCTGGAAATTGATCAACTAACATAGTCCACCATGATTGTGACGGGTGTGAAACCCTTAGTGACTTAACTTTCTACCTTATTGATCGTTAAACAAAACGATGTTTTATCAGACTTGTACTATTTTAGACAAAACCTTTTAAAATATTAAGTCACTACAAAAGAAAAAGGTTCACTACAAAACGACTTAGTCACATTCAGTACCAAGAGTTCGAAACTTACGAGTAGTATTAGTAGATTCCTCACACTTTTTGTGTTTTGTTTTCTCGGAGTTGAGGTCTCAGGTCTAGTGAGGGTCTAGTAAATTCAGTCTTAACAACCCCTTCACTGTCAGTTTTCATAAATATTTCGTGATGAATGAGGTAACACATCAGTTCAAACTCTAGATTACCATATGTATCTCGTCTTTGAACTTTCCCGGGTCTGATTACTAAGGGTTTCATTCAATATTAATAACACTTTACATAGACTTAATTTTCTAAGTTCTTTGTTTCAAGAAGTAAAACATGTCTTATTATCGATTGATATGGTGTGACTTCCACTTTTCATAGGAGGATGACATAGAATGAACATTAAAGTGTAAATCAGACCCAATCGGGTACCCTATTCGTTTCGTCTATCACGTTAAAAATCGGAGAAGAAAATTTCTACTCTTGTTACTACAAATGTCTTCACGGAACGTGTCAATTGTTTAGTAAATTAAATTTAAAGTAGAGTTCAGAAAACGACGGTTTCAAAAAGATGATGTTATGACGATATTCCTTTTTTGTTTGTTTTGTATAAGGTCCACATTGTTTGAACTTATTGTAGTCCACATAATTTTTTTGACTCCCACTACTCATATTCTGTCATCTCTCACTACCCTTTCACCTCTTCGTCTCTTGTATCCGGTATGTATTTCATCTGTTCAAATACAACCAAAATTTTACGGTTCCGGTTTGTTTTGTGTGTGGGTTCGGTCTAAGTCTGGTGGACGAAGACCAAACGACGAAGACTATATTTTCAAAAGGTGAATCTACCGTCAAAGGGTCGAGAAATGTTACTAAATAATTACAAAAGGTGTATGCCGGAAACCCCACATTAACTGTCATTAACGGAGGAACTGAAACGAGGAAGAAAAAGGAAGGATTAAGTGTCTGGACCAGGTGTACTTGTGTCACAATAGCCTTGACGCACAGCCGAGCGGTTGTCGTCGGTCAATACCGCTACGGCGGTGTTTCAAACGTAGAGGTCTTAAGTTAACCAAAAAATTTTGATCTTCAAGTCTCGGAAAACAAACGGTCCGGAGTTTGATCATGGTCTGGATTACACAAAGAAGAAAGGTGATATGTATAAATGAGTTCCCTAAATCTCACGGACTGATCTTAGTAAAAAGGTATACATAATATCGTTGTCACCCGAGAAATCATGGTTGATTTACTTCGAACTTTTTGACAATATACTTTCGGTTCATAATGTTTCCATCTGATTTACCGTCCGGACTGAAAAGATTACACCTTTAGTCAGAGTCAACAAACATCAATGTCATACCCAATCTTGTCTTCCTATCGTCCTAAATGATACAGATAGACGTCTAAATCGGTTTAAAGGTCTTTTGTTTTGTTTTGTTTGTTTATTCTCCAAATGTCGGAGGTGTTACTCCTCCAAAGAGAGAGTTCTCCAAAAAAAAGGAAAAAGGAAAACATAATATAATACGTCTTTCGTACATATTACGAGGGTTCTTCTCGTGTCTTCCTTCGTGTATCTCCAGAGTGCAACGGTTCTGTTAACCCACTAACCATTAAGAAAGACCTTCTAGGGGATCTCTTCCTTTACCGTTGGGTGAGGACATAAGAACGGACCTTTTAGGGTACTTGCCTCCTCGGACCACCCAATGTCAGGTACCCCAACGTTTCCCAACCTTTACTGAATTCACTGAATCGTCGTCATCTTGAGAAAGACCTTCGATGGGACCCAGAAGGCACTGAGGTAGCACGTGTAGAGAGGGTCTGGTCACAAGGACGTTGTGGAAGTAATACAGCGAGGGGACGCGGTACTGCCCGTTTTCTAAATCCCGAGGGGTCGCACGTTGAGGTGGTAAATTAGAGGAACAAACTCACTACTCCTGTAAGCAGAGACATTAGACAAAGGTGACGTAAATACGTTTTAAAAGGACTAATAAGGAATTATGTAAGTCAACTAAAAGTTGATTAATACAAGGTCGGTCGGAGGTTAAGATGTTCACTTAATCCGAGGTAGGAAAGAGAGATGAAAGTGCGGATACTAAGGGACTTAAATTTACGATATGTGAGTGAAGGAGGGTTGAGATATGTGAACCATACTTCTGTACCTAGATTGAATAAAGACTTCAGGGAGTTATAATTTGGACTTTAAGTCTCGAATGGACTTTGAACAAAAACAAAATATAATTCTGGGGTTGGGGACTTTGAGTCCCTCGAAAAGAAGAAATGAGAAGTACACATAGTTGTACATCGTGTCGAGTCTCGTACAGTGTCTACGAGTACATATAATAAGTTAAGACGTTCGGAAAATAATATGTGTATGTTGGTCTCCTAAGAGTTAATACATGTATATTGAGTCACGAGTTATAAGTTTAAAGGTTGTAGAGGTAATGATACGTGTCAATAAGGAATCTCAAGAATGGGTAGGAGTGTTATTCATTGGGAAATTTTATTAAAGGAAAAAGGTCCAGTAAAGGTCCTATTACCAATTGGGGAATTGGGACACTAAGATAATAAGATAGAAATTTACGGAATTACAAGTGAAATCTTGTGAACCTAAATGACTACTAAGAGTAGCGAAAATTAAATCCAAAGTGGAACTACGATCCTAATTGAAAGATTTTACCCGTAGATTAACATTGTAGAGAGAGTAAAACTTCGGGAAAATTACAACATTGGCATAGAGGGTGTTGAAGGTTTCAATATGACATGCGAAGTCTCTTTGTCCTGAAGATCGTCAGGGGGTACGGTACGAGACAGGACGGAGATCCAGAAAGATACACGACGTCTGAAAAGACTTTACGGGAACCGGGATACCAAACAGACCATGTGAGATCTCAGTCAGTGGAGGTTCGTCTCTAATAGAGAGAAAGGAGATATAAGGAACCAGGAACCTGCATAAAGTGTAGGACGTGAATAGTCTTGTCGTCATACTAATAAACACACGAGTAGGAAGATGACTGGGTTTGATAGTTAAGAGACACTGTCTCTTCCGATGAGAATTAGTCTTCGTTTTCGGTCACCCCGTTCTAAAAAGAGATGTCTAACTTCCGTCTTTCTTACCAAATCGATCACCCTTTCTACGTCTTTTTAGACTATAAGTACTCCTAGGACATTTTTATACTATAATTTTACCTGTCCTTTACCTTGATGAAATAAACCGAATACAGTTCTTAGACTCTTTTTAACCTTTTGTTTACCTCCAAACTCTTGCTACTTCTAATTCCTGAAACGACGATTTGTCTTTGTCTGTCTGTCCCAAAAACCGAGTCTTATCGTAGGTCAGGAGTCATCCCTTCAAATCTAGGACGGTCACTCCCGACCTACCAGCGGAGGAAGGGACTTTTGATAAACGAATAAATTCCCTAAATCCGGGTCACGTGGGTTCTGGACTTTCATAGTCAAGTCTCTTTTGAAGATTTTATAAGGAGTTTTGTTAGGTTTCAAAATCAAACAGGTCGTTCATCCGTGTCCTACTTTATACTCACCGTCATTACTGACCTTCCTTGTCGACAACAGTATTCTGTATATAAATGAGATACGTATAACTGACTCCCAGGTCTCACACGGTCCAGGACTCACTCCGCTGTTCCTACTCAAATGTTTCTACGGTGGTTGACTCTGGGAAGGAAGTTATTTGAGAGTCAGATTACCCTCTTTGTATACGTTTGTTGGCTAAAGGGATGTCACCTTATATACTTATACAATCTCATCATGGTTTTTTTTTTTTTTCTTCTTCCGTCCTGTTGACCGAGTCCTCGTCTGTTCACGACTCTGTCCTCACACCACACCCTTAACCCATACTGTCTTCCAAACCTTTATAGTTAATCGACCTTTGATCCCCACTCAAAATTTTTCCGTTACCTATTACTCCGAGAATCTAAAATTGTCCTAAACATTAATGTACGAATTAAAAAATGACAAAAAAAAAAAGAATTTGAGAAGGGGTTAAACGTCCGGAATTGTTAAACTTAAAATTTTTTCTCTTTCTCCATTTCTCTATCAGAAATTCCTTTGGTTCATATATGGTACACATCTTTTCACTTTTTTCAGAAGTCAATACATGAAGTAAATGCGTATCGTTTGTACCATTTAAATAGGAAACTTTATTAAAACACACGAAGTGTGAATAAGACAAAGTCCTACTTCCATATTGCCTCGTCCAAACCTCACAAAGCAAACAAAAAATTCGTAGATAAACATAAACACTTACTGTGTCGTCCGTTCTTAGTAGTCTCATACATAAAGGGACTTTGTCACCTTTGTCACCGTCTGAAATAAAACCCCCCGAGTTTTTAGTGACGTCTACCAGTGACGTCGGTACTTTAATTTTTTGCGAACGAGGAACCTTCTTTTCAATACTGGTTAGATCTGTCGTATAATTTTTCGTCTCTGTAATAAAACGGTTGTTTCCAGGTAGATCAGTTCCGATATCAAAAGGGTCATCAGTACATACCTACACTGTCAACCTGATATTTCTTTCGACTTGCGGTTTCTTGACTACGAAAACTTGACACCACAACCTCTTCTGAGGGAACCTGACGTTACTCTAGGTTGGTCAGGTAGGATTTCCTTTAGTCAGGACTTATAAGTAACCTTCCTGACTATAACTTCGACTTTGAGGTTATGAAACCGGTGGACTACGCTTATTGAGTAAACTTTTCTGGGACTACGACCCTTTCTAACTTCCGTCCTCCTCTTCTCCTACTGTCTCCTACCCTACCAGACTACCATAGTGACTGAGTTACCTGTACTCAAACTCATTTGAGGCCCTCAACCACTACCTGTCCCTCCGGACCGTACGACGTTAGGTACACCAACATTTCTCAGTCTGTGCTGACTCACTGACTTGACTTTACTTGACTTGACTCTTTTTTGTTATCAAAGGATTCAGGTGATTTTTAATCTTTGATCGTTTCGTGTACTGGTCGTCCTTTCGTTTATTTAATGTGTAAAACCCGTAGAAACCCCTAAGTTTCTAAGTGAGTATTTAAAGGTAAATTACGTTGGTATGAAACTAACACCTCTCAATTGAGTTACTTCTCGAAATACAGACTTGATCGACTATGTAGTCCACATCAAGTTGTTTATGATCAATGACTACTACTAATAAGGACAAGGGTGACTAACGACTATGTGAGACATCTGTTGTCTAAAATTGAAGGTTTCGACAGTCATACTGTGTTATATAGTTGTTAGTATATCTCTTAGAATACGTGGTTTTCTTTTTTTTTTAAGTAATGTAAACAAGTAAATAGATCTTAAATAATGGTTCCGTATATCATAAAATGGAAAAAACCTCTTATTTATACAACCTCACCCTTTTTATCTTTTAATTATATATACCCTTTGATGGTAAAAAACTACCAATAACCTATTCGAAGGAAAATGATGTACCCCTTCTGACTAGGTATAACTATATTTTGGACCTTAGTGTCTCCTCCTTCCGAATCCTTCCTTATACCTAGAAGTCTGAATTTCTTTTTTTTTCCCCCTTGGTCTTCTATTGCCGTTTCAACAATGATTATTGAAAAGACAAAAGGGAAAACGACATAGTATAGATGGTATCCAAATTGTCGAGTATTTGACTTCGGTTGAAAGACTTACTAGTAAATTAAGAACTTTTCATTGGTATTTGATTCCCCCTTTTTATGACTCTATAATTAGGACCGTCGTCCGTCGTTAAGATCCGGGTTTTTGAATTACCCCGACTCGACTTACCCTGTATTGTTCTACTGATAGGATTGTTTTATGTCAGGCACAGGAGGCTACCTACTCCTTACAAGAAAGGGGTAAACACAAACTTGTACCTCTTGTATTTCACGGTCAATTTGACTCATTACAACGTATTGATTTAATGTCCCAAAAAAAAGTCAAGAGGTCATCTCCTATTTTTAGGAGTTTGGACCTTCGTAACAAAATTAGTTCCCAGACTTATTCGGTAGGGAACATCAAAACGTTATGTATTCAATTGTCTTTACAAAAGAAATCGAAGGACTATGGATATATTGATGTAATGATTTTCGATATATGTGTACTTTCAATGTATGTCTTTTACCTGTGTATAAACCGAAAGACTCCACATGAAAATTAAAACACTTCATCGAAAACTTTCCTCTTTTCCTTAATTAAACGTTAAACTAAAATTTGTCAAGATTTAAAATATTTACGTCTATAAATTGAAACGATGAAATAGGTGTATTATGAACAAAAAACTTACTTCGATTTGTTAAATATACTACATACTATGTCGGAGCCTCTCGAAAATAAACAAAAATACCCATTAAACATAAGTCATACCTCCTCCACTAGATTCGAAACGTAAGTCACTAACGTGTCCTCCGGGTCCGGGAACCTTTTAAGATGTAAAATAAAGTAGTCCCACTTAGATGGTACTGGGCCTTCCGAGTGGATATCTATTCTACCAAACCGGAGTTATTGTGAAACTTAGAAATGTAAGAGACCCCAAAACGTGTGAGGAAATCTGTGTCCAGAAACATTAATTACTCTCCGTGTGCTCACCTAGGGACTTACCGTGAAACCTCTTACCACCCTGTTCAAAAATTGTTCGATTGGGAAGACCGATATTGTACTTTCCCTTGGGACACAAATTCCATCCTACCCTTATTTTCCGTTTCCATTAAACGTGACGACTTCTTTATTAATAATCAAGGTGTAACGAAAGGTGCACCATCCACCTCCTCTCGTCTTTCTCTCACAAGTGTAAATCCTTTAGTAACAAATAAAAAGAACGACCATTACATAATTCAAACGGCCCTGACTTTTAAACTTTCTAAAGGGGTCGACTAGTATGATTCCACGAAGTCTTTCTTTATCGTTGTCTAAAAAGAGAACGAGTATAACTGACAGACAAAATTTTATAGAAACTACGAAAGTACGACTGTTTAATAGACAGACACTGAATGATTTCTGTGAGAGGGATGTTTGTCCTCATTTACACTTCTCCCCTCACACCACCCTTCTCCCCTCATCCTCCGGTTCTTTGCTTTATGAGGAAAAACGGAGTGTGTGTGACAGAACAGAATATGATATGGCGTTGAGAGAGACAAAAGTACATAAACTTTGGATTCTACTTTAATGAGAAGGTTACAGTGTATTAATCATTATCTGTTTAACCCCGGTTTGACTTACTACGAGAAGACGTCAATTTAAGACCAAGTAAAAGGTAATGTAGTGTGACGGAGATGAGGATATGGTGGTGGGTGAGAAGATTATCGTTAGACGTAAAAGGAGCGATATTGACTCTACTTTGCATCGAAGTTATATGTATGTCTTTGTGTCAGTAGTTTATTTACACATCCTTTATTATAAATACATAAAATATCTTATGTTTCTAAACTGTAAGTTTACATATTAATAAAAATAGTATTCAAAAAGGATGACGTACTTCCTACAAGTTCTTGTCTACCAGTACTTAAGGACGTATTAGGTTGAGTGTAGTCTCTTTGGTATCAGTACAAAAGAAAATTTTTTAATTTAGTCTGATGGTGACTTTTTTAGTAAATACGAATAAATATGAAATTATCTCTTTATACCAACGAATTAATTTAAGTTTTAAAATTTTAAGTGTTTAATGGTTTATTTATGTTTACTTTTGTTTCAATGTTCTGAGGGTAGAGAGTAATAGGGTATTTAAAGGACTCACCTCACTCGAGGACGAAACGGGTATCTACTTTTCCCTTCTGGGGTTTTGTAACCAGCCTCCCCTTTTTACGTTCTTCATTGGTTTTATGAGAGAAATAAACCGACCAAGAGACCACGATCGTTTACTGACTTAGAAGGAATTTCGAACTGGAAAGAAGACCCTCGGGAAAGGTTACGAAATTTCTGGATGTGGGTCCGATCCCAAGAGAGAGGACGTTTTGATTCCGGACGTCCATGGGTAGAAAGTCGTAAACTCCCGGAAGAAGTGAATGGTCGGGTTCTTCTGTCGGAGTGGAGACTCAACAGAGACTACTTCACACATGTGAACGGGTTTCCGAGACCGGATTTTGGTGGAACAGAGTAAGAGAGAATACAGTGGGCAGATCAAGGGTGTTATTGGAGTCTCTCGTCTCGGTGTTGAAGTTATGGGTCGACTGAAGAGTTTGAATTCTAAAGAGTCCTTCCTTCGTCTGAGATCAGGTAATTCAGGAGGTTGTCTTGTCCTGTGTTAAGACCTAAAGGGTAGCTATTCACTTTTGAATAGTTAGTATTTTCACTTTTGTTAATATATTCACTTTTGAATGAAATATTTTAAGTTTCATTTCCTCGTCCATTGGATCGGGATGGAGTGAACCTTTTACACAGGTTATATGTCGCTTGATCGTCGAGGAAGGGTTTAGTTTTAGGATTATTTAGAGGAGAGGTACATAGTAAAAGTGTAAGAAAAAAAGACATACCATTCTCTGAATCCTCAGTAAATTGGTACAGAACCGTTGTATAAAAAACGTTGAAGAAGTCCCACTAGACTGAAGATAGAGTGAACGTAAATAATAAAATTTCGTGACCGGATCTAAAAGAGAAATTATATTACAATATTTATATTATCAGAAACGAAAACTCTCACATCTCTGTACACGAAGAGTTTTTGATGATTGTACTTAAATTTAATCCTTTTTAGAAACTTTTTGTACAACCGTCATACAAAGTACATTAAAGATTACTGGTCTAAGAAACTAAAGTATTAAGGTAAAGACTCTATGATAAGATTCATATGTTAGTACTCACATTTTTTTATTTTTAATGTATATGGTCGATAGAAATTTTTATATAGTCTTTGTTAGATTTACTTTTGTCATTCACCAATTTATTTCATTACCTTTGGGTCCATTACTTTATAATGTGTCTATGATTTTATAAAACTTCGAATATGTCACTATGTTTTTCCTTTACTATTAAGCTACGATTTATATTTTCCAACTTTTTAAGGTGGAAATCATTTTATTCAGTACACTTCACGAAGATTTTCTTAGGAAGTCTATAGAGACGTACATAAAAGTTTTCAAGTCTTACCATGATTTCGTAATCGTCAATTGGTAGTTATCCATAATCCTCTAATTCTTTCAAAAGGGAGAAAGGATAATGATACGTAAAATTTTTAAAATGGATGACTCATATATAAAACCATTTTTTACGGTTTTGTTATCAATTCTTTTTTATAATTTTCGTAATTTTAACCTTTATTGTTGGTACCATCGTAAGAACTTAATAGATTTTATACATAAGGAAAGAAAAAAGAAATATAGTTTATACTAGGATATCGAACATCTGAAACGGATATCACTTCTGATGTAGTAGAGAAAAGACCCGTCAACCGGTACTGGGGTTAAGTACAGGGGAATGTGGAATGGGTAATATGATCTGAGTTATCCGGAGTACTAAACTCCACAAAGAGATGGAGTCAAGTTTGGGAAAGAACATACCACTGAATGTCCGACTAATTAAGGGTAGTGACTCGTAGTCTAATTGAGTAGACATTGTTATTTGAAGTTGTTGCAATACTCCTCATATATTTTTCCCTATTATATACACTTCACGAACCGTGTGTCATTGAAGTGTTTGTCGTCGAGAGTAATAATATGAAAGTTAACGCAGGAAGAAAACCTGAAGATTCCGACGATACAACCTTAACAATTTATGTCTAAGAGGTGTGTTGGTAAATTCTGGGATGTGTTATACTAGAGTTCGTGGAAAAGGTGACGAAAAGTGTTTTGAGATGGGAGTCGACGGTGGTTCAACTTCCCAAAGATAAAGTACTTGAGTGAGGAGACAAGGGGAGACAAAGAGAGACACGAACGGTAGTAAATCAAACAAGGGTATCGATGCAAATAAGGAGACGAGATAGAAAGACTTTAAGGAGTAGAATTGACTTTTGAAAGACCTAGGGTGTTGGTTTAGTCTAACGATAGATGAGATTTTTACGGTATTATGATTATAGGAATTACTGTATATTGGAAGCTAAGTCGTAGGACCAACCTATTGACTATAAGTCCCAAATCGAATTTGTCCTTGGAGGAGTCTCTCCGGTAGAAACTGACACGTTAGACTTTATCCGGGATCCGGTGCTAGTATAAAGGAAGATAAAGGTCCATGCATCGAGAAGGGGGAAGAATAAAGTTAGTGAGAGGGTTATCTAAAAGATGAAAAGTCCTTGTCTTGATAAAAGGAAATGTCGACGATCGTGACATGTAGAAAATTTGTTATTTACGGGTTATTTACATATTTTAATATAATGTTTGACTTTTAAAATAGTGATGTGATCTGTCCCATTCCTCCTATGACTAAACTTTCAACAATGATGTTAGAAAGGCAATAGGGGAAACGTAGTTGTGTGTGTGTCTCTAGTAAGTGTGTCGGTGTAGGTGAGTGTGTGGGGTAAGTATGTCTTCGTGTGTGTGTGTGGAAACCCAAGAACCAGGGACGGTAGTAAATGTATTACAAGTCACTCGTCCGTATCGTCTGTGGTTAATATCCTTTGGAACCTTTACGAGATGGACCTCTAGGGTCACCTTCGGTACTAGACAACATATACCCTACATGTCTTTACTGTTACCCTTCTCTCCCTCTTTTTTATCACTACACTTTACAATTCCCATTTGGAACCCCTTGTTATTGTGTAAGTCACGTCAAGTGAACTATCACGTCAAATCATTTCAGACTGTTTTTTTAAGTTCGGTTACGTTTCAATCTTTTTTTTAACTTTAAGTTTTATACTTCTTTTCGTTAGTACGTCTAGACGTTTCGATGTCGAAAGAAGTCGTTGTTAAAACAACAAGGAAAATTCAAAGATCCTTTGTGTCAAAACCCCAAAATTATAAAAGAATGTTACCTTTCTCATATTATTGAACTTAAATTTTTGATTGGTATTTCTTTTTCAATACATTATAGGAAATTTTTAGTTACGTATTAACCCTTTTTCTTTGACAGAAGGTACCAAAATCCCAAGATGGGGGTTTAGAAAAGTGTTTACGAAAACTCATTTACCTCTACAGGTCAGGAAGTACCGAGGAGTGTCGTCGGGGAACCGCAAGAGTCTTTTGAACTTGTGGACAATGGAGAAAGAAGGTAGAAGTGGGAGATGACGGGAAGTCTGAAGGGGTATTTGTAAATTTGTAAGTTAAAAAGGATGTTATTAGTTTAAGAAGAGGACTGGGTAAATAGAAAAGTGAAGGTTAAAGAGAGAGAAGACGTAAATGTTGTTTTATTAAATATGAGTGACGGAGGTAACAAGAGTGGACCGTGAGTGAAGGGTTGAGATTGAACATTCTGTAATAAATTATAAAGACGTTGTAATGGAGGTACCATCCGATTTATTATAGGGCGGAGTGAACCTTTTGAGTAGTCACCGGTGTCCTGACCTTTTCCAGTCAAAAGTAAGGTTAAGGTTTCTTTCCGTTACGTTTTCTTACGAGTTTGATGTCGTGTCAACGTGAGTAGAGTGTACGATCATTTCATTACGAGTTTTAAGAGGTTCGGTCCGAAGTCTTTATACACTTGATACTTGAGGGACTACAAGTTCGACCAAAATCTTTTCCGTCTCCTTGGTCTCTAGTTTAACGGTTGTAGGCGACCTAGTACTTTTTTCGTTCTCTCAAGGTCTTTTTGTAGATAAAGACGAAAGAACTGATACGGTTTCCGAAACTGACACACCTAGTGTTATTTGTCACCTTTTAAGACTTTCTCTACCCTTATGGTCTCGTGGACTGGACGGAGAACTCTTTAGACATACGTCCAGTCCTTCGTTGTCAATCTTGACCTGTCCCTTGTTGTCTGACCAAGGTTTATCCTTTTCCTCATACAGTTCCGACATATAACAGTGGGACGAATAAATTGAAGATACGTCTCATGTAGTACTCTTTGCGACCTGTCCTTCTTTGTGTTCGACCTTAGTTCTAACGGCCCTCTTTATAGTTATTGGAGGGTATACGTCTACTGTGGTGGGAATACCGTCTTTCACTTCTCCTCGATTTTTCAGAGAACTGCTTTCACTTTCTCCTCTCACTTTTTTAACCGGATTTCGAGTTGTAAGTCTTTCGCTTCTAGTACCGTAGACCAGGGTAATAAAGTACCCTTTATCTACCTCTTTGTCACCTTTGTCACAGTCTGAAATAAAAAACCCCGAGATTTTAGTGACGTCTACCACTGACGTCGGTACTTTAATTTTCTGCGAATGAGGAACCTTCTTTTCAATATTGGTTGGATCTATCATATAAGTTCTCGTCTCTGTAATGAAACGGCTGATTCCAGGTAGGTAGATACCAAAAAGGTCACCAGTACATACCTACACTCTCAACCTGACACTTCTTCCGACTCGCGGCTTCTTAACTACGCAAACTTGGCACCACAACCTCTTCTGAGAACTCTCAGGGAACCTGACGTTCCTCTAGGTTGGTCAGGTAAGACTTCCTCTAGTCGGGACCCTAAAGAAACCTTCCTTACTACAAAACCTGTGGAGTACCCTTCTCAACTGAGTAACCTTTTCTGAGACTACGACCCTCCCTAACCCCCGTCCTCCTCTTCCCCTGCTGGCTCCTACTCTACCGACCTACCGTAGTGCCTGAGCTACCTG
>SJYO01052474.1:58655748-58871672 GCA_006410555.1 Capra ibex
CTCAGATAGGTCCTGACAAACGGTTAGGGACTGTTTGATTGCTAGTTTTAAACTTTCCGAGTGTCAATCGCCTCTCTCTGTTTCCAGATCCTGGATTCAGTTAGTTCTTTTCAGGTGGCTTCAGTCTTGGGGACTTCTTTCCTGTGACACCAATCACGGACCTTCTTTGACGGGACAAATCTCTCGGACATCTCTGTGAGCGTACGGCGTCGAAATAGAGACTCACCTCTCGTCTCTTTCCAATCTCTTTACATTACCTGAAGGGAAGGATTTGCGTTCGGACAGAGTCTTTTTAGTCCGATAGAGACACCAGGTTTTATGGGCACAGACCTTTACAGTTAATTTCACTAGGTCCAAACCATCATTTGTGTTCAAGGATCGTTTTCGTAGCTATATCCATTTGAGTGGAATTGTATAGAGTTTTTCAGAGTGTCAATTACGAAGTTCTAACCGAGTGTCACTTTTCGGTAGTTTGTGATTTACTAGTTTGTTGATATTTACTCTCGATTCTATATTTAGTTCTGACGGTTGAGTCTGAGAGTTTCTACCAAGTAGAGTATTACTAGTCTTCTTCGGATGTTTTACTCAAATGAACAATGGTAATTTATTTATTTTCTCTGATAATAGTCGATGTTAGTTTCTTCTTCTTTAATACCTTTATTTAGTTATTATTATAGGTTAAAACTCCTAACATTTATTAATTATAGTTGATAATGTGACACATTCTGATCGTGTGTTCATTCCTCCCATATACTGACGACATACATATATACATGTTTAAGTTCGTAGTAGTGAAGAGTTCAACATTCCTAGTTATCTCGGAAAGTCTCAATAAAGGTTTATTATTATGTAAACTACAATACAAACCCCTATAGAAGTTTAAAGTCGTCTTTTTAAGTACAAAAAGAGAGTAAGAGGGTTAAGGGTGTAAGATGTGAGTTGTTTTTAAATATATTGAAAAAGTCAGAACCCTGTTATTTCTTGACCTTTTTTCTGTAGTTCTCCATGACTTGAGTCATTAAGTGGTAATTGAGGAGTTTATAATACAGAACGGAGATTCATTAACCCGTAAGTGTGACATTAAGGAAATGTTGTCGGTAACACGTTGGTCTACCTTTAGTCTGATTGAGTTTTTTGAAGGAGGAGGGACAGAACTAAGGGGTGGTTTATTTAATTAAGACCTGAAATCTGTAATTCACTGAAAAATTTTAGGTTTATTAATGTGTAAGGTTGTCTGTTTTTGTAAACAGTGTGTGTCAGATTTTAAAGAAAAAAATATATGGAACACATTAAAAATATCAAATGATGATTAGAGACAGAGAATGAATTTTAACGAATTACAATTAAGTCTTCTGGAATGAAGACAATTTCGAGGAGAAGACACCCATCACTTTGATACTGAAAGGTTGAGGGTTGAAGAAAGATCAAAATTTTAAAAGTTACTATGTGTGATTAATCAAAATATTATTTTTGTTAATTTAGACAAAAATTTAAACTTCAGTTCCCTATTTGATATAGAAGACTCCGGAGGTAATGTTATGACTTATATTACTTGAAGGAACAGAAATTTAAAATAAAATCTCAGTAATCTTGATACTAAGTTACCAGACTTTCTTTTTTTTTAAGTGTCGAGTGGAAAGACGAGTTTTTGATGTGGCGACGTCAGTGTACCACTATATGTTAACCAATTCCTATCATAATTTTGTTGTTGTTATTTTTGTTGTTGATGGAACCGTAGATATACAAATCTCTTATACAAACGTAAAAATAACGACAGTGTAACGAAAGAACATCTCACATATAAATCCCCTTATGATAAAATTATGACACAATTGACCTTCACTTTGATTGTAATTTTTAAGTACTCTTCTCAAAAACACAAGAGTATAATCGTAAGTCTCCATCTCATTCCTACTAACCTTTTGTACACCCAAACTGAGTTCGAGTTTAATATAAACAAGTATATCTTTATTTCGGGAACATTATATACTGAAGAACCGAGTTTCGAATTAAACGATTTGTAATTAAAACTATACGTAGAGAAAACTTTCACTCATATTAATTATTGTATTTTAGTTGTAAACTCCAAAATTTTAATATTGGAGATTTGTAATAAAATAAGTTTGATGTTACAAAAGTAAATAAAGGACACTTTTATTACGTTCAAAACACGTCGTAAGGTTTATGTGGTAATAATCGCGTACTTTTACTTATTTACACACTGTTTCAGACTTAAAGAAAACTTTCTAACTGACTACTTAGAATAAATTTAAGTTTTATCTAAAAAAGATTGTAAATAGACTTGTGTTTTATAAAAGTAAACAATAATCGAAAACTTTAAAAATGAGAGATTAACTTAAAAAGAGGAATCGTACCAAACAGAAAAAGTTGTTCTTACTTTTGAAAAATGTTACCTTAAAAGAAAATAAGTCGTCCTGTTTACATGAACAGAGAAATATAGTAATATGTTTAAAAGTATTAACCTTCCAAACGTAAAAACTACCTACTTATCACTTACTTGTGGACATCACGTTCTATGATATTTCAGTGGTTAAATCAATCAAGTATTGTTTTAGACTTAACTAAACAAAGTGACTTAAAATCATAAAAAAAGTGGTTCTGTAGGTACTATTAAGTCATTCGTGATCTGAAGTCGTTTCTAATTTAAGGACCTTTTACAAAAATAATCAAGGGTTACATTCTTTATCTTGTTAAGTTTGTAGTCATATCCAGAAAGACCATTAAAACAGTTTTTATACATAATTTTGGAAAAGTTCACTACCACGTTTCATTATGAGGTTAGAGAGGTTCACATGGATCTAATTTAAAACTTAAATTTTATATCGTAAATACTTGTTACATAAGTACTCGAAATCAAACCTTTTTTACAGTTCCTGAAAGTGACGGTCGGTTATATCTTCTTGTTCCTGGTCTAAATGTGGACATAGAATTTATTGATTTTTCACTTTGTTTTATATGGTTTGTTACTAAAAGTCTGTGACTTGTTTGCCGTCGTCTTTCGTCACTAGGGACTCCCTTCCCTATATTTAATAAATTCAAGATACCAACAAAGTCAAATGAAGGACCTCTCTCGAAGGTTTGGTATTCTGTCCCTCTCTCTTAGGTCTCGGGTCTCAAGAGAGACTTGACTTCTTTGTCTCTGTTCTTAGACCTCTCCGGTTCCGCCAATCTTAAACGTACCGTCTCTTCTCGGTGGTGTCGTTTTTCTCGATGTCTTTCTCTCTCGAGGACTCCAAGGCTCAACGGGATCTCTGGACGACTCATGACTAGTCTCGTATTCGTTTGATGGAAAACCGACCCGTTGTGTGACAACAGTTCTTCGTCATCCTTATTAAAGATCTCTGGTGTGTTTCGATCCTTAACAAGTACTAGGGTTCTCGGTCCCATCTCATATGTGTTCTCGTAGTCCTTCCCATGATCTTCCCATAACGGAATGATTAAACCGTGTTTAATCGGGATCTGAACCGAGCCAACCATTTCTTAGACGGACGTTACATCTTCTGGGTCCAACCTAAAGACCTAACCCTTCTAAGGGATCTCTTCTCTTACCGTTGGGTGAGGTCAGAAAAACGGACCTCTTAAGGTACCTGTCTCCTTGGACCGTCCGATGTCAGGTACGTCAACGTTTCTCAACATGTGTTGACTCGCTTATTGTGTGTGTATGTGTCGGGATCTGATTTCTGCCGAAACTAAGGTAGACCGTTTTTAATTTCGATCAACACTTTCTTAGTTATACAAGGGTTCACCGAATTCAAGTTGGGTCTCTTTTGGAGTTCTCACAAAGATTTTTAAAGATTTTTACGGTTATGAGCGCTACGAACCATAGGTTAGTTTTTAATGTTTGTTCATCCATTTATACTTGTTGTCAAACCCTTTTGATTGAATTAGTTTCGTCTGGTTACTTACTATGTTTACTGTCGTCGTCATTTTGCGTACAATTTCGCTGGTGATATTGGTGCGAGACATTCAAGTTCTTCCACCTTCTTGCTTACTCGGATAATTCCTCTCTCTCCGGACTCTCTATAGTAATTGTGGTTTCTAGATTGAGATTTAAGATCTTTTCCTTTTATCTTACAGATTTTATTTTAAATGGGACCTATTATTTTTAGGTTCGGACCGTTGACCTCTTCGAACGTTGGTCTTTGGTGTTTGTCCAACCTGCTTATCGGGAGTATAAGGATAGGAAACTCATTTAATTCATTGTTACTATTTGACCGATATAAGATAAGGAAACTACAATATCAAAAATATCAACATCAACAAACAAAACAAAAAGTAAGATGGACACTAGTAAACGGAATGGGTATCACTAATCGTTATAAATCTCTTTCCTCTTTTCTTCGAGAGACAAGGAAATGACAAAATCGTTTGGTTTGTTTTATATATAACTTCAATTTTTTTTTTTTCCTGATTTTCGTCTAAACTGTGATGTATTCCTTTCTAGTCACTTAAATTTTGTATTATCGTCTTTGATAAGTTTTAATTTGATTGTCTCGTTCAGACTTTTTTAATTCCCTAATTGTCACTCGATACTCTGTTGAAGTTCACCTGATTATATGTACATTAATCTCAGTGTCTTCCTTTTCCCTTTATTTTTGTAAAAGATCCAAAACTTTCGAAAGTAGACACCGGGTAGGGAACTTCGTCTCCTAATCTGCTTTGGTATTCCTCTCTTCTCATTAGGACGGGATCGTATTATAATTTGTTGTGTCACAAGTGATTTGTGACAGGTTGTTATCTGTAATCCTTCTAGTAGTAAATTAAGATCAATTATCAAAACTAGATGTCACTGGTAAGAAATATGCCACGGATAGAAGGGTAAAGACTGTTTTTCGACGGGTTCATCTATGTACATGACCTTACCGGATGTTCCACACTCCCATTCTACCTATTTCGTCAATTCTGTCCGACTTCTTTTTAAATATTTGACTTTAAACATTGGACTTTGAGACAGTGAATGATCATAGGAAGGAACGGAAGGAGAGAGTGTGGAGATACTGGGACGAAACAAGTCTACCTCCGGAATAATAGAGAACCATGTAGTGTCTCTAGAATAAGTGTCACCGTAACCTTCCTCGTGTATTGAGAGTCACCTCTGGTACTGAGAACTTTCATATCTCCGTCATTGTTATAAGTAGGTATATAAAAAAATAAATGAGTTCTAGAAAATACCCGGTTCGTGATACTTTACACAACCATTATAAATCACTTATTCCGTCTATGTAAGAATTGGGTACCTTTACTGTTATGGACCTCTCTAACTGTAATGGAACTATTATCATAATTAATTATATATAAACAAATCATATGATCGTAATTAATAAACAGACTCCAGTTAGAGAAAAAAAGGTACAAGACACGACATAGATATCCCCCGGTCGTTGGGGGTCTTTTATATAAAGGGTCTTAAGGAACGATTGACTGAAGGTCAATCCAAACCGACTATTCTCCTTAACTATATTATAACCTTCCACTGTCCTCTCCCTTTCAGAACCCAGAAGGAGAGATAACCCGTAAATAAGGAGAAACAAAAGAAACACCACCACAGAGCTTCCACCGACACTGTGGAGACTCCAGGGTATTAACCGAGACTAAAGGGATTGAGTCGATATCATCAGGTACGATTTTACAGGGGACACCGTCAAGATCGTGAGACCATCCGTGGGGGTTCTTCAGTTTTTGTGTGAGGGTTAGATCCAATGGAGTGAAATGAAAATGTCAAGGATTCATATCGGGTGTTTAGGGGGAAAAAGGTATAGTGACAGTTAACCGGGGTCAGATCAAGTTTTTCTTGGGTCTCATACCTTGGTTACGAAAATGGTGAACATATTGATTAAACAAGATAGTTTAAGTGGAAGGAACTTGTTAGATCACACTAAAGACAAGGGGACTGACTATGTAAATAGTAAAACTAATTACAATTCATGTGTCAGGTTTCTTGTATATATTACCCTCTAGATTAGAGATGACCCCTTAGTCTCTCTCAAAGGAACTTCTTAATTACAAATTTGATTCTTTATCTCGTACTTATCTTCAATCGGTCCATTTCCCTTCAGTCTACTAGTTTATAGTGTAATAAATTCTATAGTTTCCTGATAAGATGTTTTCCGTGAAGGGACGATATGTCAACTGTATCAAGGTACCACATGAAGAATGACACAGGGACTTGGGTGTCGTTCGGACGGTCCCAGATGAATCTCCGGATTACGTTTCTCAACAAAACAAAAGAAGTCATGATAAAGATTCTAATGTTAATCTTTTTATCTAAAGTTTGTATCCTTTTGTTCTATAATTTTTGGTCTCTTTATCAATAAAAGTACACCCGAAGGGGTATTGAGATGGGTAGGAGTTGGTACTTAGAGATTTTGTCAAACCGGTACATCTTTACCTAGTGCATATAAACATCGGGAGAGAAAGAACACTAAGAGATCTTAAAGACGAACCAAAGAGTTCCCAAATGAAAAATACAAAGGACTCACATCGAGTGTTTAGGCTGTAAAAGGTACAATTACAATTAATTCGGAGTTAAATTTTCCTTCTCTTGGGTCCGATACTTTAGATCCGTCCTGAGGAGTCAAGTCAAGTCAAGTCAAGTCAGCGAGTCAGTACAGGTTAAGAAACACTGGTGTACTTGACGTCGCACGGTCCGGAGGGACAGGTAGTGCTTGAGGGTCTCAAGTGAGTTTGAGTGTAGGTAGTTCACCCACTACGGTAGGTCGGTAGAGTAGGAGACAACAGGGGAAGAGAAGGACGGGGGTTAGGGAGGATCGTAGTCCCAGAAAAGGTTACTCAGTTGAGAAGTGTACTCCACCGGTTTCGTAACCTCAAAGTCGAAATCATAGTAAGGAAGGTTTCTTGTAGGTCCCGACTAGAGGAAATCTTACCTGACCAACCTAGAGGAACGTCAGATTAAGAGGTTGTGGTGTCAAGTTTTCGTAGTTAAGAAACCACGAGTCGAAAGAAGTGTCAGGTTGTGAGTGTAGGTATGTGCTTGTGACCTTTTTGGTATCGGAACTGATCTACCTGGAAACAACCGTTTCATTACAGAGACGAAAGTTATACGATAGATCCGAGGAATAAACATGAACTTTTTTTCTATAAATCCGGAGGTAGAGGAGTAGAGGTTTTGCTTCCAAAACCTGATTTTTTAGTAATTATATGAAACAATATAAGTGTAGGATACTGGTCCATTAAGACAATGTATGTACGTAAAATCTGGTATACCTTCTGAATCGTATTTAACCTGAATAACCGTGAGATAGAAGTAGAGACCAAAACACACATTTATGATTTGTAATAAAACCTCATCGTCATCCGTTTTGGTGATCCGGTAAGTTATGAATAAATATGAAGTGCCACGAGTCAGTACAGGTTGAGGAGTTCTTGAGTACCTGACATCGGGCGGTCCGACGAGACAGGTACCCTAATAGGGTCGTTCTTATGACCTCACACAACGGTAAGGAGGTCCCCTTAGAAGGGTTGGGTTCCTAGTTTGGGTCTAGAGGACACCGAGGATGTCCGTCTAAGAAATGGTGACTCGGTGGACCCCTCGGGATAAAACCTCATAGAAGTTAATTTTAACCAGTTAATCTTTCATTAAACCCCTGAAGGTTATCATCGTTCTCAAAACTATAGTATGGAATCCGGAGGTAGTACAGAGTCTACTAGAAAGGATATGAAAGAGTACAAGATAGAAATTTAACACAGGAGCCTAGTATAAGGGATTTTGCAGAATAGAGTCTTCTGGAAGGAAAGTGTACATCTTCTAACTGTTCGTGTACTTTTCTTGATCCAATCGTGACAAATATAAAGCATTCTTTGAAAAGAAAAAGGAAAGAGAGAGAGAGTGAGAAAGGGAGGGAGGGGACAGAAAAGAGAGAGGTAAGAGAAGAAAAAAGACGGAAGTGAACGAAAAGGATAAAAGAAGGGTAAAGAGGGTAATTGAAGGGAATACTGTCAACCCTTCTAGGATCTACAGGTCAAGTCCTGTATTTTTGTTCATTTTATTGTAATGTTTAGTTTCAAATTAAACTGTCATATCTATGTTACGTATGATATAAGTCACGTAAACCTTATTGTATCATTCCTTTTCTATTCGGTATTGAGTTGACCCAATCAATAATATTTATTATACACTACTGTTTTGTGTGAATCATTCCTTACTTGTCCCAAATCCCCCTCTCTTTGGTCCTTTGCCTACCCCTTTTTATTTCTATTCACACCTCCACCCCTCTCTACTGTCGACGTTTTTATGACTTTTATGAAGAGGGGAGAAAACCTTCCAAATAGAGGAGAGTTGAAAGTTTTGAGAACGAAGGAGGGTCTTCGGAATGGACTCGTGGGGTATGACTTAATAGATAAGAAAGGAAAAAGAGTGAACATAAGATTGTAATAATGTGTGAAATTTAAGATAATGTGTCTTTGCGTAAATAAATACACGGATAGGTAACAGGACGAAAGGTGATTTGTACTCAAAGGAACTCCTGAGTGACATATCAAAAGTTGAAGAAGTAGACTGTGTATACTCCATCGAACAAAGTTTAAGATACAGGGGATAAATAATAAGTACATTTGTATGTGATCAAAAATTCTAAAAAGACTCGGTGTTGGAGGGGAAAATCTTGTAATCCTTTGATGACACACACACAATCAGCGAGTCAGCACAGACTGAGAAACGCTGGGGTACCTGACATCGGGTGGTCTGAGGAGACAGATGACCTAAGAGGTCCGTTCTTATGACCTCACACAACAGTAAAGGAAGAGGTCTTCTAGAAGGACTGGGTCCCTAACTTGGGTCTTGAGGACTTAACGTCCGTCTAAGAAATGGTAGACTCGATGTCCCTTCAGGGTTTCAGGGAGTCAGTACAGGGTGAGAAACACTGGGGTACTTGATATGTCAGGTACCTTAATAGGTCCGGTCTTATGATCTCACCCATTGGAAAGGGAAGAGGTCCCTTAGCTTGGGTCCAGGGGGTGTAACGTCCATCTAAGAAAATGGTCGACTCGGTGTTCCCTTTGGGTTCTTATGACCTTACCCATCGGATAGGGAAGAGGTCGTCTAGAAGGGCTGGGTCCTTAGTTTGACCCCAGAGGACGTAACGTCCGCCTAAGAAATGGTTGACTCGATAGTCCCCTCGGGTCCTTTGATGATGGAGCTCTAATTTTAATTTGTCGATCGCAACTCAAAAGGAATTCGTGACCCCTTAATAGTTTGAAGATAAAAATTTTCGGAGTTTGAAAATTACTGCAATTTTCAGGAAGAGCTAAGACACTCTTCCTTTTCGGAGACTTCCAACTACTTTTTTCGTTTAACAGATTACGGACCATCGACTAAGGACTCCAAACCACCGTTCAAGAGTCGCGTCATCTGGACCGAGGGACTGTACCGTCCAGAGGGTGTCGCGGACCTTTCTCGTCTCGTGACTGTCGTTCCTGGAAGCTTACCTGGCGACGTCTGAGTGTTTCAGAGTCTCACAGAAGGGACTTGGTACGTTTAGGTTATTGTTGGGTTTCTCACTTCTTGCTTGGTGTTTTATTGATCTAAACCACTCACCCCTTGACTTTAAAATAAAAGGTAATACTTCTTTATACTACCGAGAACGGAAAAGTAGTAAAAGTTCGTCAAGGATCCTATTTGGACTCCAAAGACCAGTCATACTCGAACCCGTGATGTCATGTCTCTTGGAAATTAACAAACCCCCTTCGACTTACCCTCCCCGAAAAAGGATCGATAATTATCTTCGAAACACTAAAGATGAGACTCGATCTCTTCTAATATGATTAGAGTGGTAGTCTTTTAGACCCCTCCTAAAATCAGTTGTCGACTGTAAAATCTTTAATAAAGGTTTCTAAAAACTTCGTATAAGAGACTTTCAGCGTTAGAGACACAATCCGGTGGGTATCGTCTAGAGTCTTTCAAGAATGATAAGTTTATGAATTTAAAAAAGTGGAAAGGTATTGACTACGAAAAGGTATATGTAAATTTTAGGAAAGAGACAAAAGGTGTAAGTATAAAAAAAGATAATTACTTACACCGAGTGTAGGCAGTGATAAAAGGGAGTTATTAAAAAGAACAGAGTGTTCAGAAAATTCTTTATTTTTGTCATGGTAAGTTTAAAGTGTCTAAATTGATGTTTATGAAAAATTTACAAAATGTTTCAGATACTTACCCATTTCCATTATTCGTTTGTCTTTGATAAGTACTTTAAGTTAGGATATAGACAGTGTATTCGAAGAGGTTATATTACGATAATTTTCTATAAAGACTGAACAAAGTGGAGAATAATAAAAGTCACTAATAAAGAAATGCAAGAGGAAGTAAAAGTTGTACTTTATAGTCGATTTCTAAAATCGAAATTTACTCGTAATACCTGTTCTCTTCTATATAGATTTGATTCAGTTTGATAAATCGATACACTTTTTAATACGTTTGGAGACTTCACACATAAGGGAAAACGACAACCGGAATACATTAAATTCGTTGACTTATATAAAGATCTGTTTAAATTGTTTAAGTGTAGAATTAATACAAGAGTTTCGTTAAATAAAAGATAAAGATTTTTTAAGGGAGGATTCCACTTTCTTTGTGACTCCCTTTAAATTTACTATAGGACTTCTGGACACAACCGAAACGAATTTGTTATTACTTATTTATCGATAAAGAGGAAAGAAAACACTCATATATGTCGATATTTATATATCATGATTACGGTATGATATTTTTACATTTAAGATAGAATATTATAAAGTGTTTAGTAGTAATTATAATACTCAACTTCTCCCGAAAACAAATTGACATGAACGAAAATAATAAAAAATATAAACGAGTATAATTTATATACTTCATTGTTTTTCCATATTAGTTTACAAAAACTGGAATTTTCTAATATTTTACAACACGATTAAATAATATATTAAATAGTAATATTTATACTTATACTTGTTAGACACAAAGTCTCGTATATATATTAAGTTTATTAAATAAATAAAATAAAATCATCAAAAATAAAAATTTATTGAGTAAAGAGAGGTAAATTCCCGATAGACTTGATTCTAAGTCACACTATTTACTTTACTCGTGAATTCAATGTCCACATAAATGACTTTATTTATTACTCTTTATTTATAGTACGTAAATTTAATACTTTAAGTTTAGATAAATCGGAGGAAAATTCCTTTATATTAAAAGTTTTAAAGTTCGAATATTACATATATGTAGAAATAGTTTTTACATGAGACATTTTATTGAAAGAACAGACTACAAGAAAGAAATTGAATCTGTCTACTAACTATCTACCATCTATCTAATATAAGGAATATAATGTTTATTATGAAAATACAAGTTGGTCGAAAAAGATTTGTGTACATAACGTATTTTACTCTATTTGTTTGAGTACAGTTAAGAGGTATTTGAAACTGTTTTAAACTTCGGTGAAAACATGTCGGTTTTCTCTTTTGATAAATCTTTAGAGTTTATAGTAAAGAAGTTAAGTAGTAAAGGAAAAGGGAAATAGTTTAAGTAGTGACTTTGTAATATTAGTTTACAACGGTTATTAAAAATTTTATCGTGATCTTAAAATAGATAAAGATTAAATATCTCGTTTTACATTAAATTTACAAAAATTGTGTACTGAAATTCAACTTTAAATATCAATACACGAAAATTTAGGGATCTATATACATTAACATATAAAATATCAAGATTAATTTAATAAATCTCCTTTTTTAATGGAAACATGAAAGAGTCCTTGTATCAGACACTCTCAGTTAGAGAGGTAGTCGAAAGATACATGATATTCGCAACAGAAAGATAAATGAGAATAAAGAGATGAACAAGATGGAGATACCCTCCAGTTCGATATATTTGGTGCTAAATCAAGGAGAAAAACCGTAATGTAAGTAAAGAGTATAAAGACTGATATTAAAACTTCTCTTACTCATTATAAATTGACTAGTATTAAACTTATTAAACGTTATCGTTTTTTGTCGGGTCAAGAAAAGGGGGGTAGTTTATAAAATAGTTGTTTACGAAATGTATGTTTATTTTCAATCTTCACTAATTATATTTTTGACTCTTCATTCGTGTTTAAAGTTACACATTATTCTCCTGTTATAACGGTGACAATCCACTTCAGAGGATCCTTTTCTATTTAATAAGGGGACAGTAGTAATAGGCCGAAACAAGGAGACCTAAAATGTTTAAAAGTAGGTTTTTCAAGTTGTTTATTCAGGTTCAACCTTTGTGACTCGAACGAAGTTTCTAAAGATTCCTTTCGCTCATTAGAAGGGTCTGGTTTTTTTTTTTTTTCATTGGATGTAAGTAGACACATAGACACAGACACACACATAAACCGTTACCTACTCACACCATTAGTAATGGTTACAACTGGTAAAAGTAAGTATAAGGTCAGAAAATATCAAGACTGTGCTTCAATCTTCAATGGTACCTTGATTGAAACCGCGTCTCTTCATTTCCTCAAACTTTGTAAATGAACGACCATTAACCCTCTTTATAGTTATTGGAGTCTATCCGTCTACTGTGGTGGGAATACCGTCTTTCACTTCTCCTTGATTTTCCGGAAAACTACTTTCACTTTCTCCTCTCACTTTTTCAACCGAATTTCGAGTAGTAAGTCTTTTGATTCTAGTACCGTAGGACAGGGTAGTGAAGTACCGTCTATCTACCCCTTTGTCACCTTTGTCACAGTCTGAAATAAAAAACCCCGAGGTTTTAGTGACGTCTACCACTACGTCGGTACTTTAATTTTCTGCGAATGAGGAACCTTCCTTTCAATACTGGTTGGATCTATCGTATAACTTTTCGTCTCTGAGATGAAACGGTTGTTTCCAGGTAGATCAGTTCCGATACCAAAAAGGTCACCAGTACATGCCTACACTCTCAACCTGACACTTCTTTCGACTCGCGGCTTATTAACTACGAAAACTTGACACCACGACCTCTTCTGAGAACTCTCAGGGAACCTGACGTTCCTCTAGGTTGGTCAGGTAGGATTTCCTCTAGTCAGGACCTACAAGTAACCTCCCTGACTACGACTTCGACTTTGAGGTTATAAAACCGGTGGAATACGTTTCTCAACTGAGTAACCTTTTCTGGGACTACGACTCCCCCTAACCCCCGTCCTCCTCTTCCCCTGTTGTCTCCTACTCTACCGACCTACCGTAGTGCCTGAGTTACCTGTACCCAAACTCACTTGAGGCCCTCAACCACTACCTGTCCCTCCGGACCACATGACACTAAGTACCCCAGCGTTTCTCAGTCTGTGCTGACTCGTTGACTTGACTTGACTTAACCACGATGTAGAGAGGAAAGACCGACGGAACCACCAACACCTTCGTTCACAAGTCAAAGGTAGTTGGGTCTCGGTGTTTACTGAGACCACCTGTTTTAGGAGGATATTGGATGTTACTCGAATATGGGGTTTACTTTTTATTGGTAAAATAATTGATGACTCTAAACCTCCAATTTACAGATTGGATCAGTTAAGATTGACCAAGTCCCCTACTTTCACATTCATGAGATAAAAGTTTTCATCACATGGAAAGTGATGGGTACAACTCTTCTTGTTCGGAGACATGAGAGGACACTCGATGGAAGGGAGATGTCACTTACACGTCTTATCTCCACACCTTTCTCCTGTCACGAACCCGTAGACGTATCAACAGGTTTCGTTACGTTTGATTAGTCGTCGTTTCGAACTTGAAGAGTGATTGAACAACGTAATGAAACCCGTTCAGTAAATTCGTGAGATTGGAATTCAAAGGGTAAACATTTTACCCATATTATTATCGAAGAGACAAATTTGTTGTTTCAACTCATTGTTTTATAACATGTTTAAAATACACGACGGGAATGATCTCTATCTTTACGTGAGATAAGAAGAGATTTAGTTGTTATGGTGTTACCTATGATTTATTTATAATTATTAATTCCGTTTCCGTTTAAGATAAAGTTATCAATAAATTCGGGATTAGTTACAGATTGTGACCAAATACCTGACTCTTGTAGAGAAAGTCCTTTATGAAACGTGATCGTTTCATAAATTAATAAAATTACACAATTTATGAATAGTTACTGAATGGTGTACTGTCCATAACAAGATACGTTACACATACGACTCAGCGAAGACTGAGTAACGTCGGGGTATCTGACATTGGGTGGTCCGAGGAGACAGGTATCTTAAGAGGTCCGTTTTTATGATCTCACCGAACGGAAAAAGAAGAGGTCCCCTAGAAGGGTTGGACCCTTAGTTTGGACTCAGAATGCAGAGGACGTGACCGTCCGTCCCAGAAATGGGGATGGTGGTGGGTCCTTCTAGGGAGATACATGACCTCCTCACCCATTAATTCGGTCAATCCGTTTAAGAGACTACACTACCTCTTTTTGTCTGTCACTGTTCGTCTCCGATATTCGTCTTTTTCTTCCTCCCTTCCCTTTCAAACTATTCATCAGTCTTTTCTGGAGGAATAATTCTACTGTAAATTCGTTCTCATAAGTTTCTTCTTTACATCTGGTGCACTTATGAACTCCTTTGTCGTAAGGTCCGTCACCACGTCGTACACGTCCTCGGTACTCCGTCCTCACAAGAATCACACAAACTTCTGGTCGTACTTTCGGTGAATCTAACTCTATGGAACTCTTTTCCTCCTTATGTTCCTACTCTAGTTTCTACATCTCTTCCTTGGTTTAGAGAACATTCTATACTACTTCCGTCACTTAAAAAGTCTTACTGTATCTTTCGTAATCTTTCAAAATTCCTCTCCTCTTGTACTAAACCGAATGTACAAGGTTCCGAGTAGTTCCGACGAAACACCTATTGCCTAACATCCTCCGGTTGATACCTTCGTCCTTTTATTCAACCAATAACTTTATCAGTATCACTCTGTAAACCGAGGTTCGTGACTATAAACCTGTCTATATACACACACACACACACACACACACATAAATATAATTATACTTGAATATATCTCAATCAACGAGTCAACACAGGTTGAGAAACGTTGGGGTACCTGTCATCGGGTTGTCCGAAGAGAAAGGTACCCTAAAAAGGTCCGTTCTTATGACCTCATTTGTATAAATATATTATATATACCTAGTGTAAAGGAAAGACACCGATAAAAGTCTCGATACAACGATACCGTTCTCAGTTTCATCTCTCGGTTCCTTTCACGACGTATACGTCCCCATATTCATACAGTCCTTATCGGAGGACTATACCACTTCTTTCTTTTCTCCCGAAATGGAATTCTCTACGTGTTCTCTAAGTACGTAGTTTTGTTATACCATAATCGTGTTTTTGTTTTTTATATCTAGTTACTTTGTCTTATTTTTCAGGGTTCTATTTAGGTACATGGAAACCAGTGGATTAGATATTGTTTCCTCCGTTCTTATATGTTACCTCAAAAAAGATATTAATCGTGACCCTTTTGACCTGTCAATTTGTATTTCCTTACTTTAATCTTATGAGGGATTGTGGTATGTGTTTTTATTTGAGGTTTACCTAATTTCTGAATTTACATTCCGATTTAAGATATTTTGAGAATCTCCTTTAGTATCCGTCTTGTGAGAAACTGTATTTAGTGTCGTTCTAGAAAAAGTTAGGTGGAGAATCACATTACTTTTATTTTTGTTTTCATTAATTTACTCCGGATTACTTTGAATTTTCGAAAACGTGTCGTTTCCTTTGGTATTTCTTTTGTTTTTCTATTGGGTGTCTTACCCTCCTTTATAAAGGTTTGTTTCGTTGGTTGTTCCCTAATTAGAGGTTTTATATGTTTCTCGAGACGTAAGTGCTCATAATTCAGTGAAGTCAGTACAGGTCGAGAAACACTGAGATACCTGACATCGGACGGTCCGAGGAGACAAGTACCCTAAGAGGTCCGTTGTTATGACCTCACCCAACGGTATGGGAGGAGGTCCCCTAGAAGGACTGGGTTCCTAGTAAAGGTGCAGAGAATGCAGAGGACGTAACCGTCCGTCCAAGAAATGGTGATCGCGGTGCACCCTTCGTCGAGAACGTCGAGTCAAATATTTTCTTTTTGGAGTTTTTTACCCGTCTTCTGGATTTATCTGAAAGGAGGTTTCTTCTGTAAGTCTACTTGTTATCCTGTACTTTTCTACGAGTTGTAGTGATTAATAATCTCTTTACGTTTAGTTTTGATATTCTCCATATGGAGTATGGTCAGTCTCGCCCGTAGTAATTTTTCAGATGTTTATTGTTTACGATCTCTCCCACATCTCTTTTCCCTTGGGAGGATGTGACAATGAGTCTTTCATTTAACCACCATGGTGATACGGTTTGTCATACCTCCAAGGAGTTGTTTATGATTTTTATCTCGATAGTACACTAAATCGTTAGGGTGAGGACCCGTATATAGGTCTCTTTTAGTATTAAGTTTCTCTGCGTACATGGAGTTACAAGTAACGTCGTGATAAATGTTATCGACACTGTACCTTAGTTGGATTTACTGGTAGTTGTCTCCGTACCTATTTCTTCTACACCAGGTATTTATGTTCCCTCATAATGATCCGGTATTTCTTATTATTTTATTACGGTAGACGTCACTGTACCTACCTGAATCTCTACCAGTATGACTCACCTCATTCAGTCTTTCTATTTATAACGTACTATAACGAATATATACCTTAGATTTTTTCCCCATGTTTTGTCTTTATCTCAATGTATGCTTCTTTTGTTTGAAGACCAATGGTCTCCAATTCATCCTCGTCATCTTTTCCTTTTTAACCCTCTAACTCCAACTGTATATGTGAGACGGTATATACTTTACTTTTTGATTCTTTCTGGATGACACATTGTGTCTTTTAAGGTGAGTTATGGGACATTACTCGATACACCCTTTTCTTACAAAATTTTTCACACCTTTATACATATACATAAACTAACGAAGTGAAACGACATGTGGATTTTGATTGTGTTATACCATTTAGTTGACGTGAGGGTATTTTAAATCTTTCTTTCTCTACGTGTTCTTGTCTCAGACACATCTTCTTCTTTCTCTTCATCCCCATCTTCTCTTTAAAATAAACAAGTTAAGTCAAGTCAGTGAGTCAGTACAGGTCGAGAAATGTTGGGGTACCTGACGTCGTGCGGTCTTGAGGGACAGGTAGTGGTTGAGGGTCTCAAATGAGCTTGAGTACAGGCAACACAGCCATTACGGTAGGTTGGTAGAGTAGGAGACAGTAGGGGAAGAGGAGGGCGGAAGTTAGAAAGGGTGGTAGTCTCAGAAAAGGTTACTCAGTCGAGACGCGTAGTCCACCGGTTTCATAACCTCAAAGTCGAAGTTGTAGTCAGGAAGGTTACTTATAGGTCCTGACTAAAGGAAAGCCTACCTGACCAAATAAACGGTTTCAAACCAATAAAAGTTTTTCACTGGAAGTCACTCTTCTGACCCTTAGTTTTGTTAGGTTTGTCACTCTTCTTGTACCTCCGTTGTGTGTTCCGAAATTTTTTTAGTGGACACTAGGTACATATACATACCGATTCAGGGAAACGACAAGTGGACTTTGATAGTGTTGTAACAAACAATTCACCAATATGAGGTTATATTTTAGTCAATTTTATTTTACTGGACACCTGGATAATGATCTCTGTACTCTTCTCAATAAATCTTGTCGGTCGTTCTCCGTCACATCCGAATACTTCATATTGTCTATATAGTCGGACTTCAGATTCTACTCGGAGATTTAGTTAAAATACGTTATGTTATAATTGTACACCATTTTTATTTGGTACTCTATAGTATCATAATGACACTGTGTAGTAAAACGTTTTATAAGTTATCAGTAACCAAAGATAATTACGTTCTTGTAAAGGGAAACAATGTATATCAGTCGTCTTAATAATGGTCACAGACTTGAATGTTAGAGTCTGAGAGATATCTTCCGTTAAAGGATTTGAAGTCCCTTTAGACTAGGTTATCTTTCCACTGGGGGAATTTTATAGTGGGTCCCAAGTTAGGGTCTCTTCGGTCTGACCAAAGAGTCCGTAAGAGTCCGTAAAGAGGGTGTAAGAATCCGTCAAGATTTCCTGTCGAATGTTACAGTCAACGAGTTAAACCAACCGTCAGTACGGGGCACATTCCTTCTTCTGTCTCCGTATTAGACTCACCCCGTACGGTTTCGTCACCCGTATCCCGTCAGACCTCCATTTCTCCTTTTCAAATGAACTGAATCTCAATTAAATTTCAGTTCCGTCGGCTCTTCGACCTCTTATCGATGACTCTTGAAGACTCTGATAATTAAAACGTGTCAAGTCGTGATATTTAAATGCGACGAGTAATTCTTAGAGATCTTAAAAATTTCTTGAGACTACAAAGATTCATGGTGATAAGTGACAGTCCTCACATGTGAGTCACACCATTTCTGAGATGATGTTACAATCATATCTTTGGCGGATGAAAAAGAGATCATGTCACGATACGAGGGGACCACCCAACTTAATACTCCCGTATCAGATTCGAAAACGTTGTCTCTGGATTTTATGTCCACCAAACGAAACACGAGTACATTAGTATGGTTCTATTCTTCAGAGTCCTGACCACACTTACTAGACGGTAAAAGTTGTCACCCGAAGGTAGAGGACCGGTTACACGGACACGGTAAAGGTAGTAGTAAATCACCGTTCGTAGTGAAAGAGAGGGTAGGGAAACCAGTCTTGATTTAGACATTCCCTTTGACCCTTTTTATTCCGGATCTTCTGTCGGTACGAGGGATGATTATAAGTCTTAAAGAAAATTATTTCTTCCTTTCTTAAGTAGGACCACTGTAGATTTTTTGAGACGGTATCTCTTGAACTATCCCACAATGTTACACTCTGTAGTTTCCTTTTCTAATGTCTAAATTAGAAATGGTAAAATATCTATTATTTGATTTTATATCAAGATACTGTAGAAAGTTGGATAAGTCTTTTTAGACCTTTTAGTCATTCACTGAAAGGAACGATAGTAAGTGATATTTTAGTGTTCATGAACAAAAGGAATTCATAAATATAGGAAACATTAATGTGTTTTATAACGACTTTTATCAAAATAAGAAAGTATTTCATGATATTTTTAATAAACACCGTCTTCTCAAACTTCTGATTCTAAGTGTCTTATACGACACATTTTGTACCGTTATCAACTCGAGAGATAAAGAAGATGATTATTCCCCTGTGTAAAATTATTTATGAAAGTCGAGTATAGGAGTTTCCTTTTGGGGAAGTTGACTCTTTCTACATATAGAATGAGTTTTAACAACGTTGATAATTGTTTGTTTACGAATATTAAGAGGTCGATCTCTAATGAATTTTTAGAACTTAGAATAAATTCTAATTTATATGTTTTTTTTTCTCAATGTATTTGATCAGTATTTAAAACCACGTTAAGTATAATCATTATGACATGGTATTAACGGATACCACTATTATCCACAAAATATGTATAATTGACACTGAACGAGTAAGTTACCGGGATTTAACAGAACACTGATGTACCACGTAAACTATGTCTTAAAAAGAAGGTCTAGGGGATTCTTGTAATCGGTCTTACAGGTAGTAATACAATACATGTGATTGGAGAAGTCAGAAATTCACGTTAATTAATAAAATGAAAAAGATACTAGTTACGTTAAGATTAAACCTTCAAACCAAGTTAATGTCGTTAGTCTCTTAAGTGGAATGGACACCTCTATTTTGTTTATTTCGTTCTTTTATGGGACTTTTGGTGTGAAAGAAACCCTTCAAACAGCTAAAAGTATTTCATTTTACAGGTCATCTTAAATGAGAAAGAAAGGGAAAAAAAATTGATAATTCTGTACCCGTAAACCATAAGAAGTGAAGAGATAAGAACGATTGTATCAAGGAGAAATAAGATAAACCCAATATTATTTTGATTATTGACAGAACCAAGAACAATTTTTCAGGGATTGTCACCACACTGTCTATAACCTTAATTTGACGACTGAGTGAGAGTGTACTGACGTGACACTTCAGGATCTTGAATCCCCTAGATCTTCTTTTTAAGACACAGTTCACGTGGTTCATCAGTGTTCTTTCTTTCGTTTAAGTCTTAACTTATCTGATACCGATCTACCTTGAGGGTATCCACTGTGTCATTCTGATTTAAAAATTAATATTTTAGATTCCAAGTCAACATGGAAGACACCTTACTCAGTTGTTGAACAGTGTCCAGTAAACGTCCCTTCTACCCAAAGGGGTCACCGAATCGTCTATTTCTTAGGAGGACGTTACGTCCTCTGAGTCCTCTACACCCAAGTTGGGGATCTAGTCCTTTTAGAGGACCTCCTCCTTTGTCGTTCGGTGAGGTCATAAGAACTGACTTTTTAGGATACCTGTCTCCTCAGACCGTCCGATGTCAGGTGTCCCAGCGTTTCTCAGATTGCACTGACTCTCATGTGTGTGTGTTTGTGTGTGTGTCCTCCCTTTCACGGGTACTTTAGATATGACGAATTTTCCGATTTCTTATGACAACTCATCCTTATGTGGTTGATATGTAAACGGATTTACATTATTCTCCTTTTTTACCGAAGATACTTCCGTACCATATTTAGTTAGAGTGATTCGACAACCGGTAGAGAATACGGTAGGAGTACTAGTTATTAATCGACTGACTTTTGATGACTTAAGGGAGACTTCATATCCGTGATCACCTTACGTCGTCTAAGGAGTGTTCAGTTTACAAATTAGTTGACATCTTTTCAAATTCCGCACGAGAAGACTGGGAGTGGGTAAGCAGGGTGGGGTCTAATAGGAGACGGGACGAAACGAGACACGGATCCTCGTCTCAGACTTAATGACAACTCACTTATTTCGAAGACGAAGTCCCGGGGAAGGTGTAACACGGATTCTGAAACTTAATAAAAAGAACACATCATGAAGAATTGTCATATTTCAAGTAACGGTGTACTGGACATAGGTTGGGACGGGTCCTCCCATTTAGGAATTCTGACAGTTGACTATGACATCCACCTTCTCACCGAGGAGGATTCTACGGGTGTAGAATGGGGGTTTAAAACTTATACAAAGGAGTGTCTCGTTTTCTACGGTCTGACTACGGTACACCCCTGAGTCAGACGGTCTCGACTGAAATTTCTTCCTCCTAACTCGGTTTCTTACACCTACTGTAGATCTACGACCTTTTCCGTTCCTTTACCTAAGAGGTGATCTCCTTGTTCGGGAAGACTATAGAACTAAAATTGGGTCACTCTGGAGACATACTGAAGATTGAAGATCTTAATATAATATTTAAACTTAACCAAATTCGGTACTTCAAACATCAGTAAAAATGGAGTCATTGTCCTTCGTATTTGGACCGAAGACCGACCTACACCGATTACCCTTAGTAGGTTTCTTCTCAAGTCTGGCTTTCCTCTTTTACAAAGAAAGGACAAGATACAACGACAGCAATAAGTCAGCGATTCAGCACAGACTGAGACGTTGGGTACTTGACGTCGTACGGTCCGAAGGGACAGGAAGTGACAGAGGACCTCAAAGTACAGGTAACTCAGTCTCTGATTCGGTCACTAACTTAGGTAATCGGACAAGATATGGACGAGACTTTGGTTACAGTACCGTCCCGTGAGTATCGAGATGGCGAGTCTGGAGATCTTAATGACGGTACCAGGGGACGAAGTGACCAGGTCGAGTCATCCTAGGACCCCGTGTTAAGTAGAGGAACGGGGAAATTGGAATCCCAATCATTCTTGAAAAATGAGAACGGACAAAGGAATCAGGTGCGTGTTAAAGTATTTACTCGGATATCACGACTTATCATAACGAGTTTTTAAGCACAGATGGGTCTTGGACTCTTACATTAAAATAAACCAGTATCCCAAAGACATCTACATCAATTTCTAGAACTCTATTTTAGTAGGACCTGAATCCCACTTGAAATTCAGGTTACTGACTATAGGAATAGATTTCTTCTTTCCTACGTTTTTTTTTCTTTTTAGGGGTTTCTTCCGATATACTTCTACGGAAAACTTCGGTTACTTACGGTTTCTAACGACCGTCTGTGATCTTCAATCTTCTTTTTGTACCTGTAAAAAGGGGGGAAAATCTCCGAGATCTTCGTTGATTTAGAGGGTTGTATAACTAAAAACTGAAGACTGGAGGAATTGAAAACAAAATTCGGTGACTCAAACACCATTCAACGAAACCTTTGGGACCCTCTGATTATGTTATGGAAATAATTTCAGATAGCTTGGTAGACTCAATCGAAGACGAAAGACGGTCCTAGGACCCACTGTTCTTTGGATACCAATACTGTGAACACTTTCTGTCCTTCTACCATTCTTCCAATTTTAGGATCCGATGTCTCAGTTGTAATTTTTAATAGAGTGTCAAATTACATTCCCCGGTATTGACTTTTTATATTTAACATTGTCGGAATGTAAATCCGACTTTTTTTAGTAGACTACAATAACGGGTACATCTGAATCGTTTAGTGAATCATAAAGAATAACATTTATAGTGGTACAAATTTTACCTCAATTATGTTGAACAAAAAGGACAGATTACGACAAGGTTCTCAATCTCCTTTATCATCTTATATCCCTTTACTATCGTCGGTAGACTAGATCTGAACTGAAACAGTGGTTGTTCAATACATTAGAATAAAGTTAATTAATTGAAGACACTAGAGATTAAGGGAGTAGAGATTTTACTCCTCGAACCCGATCTATTATGTGTTCACCTAGTAAAACACTATTGTATAATATCAAACAAACTAACTTTGTTCCTTCTGTACATTTTTGTCGGGAAGAATACTTTTTCTGGTTCCCCTAAAAACCATCAACTAGTGTTCGAGTCTTCTTTGGTCAATTCAGTACACCCATGATTTTTAATTAATTAATCTTTCTCTTCTTTTTGTTATATCTGAATCAGACATAATCTTTATAGATAGATTTCCCTCTATGCTCAAGATGACTTGACACAATACACCAGTTAATTTTTGTAATTTAAACATTTTATTATAATTGTTATTTTTAATATTGGTTCCGTCCCAATAGTCTTACTAAGTCGTACATCTTTTATGATATGCTTATATATCCCCTTCTTTTACCGTTGGGTGAGTCATAAGAACTTTTGGGGTACCTGACTCCTTGGACCTCTCGATGTCAAGTTGCCTAGTGTTTACCAACCTGTGTTTACTCACTGACTCATATGTATTATATATACAACTAAATTAATCGTTTCTTATATATAGGATCTTTTACTTTCCAAATTCTACCATTATTCGTCCCTTTTGATTCCGATCTCTTAGTTTCACCTCGTTTCCATTAAAATCTTCGTGTTGGTCCCTTTCTTGTTATTATTAATTTTGATAATTATAGTTTGTCACCTCACCGTTACAAACCACGGTCCTGTTAAGTTTCGATTTCGATCCATTGTAAAATCCCAAGATTAGTTGGATAGTTTTGAGTATTCTCTATTAACGATCCTTGAGAAGGTTTGAGGTGACTGTAGTAAAGTCATACAACTTTGACCGGAGGTATCCTCATAAAAGTGGTGTTTTTAGTCGTTTGTGACTTTTATTCTCAGAAACAAAAGGCGGTTCTGGACCATCGATTTGTAAATGGTACTGTGATGATCCATAAAATCTTAAGGTCGTAACTTGTCAAGCTGTAAACGTTAAAATAAGGGTTTGGATACTCAGATTCTAAGATAAACTGAACTGAATCATCTCCCCCTTTAGTTTTCTCTCCTGAGATTCATTTCAATTTCACGGAAGTCCCAGAAGGGACCTCCAGGTCACGAATTTTGGGACGTGAGAGTTGTGTCCCTGGTACCCAAACTAGGGACGAACCCTTTGCATAGGGGGTACGATGTGGTGTACCGGTTTTATTTATTTTTTTTATTTACGGAAGTTTCACTCTGGAGACGTGGGTCAAAGGACTAAGATGTGTGAGTATAAGAAGGAGTATAAGAAGACGACTATTACTGCGAAGGTACATGAAACCGATAAAGGAGGGGTGGTCAAAAGAAATAGTAGAAAGAATAGTTCTAGACTGTCACTGGGTATTATTTCTGGAAGTTTATCCACTTCCAAACAACACGTCTTTTCTCTATTTCGAATAATAATAATAATATATTAAATAGTCGTCTCCATAATACCACACTAAATTTGTTGTTGTTAATACAAATCTAATTGTGGTAAGCAATGAACCGTGACTAATAGATGTGTATATTGACGACGACGATTCAGTGAAGTCAGCACAGGCTGAGACACACTGGGGTATCTGCCGTGGGGTGGTCCGAGGGGGTAGGGACCCTAAGAGGTCCGTTCTTGTGACCTCACCCAACGGTAACGGAAGAGGTTACGTACTTTCACTTTTCACTTTCACTTCAGCCAGTCAGCACAGACTGAGAAGCGTTGGGGCACCTGTCGTCGGATGGTCCGAGGAGGCAGGTACCCTAAAAGGTCCGTTCTCATGACCTCACCCCACGGTAGCGGAAGAGGTGTATATTGTCTTCAATGAATTATAGGGGACCTAAGAAAGTAAAGACTTCTTCCTGAATGTTGAAGATTTAGTTTATAAAACTTTCAAGATATACTGTATTATTTTGTTTTTATAAAACAGTTTATGACACCGAAGGGACCACCGAGTCTGCCGCTACTTAAACTGACATTACGTCCTCTGGGTCCAAACTAGAGATCCAGTCCTTCTAGGGGACCTCTTCCCTCACCGTTGGGTGAGGTTATAAGAACGGACCTTTTAGGGTAGCTGTCTCCTCGGATCTCCCGATGTCAGATACGTCGGCGTTTCTCAACCTGTGTTGACTCACTGATTGTGTGTGTGTGTACGCTTATTTTTAATAACAACAATAATATGATAGTGATTTAAAATGGACGTAGGGTTGAATTTTAACATAAATAAGATACTAAAATCGTCCTCGTTCTTGACCGACGTGTAGGTTAGAGGAAATAGGGGGTAGGTGTAGCACATAGACTTACACTAATTTTTGGTTTTGTTACGTTAGGTCCGGAACGGTAAAGGGTGTATTGTCGTCGTCACTGGTGACGTTTGTTAGAACACTGAAACAAGTAGAGAAGTCCTCTTATCATCCCTGGATATTATGGTCTCGGAACGAGTACACCTCGTAGAGGAAAGAGTCATACGAGATTCTTTATTTTAAAAACTTTCATTTTCGTAAAACTTTATAAAGTGTAACATAAAAGCAAACATAATAGAGTGAAATTTTCAGTAAGGGAGATGGTGATTCCGATTCCGTATCCCAAGTTGTCGGATCTTTTTCTTTCATCATTTTCGGATCTTGTTTCTCCAGTTAAAAAAGAGAAATTTCAAGTTTCAAAGCTAAAAACTCAGGTGTCGTTCTCTTATGAGAACTCTCAGTCCGAAACGACTCTCTCATTTCTTACAAGATTTTAGGTTTCAGACGGAAACGTACACTTCGAATCTCCAGACTTATATATTATAAAAGATTCCATATTCATCTCTCCTATGTCCTATAGTGTAGTATAGGATCTCGAACACAGATGGAAAGTCAAAGTTTACTTGTTAATCCATCCTCTTACAACCCCCACTCCTATCCTCCATCGTACTCTTTACGTCCCTCATTCCTCTCTTTAAGTCTAATCCTGTCAGGTTCTTCAACGCTCCTGAGACTTTTCTCGGAAATGGGTGACCAGATGTCTTTAAGACTATCTTTAAGTTTTATTCGACTCTTACTCTCGTTGACTCGACCATGAGGTCAAATGTGACACGTCTTGGGACGTTGTCGTTCCGGTCCTCTTTCGTCCAATCCATGTACCCCGACCTGTAAGAACGTAACAGGGGAATGGAGGACTCATTGTCTCTTCACTAAGTCCCTGAAGGGACCACCAATTCTGGTGCAAAGGTGACGTCCCCGTACCTAAGTTAGGTACCAGCCAGTGTACGACACGTTGTTATATTTATATTTTTAAAATATAAATATTTGGGTCCAAGTTAGGGACTCAGCCCTTCTAAGAGACCTCTTCCCTTACCGTTAGGTGAGGTCATGAGGACGGATCTCTTAAAGTGCCTATCTCCTGAGAAACCCCAGTGTTTCTCAGTCTGTGCTGACTCACTGATGTGAAGTGAAAGTGAAAGTATATATATATATATATACTTTACCGTTGGGTGAGGTCACAAGAACGGATCTCTTAGGGTCCCTACCCCCTCGGACCACCCGACGGCAGATACCCCAGTGTGTCTCAGCCTGTGCTGACTTCACTGAATCGTCGTCGTCGTCGTCGTCGTCGTCGTCGTGTGTATGTATATACACACACTAAGTCCTCAAGGGTACTCCCCATCTTTCTATTTCACTTGAATGGACTCCCCAGACCTACTTATCCTTCAAAAGAATACGGTGTCTCGAAACTTTGGTTTTAGGGTATATTCCCTCATTTAACCTCAGTATTGACCTAGAGACCCCTCTTGTATCACCCTTTCTCAACATCGTTTTAAACGGTGGGGACAGAGAAACCGTACGTCTAATGAAACTCTACGTTTGTTGGTTCCGGGTCTGCTGAGTCCTTCTTTGAGACTGGAAGGGGGATTGGCGGATTTCTTACATCTACCCTTGGACAAGGTCTTTCCATCGACAGTGGTATCTTTTGATCTTACATTCAATCCACACATCTTCCCTTCCTTGGATCGTTTCAAACAATTTTAAAAAGACACAGAGACGTACCGGATCGTTTGTAGACAATTGGTTTATAAGTAAAAAGGTACAGGTACAGTTTACTGAAGAAGGGGAGCTTCAGGGTTCGGTGAGAGGAGTTGTAGGAGCAAACAGAAATCGACTTCCACTATAAATTCTACTCTTAAAGTCGGACAAACCACGGAATCTAAAAGACCCAGAGAGAATACATATGACCAATAATTTGAATACACACTAAACGAAGACAATTACATGGAGGACAGTTAAATTAAGAATCTTGTCGGTCTTCTTGAACCTTCTCACCTCCTTTCAAAGAAGGAGGGGTTGTCTTAGTCCCGTCCTAAACCAGTCTACCGCCTCCATTAGTTCAAATGGACCTCGTTAAAGTGTGGCATAGTTACGATTCTCTTGTCTTGTGTTCAATGTGGTAGACGTCTGTGTAATCTTCTCCGTCGAGACCTGTGTCTCACGGATCACTTCCACGATATTTGGTAATTCAATAGATCAATACACAGTTGTCATCTGCTTAAATTTAATACTCTCACTTTAAATTACGGGTTTCTTGGGTTGAGTTCCAGGCACTCTCGGTGTCTATTTCTGTTTCCCCTTTCGTTTACAAGGAGGAACCGAGACTGTACTCAAAGCATTTTGTTTCATCTTCTCTTATATACTTTCTGACCCGAATTATTTTCTTTGTAATTTAAATTCTTTTTCTCTGGTAAGATTTTGTTTTCTCGTACTCGATAAATTATATAAAAACACGAGTCAGGGGTTTAAAGAGTAATTGTTGTTATTCCGGAACATTCGTTCCACTATATTTATATCTCTTTTATTCCAATGAAAAAGAACATATAGACTGACCGTTTCGTATATAAAATTGAACGGTATTGGTGAGGTTCAGTGAATGAAACTCCTTGCCATGAAACCCATTATTCAGTCGATTATTTCTCTGGTCTTTGGGGCGACGAGAACGACACTTTCCTAATTTTGTCCTTCGAGATTAACTTCCCGGACGTAAGTAAAAGAGAATACTGACTTCCTTCAGAGGGACCTCAGACCCCTCACTATTTACAGTTATAGGTAGTCTGATTTCGGGACTCACAGTCTGGGTCCACCTAGGTCCCCTACTACCCGGAAGGATACCTTTCGTCACCAATACGGTTCCTTTCTATCGTCTCAAAACTTACCTCTCACAGTTCCTTCTTCCCACACTTCGATCTTCTCTCTGTGTTGACCGGTCAGTAGAAATCTTCCACCTCGTCTTCAGTAGGTATTTTGGAGTAGGGACACTTCGGGATTTATAAATCTAAGGGATTATACACCCTAAGTTCTCTTTGAAGTTCAATTGATTCTGAGACTGGAACCAAGAGAGTCCGAACATTGAGGAAATATTTTAACGGAAATAGGATTTTTACAGTATATGAGAATCTTTTAACCTACACTACCAAAACACTTCATACTTGTTTACCCTACCGGTTCTCCAACGTACCTAGGTTACCTTTTTCTCACAATTATATAACCCCGTTTATATGGAGTCTTAGGTTCTCACCTTCATCTTTATGATCTCGGGTCACCGTTTAGGGACCCTAAACTTTTTGTGAGGTCTTCCTGTGCATCTACTGTCTAAAATGTCAGCGTAGAAGATCGTCGGGAGTGTCCAATGACTTCCCCGGATCACTTGTCGTTCAACGTACCGATACACAGTAATCCACTGATTCTACCCAAATACAATACTCACCCTAATATCTACTAAAACGAAGGGAAGGAAATAAAAGATCTCAGATGTATGTGTATTTATTACAAAGAGGTTGTATATCTTACATGGTCAGTAAGAAGTAGTCACTCCCTTTTTTTCGTTTTGAGTTAAGGACGGTCATAAAATTTATTTATGTTATATTGTAATCCAATATTTATCTTTTTATCGGTGAAACTTATACAAGTTCGAGTCGTTCGTCTATAGAGAGGGAGAGAGAATGAGAAAGGACAAATAAAGAGGTCACAGGAAAGTGTAATACTGATTGAGAAGTGAAGTGAGTATCCAATGGACTTAACGAATTTCAAGTAACTCTTTTTTTCTAGTCATAAGTATTTTTTAGATAATATAGGAATTCGGAAATCATTTAATTGAGTTTGTTTTAATATCTTTTTCTTAGTACTAGGAATCTAATTTTGGAGTTTGATTAAAAATGTAAGATGATATGGGTGTGATGGTGGTGCTATTGTATGAGTACACGTACGTTATTACAATTTTAATTATATTTAAAAATTTTGAATAAACGTCAAGTTCATATAAACAATTTTATTAATAATCAAAATATACTTACAAGGTACTCCAGTTTCCCATTAACAGAGAATCCTTTCATTTTTTATAAGGTGAATAAGGTAATCCACCGTCGTTTTGTGACGGTTTAGGAAACAGAACTTTACAGAACTGTCCAATATGATGTGTCTCTTTATTTTTACAAGTTAACAATGGAGAGTCACCTTCCCTGAGGTATTTGTAGTTCTAAGTATCACATAACTTAAATTTCCGAACTAACAATGTCATTTAATAGAAAGTTTAATTTTTTCTAAGTCTAAAGGAAACAAAAAGTTAGGTCAGGTTTCTTAAACAATTAATATATACGGTTATTATTAGATGCTCAAAAGATAAAAATACTTCAACTGAGGTCACCCATCTCGATTTGTACTTTGGTTATTTATGGCCATTGCAGTTTTTATGATCCGACATTAGAAGTAGAGGAAATAATGGTCAGAACACAGTAGACTCACTTTAGTAGGAGAAAGATTTTTCAAACTTCTAGTAATATTGTGTGTAACAGTTTTAACGAACAATTCTAAAGGACTCATTTTGTTTCTATAGGTGAAGGAAGTGGGGGTTTAAGTGGACAAAACATCCCGGGTGCAGGTACGGCCTTCAAGAGCATACCTTACGACAAGAACGGGGTGGAGGTAATTATAGAACCCCATCTCGTCTTTTTCCAGGTTTATCCCTGTCTTTATATGGTTCATGTTCCTGATTTTCATACATATCTCAACTTCCGAATTGAGGAATGTCCAAATGGTTTGACGAAAGGTTTCAAAATGATAATGAAAGGTTTCAAAAATATTTATCATTTATCATTAAATAATAAGAGTAGTCACTCTTTATACACTCCCAAGTCCAGTAAGTTGTAAGAGTAGTTATGAACCATAATTATAACCGTCATTAAAGGTAACATGGTTGAGATTACACATATTTCACTATAGAAGGACTCCAAAGACAAAAATTCCTAGGGGAATCAAGAGGTGTATTGAAACAATTCTTGAAGATGTATTTACTCGACCCCGTACCACCAACATGGTAAATACATATTGTCTATATGTCTACATAGAAATAGAGGGATCGGGAGCCTCAAAGGTCCCGGTCCTATCGGTCTGGTGGGTCCGACGAAAGAAGGTCTAGTTTCCCAGAGTAGATGAAGGGAGTTTCACGGTATGTTTGACGTAAAAGTCACATACAGTATACTTTGTCTGACCCTCTGAAAACTTTTGTATATGAATTCGAAGATGAAAGGAGGACAATATAGTCAAAGCTAATCTTATAAAACCGTGGACTAATCATTCGTCTTAAGGAAGTAAACATAATAAGAGGAGAGAAATAAGACCCTTGTTCCCTCCCCAACTTCTGGGACCACCTCGTCCGTCAAAGTCCCTTCTAAGTCATCACCTGAATCTTTTGTGAAGACTTTACCCAGATGATGTAGGACTCTGGGACAGTAATTCGTATCCTGAATGGGTACAATATTTTATACTTTAGACCGTTTTCATTATATTCAAAAGTGGACTCATTTAGTCGAGATGTAGTCAAATGTTCTTCCAGGTATTTTACTAGTTAAATCTTTTTGAGCAAGGAAGGTAAAGCTAAAACGTTTACATACGATACTTCGTGTGTAAATCCTTCCTACACGGGACATCGAAGATTTCGAATCAGTGGATGGGGAGTTTTGTAGAGGTGGTACACAATAGTGACTGGTCAATGTCTTAGTACCACAGTACCTTTCTCTAACTGACATACCACTTCGAAAAGACCTTCGTAAAGTAAGATCCGAGAGAAGAATAGAAACTACAAAAATTTGAGTGAAGTCGTTGAGACCTAGTTGTTAGTGGAGTAATTGCAGGATAGAGTATGAAGGACACGATAACGACCTCTGGTACATACCATATTTTTACTAACCTTGTTCACTACGTAAACAAGGTCCTCTTTATTCAAAATAATAGTACTTTATAGTCCGTTCTGATCCAATCTACAAGGACACTTTAACAGACTACTCTATATCGAAGACCTCCGTTCTTTTAATCGGAGTTCGGTCAGAGTTCACAAAGGACCTAAATAAATAAAAGAATTATTAAATAACTTTGTTTTAAGTACATTGTATCTGATTTATAACTTCACTATTAAACCACTGTATAGATTGTGTAAGTGTCACAATACGTTAGTGGAGAAATCAGATCAAGATTCTGTCAAGGTAGTGAGGTCGCGTTTTGGGATATAGGTAATTTGGTAAAGAAGGGTAAAAGTGGGGAGGGATCGGGGACCTGTAGACTTAAGAGATACCGAAATAGGTAAGACCTATAAAGTACATTTATCTTAGTATGTTATAAACTGAAAAGTATCGACTGAAGAAAGTGAATCTTATTACAAAAGTTCCAAGTGGTGTATGTAGGTGACACCATCCATATTCATGAAGGCAGGAAAAGTACCGGCTTTATATATATATGTATGTATATATATGTATATATATATGTGGATAAGAATTTTCACTGTCCTGTGAAAATAAAAAGTCGACACTATGACCCGTGCACCCTAGAATCGAAGGGTTTCTCCCTGACTTGAACGTGGGGGTGTTACCTTCATACTTTAGAATCAGTGACCTGGTCGTCCCTTCAAGAACTTTATATAAAAAAATTAGTATTAAACAAATAGGTGAATAGACAACTACTTATAAACCTGACAGAGGTGGAAAACTGATGATGTTTATCACGACGATACTCGTATACATAGGTTCTTGAATAAAATCATGGATATAAGACACAAAAACAAAAACAAAAATCCACATATGGATCCTCAAGTTAACGACCCAGTATTCCATTCGGATACAAATCGAAAAACTCTTAAAGGTTTGACCAAAGGTATTACCGCCTTGGTAAAACGTAAGGACGGTCGTTGCATCCTTTCAAGGTCAAGAAGGAACGGTTGTGAATCAAAGGTAAATAATAATAATACTATCGGGGTCCTCTACACTTCATCTTGGAGTAACACCAAAACCTAATATAAGGGGACTACTGATTACTACAACTCGTAAAAAGTACACGAAAGGCCGGTAGACACATAGAAGAAACCTCTTAGATAAATACAGGTAAAGAATAAAAAATTAAGTCAACAAACAGAAAAATAAGACCTCAACGTTGTCAAGAAATATATAAGACCTATGATCAGGGAACAGTTTATATAATAAACGTTTATAAAAGAGAGTAAGACACCTAATATAAAAGTAAAGAAACTTATTATAGGAAACTGTGTGTTTTCCAAAATTAACTCTACTAAGGTTAAATGGATAAAAAAAGAAGAGAATGAGAAGAAAACCACAGTATGGATTCTTAGGTAACTATTCAGGTTTCAGTTTTTTTAAATGGGGATACAAAAGGAGAGTATCAAAATACTAAAAATCAAGAATATAAATCCAGTGACTAGGTACAACTTAATTAAACATAAATATCACGTTCCATCCTTAGGTTGAAGTAAAATACTTACACCAATACGTCTGTAGTATATAACTTTTCTCTTCAGAAGTGGGTGACTCGAAACCGTGTGACAACTTTTAGATAACCGGTATCTACATACCCAAATTAAAAATTTGTGAGTTAAGATGAGGTAGATATGAAGATCCGAATACGATTATGGTGTGACAAAACTAATGATATCGAGACAACTTCAAAATTTTAACCCTTTACGCTCAATAAGTTGAAATGAGAGAAAAAACTCTAACAAAACCGATAAGTCCCGGGGAATACTAAGGTTTACTTATATTTCGTATGGTAAAGTTACACAACTCTGAATTCAGAAACAAGAAAATAGAACACAAGTCGATTATAAAACTGTCGTTAAAGGAACAAGTGATCCTCGATTTTGTGTGTGTATGTGTGTGTGTGTGTGTGTGTGTGTGTGTGTGTGTGTGTTTTGGGAGGGTCAAAAATCTCTAACTGAGACACTACTCAGTGAGGGAGTTGTGAATCGGTCCGACAAATGTTGAGACTTAATCTGAAGTGAAGGAAGAACGTGACTCTGATCTCCAGTCGATCTCCATTTTCGAATCTCGTAAGATACCAGAAAGGACTCATAGACTGGAAGGAACCTGTTTATAAACCCAAAGATTTAAGGGTTTATATACACCTACGAAAAGGTTCAAGACCAAAGAGTTTTTTCTTTTGTCAGAAGGGTCGAAAAGAAGGGTCGGAACCCTGTCAGACAACGCAGAGTCGGTTTTCCAAATCGGGGTCCGTCGATACCCAACAAACGGTGGAATGTTACAAAGTCCCATTACGACCGGTCAAAAGATGGGACTCACTCGAGGTTCAATCCGTTTCGTCTCTGGAACGATCACAGAGTGTGTCGAGGGTCTCTCGAATCTGATTTGTTTGTATTATAAAACAGTCAATCTAGACGAGACGAGGGATACCTGGTCCCTCAGCCTGAGAATGTGACCCATCCACCCGACGGTAGAAGTTCTCGTGGTGTTTCGACCCCTCCCCAAACCCGTTCTCCTTCATTTTTACGGTGTCGCGAAAGGATAGTAACAATTCAACGGAAGACAAAAACTAAGTCGTAGGTGGACCGACGACATTTGGAAACTCACAAAAGGCCTTAAGATTGTTTCAACTAAGACGGTCAAAGACGAAGAAAAGGCACAAAGACGTCTCTCTATCCTCGAACCTCGATGTCGAGACGGTGAAACGACTATAGGGGGTTTCAAGAAAAATTCCGGTACGTTTAGATGAGTCTCACATAAATCTTCGAGAACACTACCAGACGTAGTTGTCTCATTAACTTTGACCAATCTTCCGATGAGTATTTAAGTGAAAGGGTCTTTTATTGGACATACGGTTATATGTGTTTTTTAAAATTTGTTTAATCCAAATATCTTTACTGATCTTAAAATAAAATCTACGGAAACCCATATTCATAAATAGTAAAATTTTATAGTACTTATTTTTATCGAGTCAATTTTAGACAATATACGGATCAGTCATGTAGAGAGATAATCTTTTGACGGTGTATGATGATAATTTACATTTTGACAATGTCATATTCCTATTAAACTCCAAACTTTCTATTAGATAGAAGACACCAGTTTTAAGGTAGAAATATACAGTGATTACACAAATATTCATTTCATGATAACAACGTAAAATCAACGATCAAGTCAAGTCAGTGAGTCAGCACAGGTTGTGAAACGCTGGGGTACTTGGTGTCGTGCGGTCCGGAGGGACAGGTAGTGGTTGAGGGCCTCAAGTGGGTTTGAGTGTAGGTAGTTCAGCCACTACGGTAGGTCGGTAGAGTAGGAGACAGTAGGGGAAGAGGAGGACGGGGGTTAGGGAGGGTCGTAGTCTCAGAAAAGGTTACTCAGTTGAGAAGCGTACTCCACCGGTTTCTTGACCTCAAAGTCGAAATCGTAGTAAGGAAGGTTTCTTGTGGGTCCTGACTAGCGAAAATCTTACCTGACCAACCTAGAGGAACGTCAGGTTTCCTTAGAGTTCTCAGAAGAGGTCGTGGTGTCAAGTTTTCGTAGTCAAGAAGCCGAGAGTCGAAAGAAGTGTTAGGTTAAGAGTGTAGGTATGTACTGATGACCTTTTTGGTATCGGAACTGATCTACCTGAAAACAAACGTTTCATTACAGGGAAGAAAACTTATACGATAGATCCAACCAGTATTGAAAGGAAGGTTCCTCATTCGCAGAAAATTAAAGTACCGACGTCAGTGGTAGACGTCACTAAAACTTCCGGTCTTTTTATTTCAGAGAGTGACAAAGGTGACAAAGGGGTAGATAAAGGGTACTTCACTACCCTGGTCTACGAATCAAAAGACTTACAACTCGAAATTCGGTTGAAAAAGTGAGAGGAGAATCTGAAAGTTGTCTCCGAAAAATCAAGGAGAAGTGAAAGACGGTATTCCCACCACAGTAGACGGATAGACTCCACTAACTTTAAGGAGGGTCGTTAGAACTAAGGTCGAACACGAAGAAGGTCGGGTCGTAAAGAGTACTACATGAGACGTAACTTCAATTTATTCGTTCCACTGTTATATGTCGGAACTGTATGAGGAAAAGGATAAACCTTGGTCAGACAACAAGGTACAGGTCAAGATTGAAAACGAAGGATTGGACGTATATCCAAAAAGTTCTCCGTCCAGTCGACCAGCTCATAAGACAAGAGAAAGTCTTAAAAGGTGTCAAATAACACTAGGTGTGTCAGTTTCCGAAACCGTATCAGTTATTTCGTCTTCATCTAAAAAAGACCTTGAGAGAACAAAAAAGTTACTAGGTCGTCTACAACCGTTAAACTAGAGACCAAGGAGACGGAAAAGATTTTGGTCGAACGTGTAGACCTTCAAGTGCCAAAGTGCATGACGACTTCGGACCGAACCTCTTAAAACTCGTAATGAAATGATCGCACACTCTACTTCTGTACAGGTTTAGAAATTGCTGGGGTACCTGACATCGGGTAGTCCGAGGAAACAGGTACCTTATGACCTATGACTTACCCAACGGTAAAAACGAAGGTCTCCAAGAAGGACTGGGTCCCTAGTTTGAGTGTAGAGCACACATATTTATTTCTGTATTAACGGATGTATAAAATTTTTATTGTTTTTTCATATAAAACTTCCAGGATAATTTATAAATTGGAGTAAACTCAGAGTGTAATTCGGACACTCCCTTTCTAAGGATCCCGTTAATAGACTCCGTAGTCCTCACACTGAGTACCCATAGTACTTATAGTAAGACTAGAACATAGACTCTCTCTATTCGACACTCTTTGTCTTGTTGTACTGAATATTTTCTGATGGAATTAACCTTGAACTTGTACCCTGATGGCTGAACCCTTCCCTTATTTTTGGTTCTTTCATAGTTTTATAAAACCCCTTGAAGAACCGGTTCTTCTAAGGGAAGAGAAATGACCTGAGAATTAATTAATCAAAAACCAAAAAAAAAAACATTCTATCACACTTCCTTCTAGATCTCGAGATTCTCTCTTTATAGTTAATTTTTCCAAACAAATAAACAAAAGTTACTTTAGAATGAATCAAAGTTAAAACTAACATTCCCAGATAAAAAAAAGTTAATATCTTTCAATTTTCGTGGGGTAGAGGGTGGAGGGGTGGGGTGGAGTGAATGATGACCAAAATCCTTTCCGTCTGTTTTTCGTCTCTAAGTAGATAATACGATATCTCTTCGTTCGTATGTGAAAAAAAAAAAAAATGGTGTGTTTTATTCTAAATTTCTAAACCATTTTATAGGGAATTAAAACAAAATAGATAATTAGTTTTAATTTACAATAAGAAACACTAAACTTAACGGGCCCATAATGTCTTGATATAATTTTTTTTTTTTTGATAACTTAAAAAAGTGACCCTAATTGATTTAGGATGTCCTTATACACATCCATACTCAGTAAAAAAAGAATATAAGACAAAACTTAAGACACACTAGAAAGAGGTATGGAAAAAGAAAGAAGATTAAAATTTACAAAAGAAAATACAGAAACCATTAAAACAAGGACGGTATAGAGAAGAAAAAATATCCTGAAGGTAGTATATGACCCGGACGACCCAAATGGGAAATATAGAGTGAAAAAGGAGAGAGTATAAAATGTGTTTATAGAAAGGTTTCTCAAATGAGGTACAGAGAAGTTATCGATTACTAATACGACAAAGGGGACGTGCAAAGTTTTCCGGGACCCTTTGAGATGACAGTCGATGGGACACCTGTGAGTGACCGTGAAGGGTCACGGTAGACCCTAGGACCTCGTCCCAGGGTTGTCCGACTGTGAGAAAGGTCAAACCTAGGACTTCCCGGTAAGGGGAATGGGAAGTATTCTTAAGTGTTATGTAGTCGGTTTATACTTACCGACCAAGTGACCGTTAGTCTCGTTAGAGTCTTTCTCTAATGTTTAAATTTAAGATTATCGAAGGGAATTTACAGTGTTTCTTTCCTAAAGGATACCCACGGGACTGAGGTTGAAGACTGGTTCCAGTGGATGGAAGTTCAAACATTGGTACGTCCCTTTTACGTTTTCATCTGTATGAAGTTTTCTGTTTGACGATAACACGATCGTACTGTCCTTATACCCCCTAACAAGAATAAAAAAAGGGTAGAAGGTCATAAACCCATTTCATACGTATAATTAAAATTTTATTTATTGTTTAAGTTTCATTTAGAATAGTATAGTCATACTTTTCGTATAGTCATGAATAACGAACTATCAGTTTATAAGTACTGAAATATACACGAGGAACGAAAAATACGTAGTTTAAGACACAGGAAAGTGGTATCAGGGATAAAATTTGTCTTCTATGGTAACGTTTCATGTCGTTTTGTACATCTTATAACTACAAAATACCATAAGGAGTCGAGGACATTGAAAGGTCAAGAACTGCATTCTAAGTATACTCCGGGTTCTCGTGGAGAACAGGAACCTGGGATACCATAGAGATAACAAAGAAGTACAAATTTTGTTTAATTGGATGTACTAAAGTCAATTAATCTTACCTTTCAAGGGAATCTTTCTGTGTTCCGTTTTTGGAGGTCACTACTTCTCGGTGGTGGATCGATTATACTTCCGAAATTTTTTACATTATCTCTATAAACGGTACAGAATTTGCCTGTCAAACCTTTTCGTAACGGTTTTCGGTAACGTTGACACAGGAACTAAACTCAATATCCTCCTCTTCAGTTAATCGTCATTAAAATCAATCCTCCTGTCGATTGAAACCTTCAGACAATAATTCTTGAAGTGTGGAGAAAGGGGGTGGGGGGGTATTTATCGAGAACCAAATGTAGAAATTTCGTTTCGTGTATGGAATTCCAAGTCTCACCGATCGTCATGCGAAGTTCATATTTTCAATTAGTTTTGTTAAGTAAAGAGTTTACGACTATAAATGAATAAAAAATTTATGTCAACTGGGAACTTGTTTTGTCCATACTTGATACACTCAGGTAAATATGCTTTAAAAAAAACATGTCATAATTTATGAAGTCTTGATGTGTTAGTCGTGAACCAATTTAGGTGTCTACGTCTTGACCCCTACTTCTCCTCGGAATATACTACATGTATATGTCCCGAAAGGTCCACCCACTTACCATTTCTTAGGTGGACGGTTACGTCCTCTGTGTTCTCCGTACCCAAGTTAGGGACCCAGTCCTTCTCAGAGACCTCCTTCTTTACCGTTGGGTGAGGTCATAAGAAGGACCCCTTTTAGGGTGTCTGTCTCCTCGGACCGTCCGATATCAGGTACCCCAGCGTTTTCTCGACCTACGTTGGCACGATGACTTGTGGGTCTACGGTGTTTCCAGTGTATACACCTCCCGACTGATATTTAATATACCCCCCTTATCACTGAGGAACTCCCAACCACAAGGATTGGGAGTACAACAAGTTTCCAGTTGACATCTATAATAATGGCTGAAAGATGTTTACCCCTCTAACTTCGAGTCTCTAGATTGATAAAACGAACTCTAAAGTTTGGATTCACGTTTTCGGTCGGTATTTTAGGACTAAGATTCAGACAACACGAAGGGTATAAAGGTCTCGGTGATAAAAAATGTTATTCTGATAAAATTTTTCTGATGAAAAATGTTATTATGTCCTTCTGATATGTCCTGTAACTAGAGTTACCTTTGGTTGGAATACTTATTATGTTTGTCGATTTCTTACACAACTCTTTGCCACTCGTTTTTGGGAAGAGGTTTTATAAAGTAAGTGACGGATTGTCTAAAGGAGTAGGACCTTGGGTCCAGTCCTCCTTAAATGGACTCTACTTTCGTCATTCTGGAGACAGAAATGGTCAATCATTACCTATAGTTTTATTATAACCATCGGAAAAGTGACATGTCATGAATACGGATCTTGGGAGATAGAGGAGGAGGGTTTAGTCATAAACCACACCCATCCCTGATCGTGTGGGTGAGGTCACAAGAACGGATCTCTTAGGGTCCCTTCCCCCTCGGACCACCCGACGGCAGATACCCCAGCGTTCTCAGGCTGTGCTGACTGCGCTGAATCGTCGTCGTCGTCGTCCCTGATCGTGTATACATATTACTGTTAAGTCCCCTAAGAGTCAAGTCAAATCAGCGAGTCAGCACAGACTGAGTAACGCTGGGGTACTCGACGTCGTACGGTCCGGAGGGACAGGTTGTGGCTAAGGACCTCGGTTGCGTTTGAGTACAGGTGACTCAGCCACTACGGTAGGTTGCTAGAGTAGGAGACAGTAAGGGAAGAAGAGGACGGGAGTTAGAAAGGATCGTAGTCACAGAAAAGTTTACTCAGTCGAGAAGCGTAGTCCACCGGTTTCATAACCTCGAAGTCGAAGTTGTAGTCAGGAAGGTTACTTATAAATCGTAACTAAAGGAAACTCTAATTGTCCAAAATAGAAGAACGTCAGCTTCCTTAGGAGTTCTCAGAAGAGGTTGTGGTGGCAAGTTTTCGTAGTTAAGAAGCCGCGAGTCGAAAGAAATAGTAGGTTTAGAGTGTAAGTATGTACTGATGACCTTTTTGTATCGGAACTGATCTACCTGGAAACAACCGTTTCATTACAGAGACGAAAACTTATACGATAGACCCAACCAGTATTGCAAGGAGGGTTCCTCATTTGTAAAAAATTAAAGTACCGACGTTAGTGGTAGACGTCACTAAAACCTGGGGGTTTTTTATTTCAGAGAGTGACAAAAGTGACAAAGGGGTAGATAAAGGGTACTTCACTACCCTGGTCTACGGTAGACCGTGGTCTACGGTAGACCCTGGTCTACGAATCAAAAGACTTACAACTCGAAATTCGGTTGAAAAAGTGAGAGGAGAATTTGAAAGTAGTTCTCCGAAAAATCAAAGAGAAGTGAAAGACGGTATTCCCACCACAGTAGACGGATAGACTCCACTAACTCTAAAGAGGGTCGTTAGAACTAAGGTCGAACACGAAGAAGGTCGGGTCGTAACGAGTACTACATGAGACGTATCTTCAATTTATCCGTCCCACTGTTATATGTCGGAACTACATGAGGAAAAGGATAAACCTTGGTCAGACAACGAGGTACAGGTCAGGATTGACAACGAAGGACTGGACGTATATCCAAAAAGTTCTCCATCCAGTCGACCAGCCCATAAAGCAAGAGAAAGTCTTAAAAGGTGTCAAATAACACTAGGTGTGTCAGTTTCCTAAACCGTATCAGTTATTTCGTCTTCATCTACAAAAAGACCTTGAGAGAACGAAAAAGCTACTAGGACGCCTACTACCGTTAAACTAGAGACCAAGGAGACGGTTAAAAGATTTTGGTCCCCTAGGATTTAATGAGATTAAATTATTGACAGAATAGTCCTAAACAACTATCTGCTGTCACCCATTTGATCAAAAGAAAACAACTCCACCAACAACTAAAACAGTGACTCAGTTCAGCCTGAGAAAACACTAAGGTACCTGTCATCGGAAGGTCCAGGGAGACTGGTACCCTAAAAGGGTCCGTTCTTGTGACCTCACCCAACGGTACGGGAGGCGGTACCCTAGAAGTGTTGGGTCTTTATCTTGGACGTAGAGACTACAGAGGATGAAACCGTCCGTCCAAGAAATGGTGATCGTGGTGGACCCTTCGGGGTGTGACAAGAAGGTAGACACAGGTTTAAAGGAGAAAAATATTCCTGTATTCCTCCCGGATCTCCTCGCTGAGGTGTAAGTTCTAGTGCTCCCTACCGCCATTCCTCTATGGGGAGCAACTTCTATTCCTCGTCGTCGACACGAAACGACCTCGTCGGCACTTCTCTATGGAGTGCGGGTTCCATTCTCTTTGGGTTCATTCTGCCATCTACAACGTTCTCCCGTAGTCTCCCGTCTGTGTGACTTTGGTATTAGTGTCTTTTGATCAGTTAGATTAGTGTGATCCTGGTGTCAGAACAGATTGAGTTACTTTGGTTCGGTATGGGACACCCCGGAGGGTTCTGTCCACCCAGTACCACCTCTCCAGACTGTCTTACACCAGGTGACCTCTTCCCTTACCGTTTGGTGAAGTCATAAGAACGGAACTCTTAGGATACTTGTCATACTTTTACGTTTTAATATCCTATGACTTTCTCTTTGAGGGGTCCAGTCATCCACGGTTTATACGATGACCTCTAGTCACCTCTTTATTGAGGTCTTTCTTACTTCCCTACCTCGGTTTCGTTTTTGTTCTGGGTCAACACCTACGTTGACCGCTATCTTCGTTCCAGACTACGACATTTCTCGTTATAACGTGTCCTTGGACCTTACAGTCCAGGTACTTAGTTCCGTTTGACCTTCACCAGTTTCTCCTCTACCGTTCCCACTTGCAGTTGTAAGATCCTTAATCGATTAATTTTACCTGACCTTACCCACTTAAATTGAGTCTACTGGTAATATAGATGGTGACGTCCGTCCTTAGGGAATCTTCTTTACCTCATCGGTAGTACTAGTTGTTTTCTCAGACTTTACGTCATGAACCTACGTTAGAGTTTTCACTATCTTACTAGAGACAAGTAAAGGTTCCGTTTGGTAAGTTATAGTGTCATTAGGTTCTGGTACGGGGTTGTTCATTGTGACTTCTTCGACTTCGACTTGTCAAGTTACTTCTGGATTTTCTGGAAAATCTTGATTGTGGGTTTTTCCTACAGGAAAAGTAATATCCCCTGATCTTACGTTTTCATCCTTCAGTTCTTTGTGGACCTCATTGTCCGTTTAAACCGGAACCTAATGCCTTACTTCGTCCCGTCTCCGATTATCTCAAAGTGGTTCTCTTGCGTGACCAGTATCGTTTGTGGGGGAAGGTTGTTGTGTTCTCTTCTGAGATGTGTACCTGTAGTGTTCTACCAGTTGTGGTTTTAGTCTAACTAATATAAGAAACGTCGGTTTCTACCTCTTCGAGATATGTCAGTCGTTTTTGTTCTGACCCTCGACTGATACCGAGTCTAGTACTCGAGGAATAACGGTTTAAGTCTGAATTTAACTTCTTTCATCCCTTTTGGTGATCTGGTAAGTTTACTGGATTTAGTTAAACTGGATTTAGTTTAGGGAATACTAATATGTCACCTTCACTCTTTATCTAAATTTCCGGATCTAGACTATCTATCTCACGGACTACTTGATACCTGCCTCCAAGCACTGTAACATGTCCTCTGTCCCTAGTTCTGGTAGGGGTACCCTTTCTTAACGTTTTTTCGTTTTACCGACAGACCCCTCCGGAATGTTTATCGACATTTCTCTTCTCTTCTCTTCTCTTTTCGTTTCCTCTTTTCCTTTCTATATTCGTAGACTTACGTCTCAAGGTTTCTTATCGTTCTTCTCTATTCTTTCGGCAGGAGTCACTACTTACGTTTCTTTGTCTCCTTTTCTTGTCTTACCCTTTCTGATCTCGAGAGAAGTTCTTTTAATCTCTATGGCTCCCATGTAAAGTACGTTTCTACCCGAGCTATTTCCTGTCTTTACCATACCTGGATTGTCTTCGTCTTCTATGATTCTTCTCCACCGTTCTTATGTGCCTTCTTGACATGTTTTTTCTAGAAGTGCTGGGCCTATTAGTACTACCACACTAGTGAGTAGATCTCTGTCTGTAGGACCTTACACTTCAGTTCACCCGGAATCTTTCGTAATGATACTTGTTTCGATAACCTCCACTACCTTAAGGTCAACTCGAGAAAGTTTAGGACTTTCTACTACGACACTTTCACGACGTAAGTTATACGGTCGTTTAAACCTTTTGAGTCGTCACCGGTGTCGTGACCTTTTCCAGTCAAAAGTAAGGTTAGGGTTTCTTTCCGTTTCGGTTTCTTACGAGTTTGATGACGTGTTAACGTGAGTAGAGTGTACGATCATTTCATTACGAGTTTAAAGAGGTTCGGTCCGAAGTCGTTATGCACTTGGCACTTGAAAAACTACACGTTCGACCAAAATCTTTTCCGTCTCCTTGGTCTCTAGTTTAACGGTTGTAGGTGGCCTAGTACCTTTTTCGTTCTCTCAAGGTCTTTTTGTAGATAAAGACGAAATAACTGATACGGTTTCGGAAACTGACACACCTAGTGTTATTTGACACCTTTTAAGCCTTTCTCTACCCTTATGGTCTGGTGGACTAGACGGAGAACTCTTTGGATATACGTGTAGTCCTTCGTTGTCAATCCTGACCTGTACCTTGTTGACTGACCAAGGTTTGTCCTTTTCCTCAGGTAGTTCCGACATGTAACAGTGGAACGAATAAATTAAATATACGTCTCATGTAGTACTCTTTACGACCCGACCTTCTTCGTGTTCGACTTTAGGTCTAACGGTCCTCTTTAGAGTTATTGGAGTCTATACGACTACTGTGGTGGGAATACCGTCTTTCACTTCTCCTTGATTTTTCGGTGAACTACTTTCAGATTCTCCTCTCACTCTTTCAACCGAATTTCGAGCTGTAAGTCTTTTACTTCTAATACCGTAGACCAGGGTAGTGAAGTACCCTTTATCTACCCCTTTGTCACCTTTGTCACAGTCTGAAATAAAACCCCCCGAGGTTTTAGTGACGTCTACCACTAACGTCGGTACTTTAATTTTCTACGAATGAGGAACCTTCCTCCCAATACTGGTTGGATCTATGATATAAGTTTTCTTCTCTGTAATGAAACGGTTGATTCCAGGTAGATCAGTTCCGATACCAAAAAGGTCACCAGTACAAACCTACACTCTCAACCTGACGCTTCTATCGGTTCACGGTTTCTTAACTACGAAAACTTGACACCACAACCTCTTCTGAGAACTCTCAGGGAACCTGATGTTCCTCTGGGTTGGTCAGGTAAGACTTCCTCTAGTCGGGACCCACAAGAAATCTTCCTTACTACGATTTCGACTTTGAGGTCATGAAACCGGTGGAGAACGCTTCTCAACTGAGTAACCTTTTCTGAAACTACAACCCTCCCTGACCCCCGTCCTCCTTTTCCCCTGCTGTCTCCTACTCTACCGACCTACCATAGTGGCTGAACTACCTGTACTGAAACTCACTTGAGACCTTCTACCACTACCTGTTCCTCGGGACCGTACGACCCTAAGTACCCCAACGTTTCTCAACCTGTGTTGACCCGCTGACTTGACTTGACTTGACTTCAGTATAACCTAGTCCCAGTGGGATTATTAGAGTAAAATCGAGTTAATAGAGAAATTTCTGAGTCAGAAGTTTATATTAGTGTAAGACTTCATGACTTCCAATTCTGAAGTGAAACCCCATCACCCCTTGTTTTAAGTCGGATATTATCTTTAAGAATGACACATGTTATATATCGAACGATCTTTAAAGAAATTCCTTAGGAGACAGAACTAAGAAAGGTAGAGTCCGACCAAATCCAAAGAAAGAAACCTTGAGGGTTTCGTCCTACCTATATGTAAGGAGATAGTGTACTTTCCCAGACAACAACAACCAAAAAAAGTGAGGTGAGATTCTATACAAAAGTAAAAGAAGTAAGGTCGTGAATAGGGACAAGAACCTTGTACCGTTCACACGTTCTGAGAAACATAAATAAACGAAATAACTTCATATTCGGAAGACCGAGCCGACATAATACTGTCGAAAAGAACTTTATCCTTTATATCGTAATCGCTCAAACGGTTTCCTCGAAAGAAAACATGCGACTCAAATTCTCGATAGATACCCTTCAAGAATTTCTCTACCCTTATGGTCTGGTGGAATGGGTAGAGGGCTCTTTGGACACACGTCCAGTTCTTCGTTGTTAATCTGGGTCTGTTTCTTGTTAACTGACCAAGTTTTAACCCTTCCTCATCCTGTTTGGAATCTATACGTTTATCATGGTGAGGTTACCGTCTTTCACTGTTCCTTGATCCCTCGGAGAACTACTTCCACTTTCTCCTCTCACTTTTCCGACGGGATTTTGAGTCGTAATTTTTGTGATTCTAGTACCGTAGACCAGGGTGTTGAAGTACCGTTTATCTTCCCCCTTTTCACCTGTCACTGTCTAAAATAAAAGAACCCGAGGTTTTAGTGACACCTACCGCTGACGTCGGTGTTTTAATTTTCTGTGAATGAAGAACCTTCTTTTCAATCTGTTTACATCTGTCGTATAATTTTTCGTCTCTTTAGTGAAACGGTATTGCCAGACATATCTCTTTCGATACCAAAGAGGTTATCAGTACATACCTGTACTTTCGACATGCTATTTCTTTCGACTCACGGTTTCTTAACTACGAAAACTTTACACCACGATCTCTTCTGAGAACTCCTAAGGAAGCTGACGTTCTTCTAGTTTGGACAATTAGAGTTTCCTTTAGTTGCGATTTATAAGTAACCTTCCTGACTACAACTTCGACTTCGAGGTTATGAAACCGGTGGACTACGTTTGTTGGTTGAGGAGTCTTTTCTGAACTACTCTCTTTCTAACTTCCGTTCTCCTCTTTCTTCACCCGTCGTCTCTTACGCTACCAATCTATCGTAGAGGTTGAGTTACTTAAACTCGCTTGAAGCCCTCTATCACTTCCTGTCCCTTTGGACCCCACGGCGTCAGGTACCCCAGCGTGTCTCAACTTACACTGAATCGTTGACTTGTTGTTGTTGTTTCGTGCCTCATCCTGCACACTCGTGTTCGAGTCGTAAACGACTTACCCACAATAGTAAATCACTCTTATATTTTTACTCTTCTCTCCGTACTTTTTCCGGAAATATATTGCTGTCTTAAACTTTCTCACCCTTCTTGTTTTTAATTTACCTTTCCAATCTCTACATTTACTCTGAATCTCTTCCACCAAAGTCAAACGTAAATGAGATTAAAGGTTTGACCTTAGACCTCAAACACCACTCGACAAAAGGGAAATACAACGGTGGTCCCCAGAGATCATTGAGGACGTTATAGATAATCCCCTCGGGAGTTCATAGGAAAGTCAAGTCAAGTCAAGTCAGCTAGCACAGACTGAAAAACGTTGGGGTACCTGACGTCGTGCGGTCCAGAGGAACAGGTAGTGGACGAGGGTCTCGGATGAGTTTAAGTCCAGGTTCCTCAGCCACTACGGAAGGTTGGTAGAGTAGGAGACAGTAAGGGAAGAGGAGGACGGAAGTTAGAAAGGGTCGTAGTCTCAGAAAAGTTTAATCAGTCAAGAAGTGTAGTCCACCGATTTCATAACCTCAAAGTCGAAGTCGCAGTCAGGAAGGTTACTTATAAGTCCTGACTAAAGGAAATCCTACCTGACCAACACAGAGGAACGTCAGGTTCCCTGAGAGTTCTCAGAAGAGGTTGTGGTGTCAAGTTTTCGTAGTTAAAAAACCGTAAGTCAACAGGTTGAGAGTGTAGGTATGTACTGTTGACCTTTTTGGTATCGAAACTGATCTGTCTGGAAACGACCGTTTCACTACAGAGACTAAAAATTATACGAGAGATCCAACCAGTATTGAAAAGAAGGTTCTTCGTTCACAAAAAAATTAAAGTACCGACGTTAGTGGTAGACGTCACTAAAACCTCGAGGGTTTTTATTTCAGAGAGTGACAAAGGTAATAAAGGGACAGACAAACGGGACTTCACTACCCTGACCTACGGTACTGGAAACAAAAACTTACAACTCAAAATTCGGTTCAAAAAGTGAGAGGAGAAAGTGGAAGTAGTTCCCCGAGAAATCAATAAGAAGCAAAAGACGGTATTCCCAGTACAGTAGGAGTATAGACTCTAATAACAATAAAGAGGGTCGTTAGAACTAAGATCGAACACGAAGTAGGTCAGGTCGTGAAGAGTACTACATAAGACGTTTATTCAATTTATTCGTCCCACTGTTATATGTCGAATCTACATGAGGAAAAGGTTAAACCTTGGTCTGACAACAAGGTACAGGTCAAGATTGACAACGAAGGACTGGACGTATGTCTAACGAGTCCTTCGTCCAACCCACCAGACCCTAAGGGTAGAGAACTTCTTAAAAGGTGTCAAACACCACTAGGTGTGTCAGTTTCCGAAACCGTATCAGTTATTTCGTCTTCATCTACAAAAAGACCTTGAGAGAGCGAAAGAGTTACTAGTTTACCTTCAACCGTTAAACTAGAGACCAAGGAGACGGAAAAGATTTAGGTTGAACTTGTAGACCTTCAAGTACAGAGTACATGACAACTTCGGACCGAACCTCTTAAAACTAGTAATTAAACGATCGTACACTCTACTCACTTTGACACGCTATCAAACTCGTAAGAAACCGTTACTAAAAGAAACCCTAACCTTATTTTGGACTGGAAAAGGTCAGGACATCCGTGACGACTCAAAAGACTCACATCGTGAAAGTGTCGTAGTAGAAAATCCTAACCACCGAGTCCCCATTTCTTAGACGGACAGTCACGTCCTCTGCGTCCTCTACACTCAAGTTAGGGACACGACTTTTCTAAGGGGCCTCTTCCTTTACTGTTAGGTGAGGTGCTTGTTGACTCGTATTTGCACCGATTCTTCTCCCGAAAAGGTCGACACGGTAGGTGTGTAGTCCACGGAGTGTTGTCATTCAAACAACCTACGGACTATGAGAACTAACTTCATTTCAATCTACTCAGTAAGTTCACTAGGTAACCAGACACCAGATAACTGAAGGGACATCAGTGAACATAACCGTCAAAATAGCGTACTATTTACTTACTTTACATGAAAAGGGTAAAGTCTTGACCTGACTAATAGACGGACCTGTGTGATCACGGGTTATATGTCTAACGTATTCCAGACCACTTTGGAGATTCGTATGACCTTTTTTTCTTTTTGGATTAAAAAAGATTTTGGATTAAAAAGATTTTTTTTAAGTAGTACAATATCATTGAGATCTTTTATTAAAAGAAAGAATTTTTTTTTCTACTCTTCTTTTTATCTAGACAGTGGATCTTACTACTCTTTTCCACTCTGATCTATTTCGACTGTTCACAAATAAAGATTTGAAAAGGGAAAAAGGTTAATAAGGATGTCTACTGTGATAAAGACATTACTGTTGTAGTCATAGAGGTTAATATTACCAATATTACGTTAATTCAATACACGTATACTTGAAAATATAACCTATAAATTTCAAAATGATTGCACTTCTACAAACAATTATGTCTTTTCATCTTTATCGTTTTATAGTTGATCTCTACAGGATCTAGTGATTGTGAAACGGTATAAACTTACATACAAAAAAGAGAACTTGGGAATATTTTATTTAATATTTATAAGACTACGAAGTTGGATTAACGAAATCGTACGTAAATATCTTTTTATTCTCGTAAGAGGGTCGATAACTGTCATGACGCGCGCATACGCACGATTCAACGAAGTCAGTACGGACTGAGACACACTGGGATACCTGACATCGGGTGGTCCGAGGAGACAGGCACCCTGAGAGGTCCGTCCTTATGACCTCACCTGACGGTACGGGAGGAGGTCCCCTCAAAAGGACTGGGTCCCTAACTTGGACACAGAGAATGTACAGGACGTAACCGTCCATCGAAGAAATGGTGATCGCGGGGGACCCGTCGGACTGTCATGTCATTAGTGTAGATCATTTAAACCTTTTGTAGAATTACAGTGGATAAAGGGTCAGACATAAATTTATAACAATGGAGAAAGGTTTTGTGTAACATATCGAGAAATGAAAGTTTGGTTCTCGATTAGTTCTTGGTACGTAACAGAAGTCAACGAAACAGAAGGAATTAGATTTTGTTAATGTTAAGGAAGAAGGAAAAAGGTGATGTTATGTCTGAACTCTATTCTGTTTGACAGAACGTTTTGTAGGGTATAGGAACTAAAGAGATAAAGGAACAACATAGGAAATTTAACCCGAAAGGATCACCGAGTCTGGATCTCCTCCTTTACCATTGGGTAGGGTCATAAGAACGGACCTCTTAGGATACCTGACTCCTCGGACCGTACTGTGTTAGGTATCCCAGCGTTTCTCAGACTGTACTGACTTCACTGAATCGATCGATCACCGAGTCTGTCATTTCTTAGACGGACGTTACGTCCTCTGGACCCAAGTCAGAGACCCAGTCCTTCTAGGGGACCTCTTAAGGTACCTACCTCCTCGGACCGTCCGACGTCAGGTACTTCAACGTCTCTCAGTCTGTGCTGACTCACTGAGTGTTTGTGTGTTTGTCAAGTCAAGTCAAGTCAAGTCAGCGAGTCAGCACAGGCTGAGAAACGCTGGGGTACTTAGCGTCGTTCGGTCCGGAGGGACAGGCAGTGGTAGAGGGCCTCAAGTGAGTCTGAGTACAGGTAGCTCAGGCACTACGGTAGGTCGGTAGAGTAGGAGCCAGCAGGGGAAGAGGAGGACGGGGGTTAGGGAGGGTCGTAGTCAGAAAAGGTTACTCAGTTGAGAAGCGTTCTCCACCGGTTTCATGACCTCAAAGTCGAAATCGTAGTAAGGAAGGTTTCTTTAGGGTCCCAACTAGAGGAAGTCTTACCTGACCAACCTAGAGGAACGTCAGGTTCCCTGAGAGTTCTCAGAAGAGGTTGTGGTGTCAAGTTTTCGTAGTTAAGAAATCGCGAGTCGGAAGAAGTGTCAGGTTGAGAGTGTAGGTATGGACTGGTGTCCTTTTTGGTATCGGAACTGATCAGCCTGGAATCAGCCGTTTCATTACAGAGACAGGAAATCAGGAGATCGAGGATATAAAGGATGTATGACCTCCAATTTTGACCCGGAGGACTTAATACAAGTTCCAATTTAAGAATTGTCCTTAAGAAGAATTCACTATGACACTTGTAACGCGTAGTGTGACTTTCCGTGACCGTCACACAGGGACAGTACAGACTACAGGGTGAAAATCACTGTCATTTACACTAATGACCTAATTTCCGTTACTCGATTAGAGAACCAAAATTTTAATTCAATAAAAGCAAACTCTCGATGTATATTAGACGTAAGCGGTAGTTGGTAAATGAATGACTAAAATCTTAAGTGATTGAAAGGGATGACACTGTACGTGTTATTTAGGGAGTCTCTACAAGTACAGTATCAGGAGTCTTGGATACTTATACAATGGAATGTTCTTTGTTTCTTCAAAGTCCACACTAATTTCAGTTCCTGGAACTTTACCCTCTTATACGTCCTTATAACTCGACTCAGGTTAGATTAGTGAAAAGGTTCACCTCGTCTCTTGGAAAAGGTGTCCATAAGTCTATTTCGCTATATTACTACTTCGTCCCAGTCTCTCTACGATTCAACGACCGAGACCTCCACCTCATTCCCTAGGAGCTCAGTTCCTTGAGTCCGTCGGAGATCCTTTACCTTTTCCGTCTCTTCGTTTCGGAGGGGATCTAGCAGGTCCTACCTCGTGTGGTACGACTGTAGAAAAGTCAGGTCACTCTTGGGAGATCCTGAAGGTTGCATGTCTTGACATTTTGTTATGTAAACATAAAATTACGATGAATGAACAATAAAGACCACCACGACCTAGAAGAAACGACGTTCCGAAGAGAGATCAACGACACTCCCTCCCGATGAAAGATCAACACCACGATCCCGAAGAGCAACGCTACCGAGGAGAACAACCCTTGTGCCCGAGATCCCGTGTGTCCAAAGTCATCAACACCGTGTACCCGACACATGGACATCGAGGGCCGAGACCTCGCGTCCGAGCGATCAATACCGTGTGCCCGAATCGACGAGGTGCCTTACACCCTAGAAGAGTCTAGTCCCTATCTTGAACGCAGAGGACGTAACCTTCCGTCTAAGAAATGGTGACTCGGTAGTTCCTTCGGAATATATAAACACGAAAAAATTCAGTGATTTAGACACGATTAAACAATATCGTCGTTATCTTTGATTACGTCTAGAAGAAGTTGAATATTACCCCAACGACGACGACGACGACGACGACTTCGATTCAGTGAAGTCAGCACAGACTGAGACACACTGGAGTCTCTGCCGTCGGGTGGTCCGAGGGGGCAGGGACCCTAAGACCCAATGGTGGGTCATTTAGGTAGTACCGAACTTTTATACTAATTCAGTTTTTATGTGAATTATGTGGTTTGGAAGACTTGTAGTATCGGGTCGGTTGGAATTTGTACGAGTGTTGTGATTGTAATTGGACGTCAACCCTTTTAGTAGATTGTGTTTCGGTCAAAATACTCTTTCACAACTTACAGAGTTCATTAACAACTTATGATACAACTTTCATTGTTTGTCTTACCAACATACCTATGTCTTATCAATATTTACATGACTAACAAATGAGAACACTAACGTTCCGACTGACCTTCGGCGTCTCACGGTGACGGGTCGTAAAGTTCTCTTCTAGTTTACGTACAGTGATTGGTCCCTTTTCTACTTTTACGTTCTAAATTTCATACCAAACTTTACGTATAGTAAAAGTACGGTAGTATTTCGACTTTTAGTATTCAATTTGTTAACATTCAGTTCCGGTATGGATGTAGTTAATAAATAGCTCCCTACACTCACTTTCACACATGTGTAAAAGATGTAGTCAGTATAAGGTTTAGTGTACAAGGATTTCCGACATGGACCAGATAATACAACTTAATATTGGTACCGGGTAGTCATAAATTCATCAATACGTTGACTTACTAAAAATGATTAAAAGTACCGTATCTTACTCTAAAAGGACCAAAAGTTTATGAGATGTGGAAGAGATAGTTTTGAATCCTGAAATAATATATCATTGTTATACCTCCGTTCGGTCTTTCATAAGTAAGAACCTTTCGTAATAGTAGTAGTCAATTTTTTATAACGAATATACCCTTAAAAGAACGTATCAAGTCCTTCAAAATCTTTGAAATATTTGTAATCAAAGGAGGAGAAAGGATATGTGATGAAACAGGGTCTTCTGTTTACGGTTGTCATTGATCTTTCTCGACCTCATAGACAATGATAACAGTCTGTTTTACTTGAATTTTTATTCTTGACAATGATCTCTGTTTTTCCCGTAAAGTATTACCATTTTTCCTAGTAAAGTAATTCTTCTATTTTGTTACTATTATACATACGTGGATTTTTGTCTCGAGGTTTTACGTACTTTGTTTTTGGCTGTCTTAATTTCCCCATTTATCTGGTATTGTTATTAACAACCTGTGAAGTATTAGGATAAAAGTTATTACCTATATTGTTGATCTCTCTAGTTGTTCCATTATTTTTGAACTAGTTTAATATTTGTATCGTTGTCTGTTTCTTGTAGATATTTTGTGAGGGGGTTATAGTGTTATATATAAGAAAAGTTTACGTGTACCTTTGAAGAGGTCTTCTCCAGTATATAATACAGTATTTTTGTACAGAGTTTGAATTTTCTTAGTTTTAGAATGTTTTACACAAGAGATTAAAGTTACCTTACTTCAATCTTTTAGTGTTATTTTACTACCTACCTTTAAACTTTTAAAGTGTTTGTATATTTTCAATTTGTTGTATGAGGATTTATTAGTTATCTAGATGGACCGACCCGTCGACCTAACCCTCTACAATCACGATATCTTCTAACACGATTCGGAATTCCGATTTTAGTTACAATCCATCCCGGATTCCTCGTGACAACACAAGTTGAGAGTTTAAAATAAAGAACCTAGACAGAAACAGATATTCGTTTGTATGTAAATTACCGAAGACTCTATTCGAGGGTTAGGGTAAATATTAGTTTCATTAGATAATTTGATAACGAGTAATGACGGTTAAGTTGACGGGTCGATCTAATTAGGGAGTCCCAAAACATTGAGTTCCTCGGAAGTGTAGGAGACACGGAATCGACATGATGACTTACGGACGAGAGTAGAGAGACGAATCCATACTGTGAGGTATACTGTAACACGACACACGACACGACACGAATCTGTGAGTCAACACAGGTCGAGAAACGTTGGGGTACCTGATGTAGGACGGTCCGAGGAGACAGGGACCCCTAAGAGGTCCGTTCTTATGATCTCACCCAACGGTACGGGAGGAGGACCCCTAGAAGGGTTGGGTCCCTGACTTGGGTCCAGACGGCGTAACGTCCGTCTAAGAAATGGTCGACTCGATGGTCCCTTCGGGGTTATTCTGTAATACATATACGTTACAACACATTTGATCTTATGTAACTACATTTGATGCAAATGAACGTAAGTATAGGAAGTTCTTGGTCAATTTAAAGGAGAAGAAGGTTCTTAGAATGATTGAGGATATCAGGGGTAACTAGAGAATAAAGAAAAATAAAAGATCTAAAAGGAGAGAGGGAAAGAAGGAAGGAAGAAAGGAAGGAAGGATAAAAGGAAGATTTTGACATAAGAGGAAGAAGATATGGAGATAGGGGGTGTGTGGACCATTTTTAATAAAACTTAAGACATAAATAATAAAGGACCAAATAAAGTGTCTTAAATAGTAAGTACACATAAAGGACTTTATTTTGTGACGATGTAAAACAGAAAAAATTGAAGTGTATTTTCGTTAATATTGCATAAACAAGAAGACATGAAACGAGGAAAAATAGTAGTACCCAGACAGTCAATTGAACTCATCCTTAATGTATGTTCCAAGTCTTTCGTTTCGTGTGTTATGTTTTATGACTTCTCGGAATGAGGTGGGAGGGGGAGAGGCGACATTGGAGACAGAGGGAGATGGAAGAAGGATACGAAGATAACTTACAAAGGTCACTTTCGCTTGTGGTGACATAAGAATAGGGGTGGGGTGGAAAAGTTAATTTTTTCCCCAATTGTAGTACATATTTAGAAAAGTATATTTAAATGTCTCTTGAAAGAATAAAAAAATATTATACGTAGACGGAATCAAAGTATTGATCGGAGAAATTACCTGAGAACCTATGAGAGAGTAGAAAATGATTATGCTACAACGTCTATTGTTGTATACGGTAAAAGAAGACACACGTACATGAAGACATCCTATTTAAGGATACTCATCCTGAGGACCTACCTTCCCCTTTCATATAAATATTAAAACTGTACGTAATGGTTTAACGGGAAGTCTTTTTCACACGATAAAATATGAATAGGTTACTATACAAGGACAAAAGGGAGACAAAGCAATTGGAATCTAAAAACGATTAGATTATCCACTTTTTAAGTAGATAACCTAAAATTTAACACATATAAAAGAATAAAAATTCTGGTAAACAGATAGAAAAGATACTCGATCGAAAAGTACAGAAACCATGTAAAAAGAAAATCTAATAACTATGAAAAAGTTTAATTAAGGATCGTATAGTTAAGGATCTTAATATACTTTTTGTTGTATAAGAGACTAAAAAATAGAAAGTGAAACACATAATGGCAAAACGGTGTTTCTTTAAAAATACTTACAATCAATCAAAACAGACAAAATTTTATCGAGACCCAAAAATTAGTTTCCATTTATCACGTAAGGATTAACTTAAAACAGTTCTATAAGAAGTTACAAAAGCAGATCATGAATGTACTAAAATAAATTTCGAAACTCAAATATAGGTACATCTCAGACTCCTGACCGAGATTGACACAGAAAAGGATTCACCCCAAATGGATCAACGAGGTGGGGTTGTAGTACATACTCTAAGTAGTCACAACTACGATGACAAGTAAGTAAGTAAGATGTATAACTTAAGGTAACACATTTATACTTGTCGAATAAACAAAAGAGGTCGTTAGGTCGCTACAACCAATAAAGGTTTTAAAACGTTAATATTCGTCTCGAAACGTTTACACGAATATTGTAGAATAAAGATTTCAGATATCGTGAATGACAGATAGTGTATATTGAACGTAATTAACCTATTTACTTAACTATAAATTGATAAAGGATAATGAATAAGTGAGAAAAGTGGGATCCTGAACTCTTTTTCTTCTGTCATTAGAATGTAGAAAAGGGGACTGATCTTCTCTCTACTCGAGAGTCATCATTTACTTAACTCAACTTAATTTGACTTATCTTAGTCATCGGACGATATCCGTCACTTTACATTGTAATAAAGGACAATAAGTTGTTTTCGTCTTCGTTGTCCTATTTTAATTGACGTATGTATAAAACTTATATATATCGACAAATAAAAAATTCCAATGTCTCTTATACTTAGAATTACTCTTCGGACAACAATAACAAATCAGTGATTCAGTAAAGACTGAGCAGACACTGGGGTACCTGATGTCGGGTGGTCTGAGGAGACATATACTCTAAGGGGTCCGTTCTTATGATCTCACCTAACAGTAAAAGAATAGGTTCCATAGAAGGACTGGGCCCCTAGTTTAGGTGCAGAGGACGTAATCGTCCACCAAGAAATGGTGAATCGGTGGAACAATCAGGTCAGTTAATTAAGTAAGTGGAAACTATGAGAACCTTAAAAAGTACACGTATACTTATAACTATGTCTAAGACACACACGACACGAATTAACGAGTCAGCACAGACTGAGACGTTGTGGTACCTGACATCGGACGGTCGAAGGAGACACGTACCCCTAAAAGGTCCGTCCTTATGGTCTCACCCAACGGTACGGGAAGAGGTGCCCTAGAAGGGATGGGTCCCTAACTTGGGTCCAGAGGACGTAACGTCCACCTAAGAAATGACAGACTCGGTGGTCCCTTCCGGAAAATACTGGACAGTTTTTGTCTACTCTTTACTCTTTACCTTTACAATGACGTCTCAAAGGAAAAGTACGTAAGTTTTTATTGTGTAACTGGAATAAACCACAATAGAGAGTGTAGTGAAAACTGATTAGGAAAACAAATTTACTATCCGCAGATCCTCAAGGATGTAGGAGAATACCATCTTCGTTTACGGAAAATCTTACGTAAGGTCCGATCCAAAAACGGGTCCCTAATTTTCAGACTCAAAATTCACTTGTTTTAGATGTAGAGAAAGTCTTGACATTAACTAAAAGGAGGAATGGGTCGATAATGACGTTCATGATGTGATTTTATGAGTGGTTATTCGACCTCAGTAGGGAAAAATCCTGACTAATTTGAATACTTTTTATTTAATTATAGAACACAAGTGTGACTCCGAATGGTCTCCGAGTATAAATATGATGTCAATTCTCCGTTAGAATTTTCATGTAAAGGTAATCGTTATTGTATAACTCGAGAGTCCTTTACCGTATGGGTTCCTTTTCGTCACAAACTTTTTACTCTAGATACATGTAAGAATTCCATTCTTTTAAATAATTTGCTGTTATATTGTCTATCTTTCTACGAAAAGATATTTCGTTTTAGTACTAAAATGATAATTCACTATTATAAGGTAATTCCGTTCCACAACACAATATCAAATTCATAATTATCTTAATTTTACAGACACTCGAAACTCGGTATATCCTTAACGTGTATCATGACAGACTGTATGTTCGGTGAAACAGAAAAAGACATGATTTTGTGACAAGATCTTTTTGATATTAATGTAATAAATCCTTTATTTGACGATGTTATCAATCTTTTTACATTCTGTTGTCATAAACAAATTAAAAAACACTATGAACAGAATCAGAAAACCACCACCATATTGTTTTTATGGTATTGAACCACCGAATGTGTCGTGTATAAATAAAGAGTGTCAAGACCTCCGACCCTTTTAGTTCTAGTTCCGTGATCGTCTAATCCACAGACCACTCTTGGACGAAGAGGGATACAGGAGTGTAACGAGTTCCCGTTCCCTCGAGGGAACCCGGAGAAGATATTACTCACACATGAGTCAGTACAGGTTGAGAAACACTGGGGTAATGGGACGGTCCGAGAAGACAGGTACCCTAAAGGGTCCGTTCTTATGACCTCGCCCAACGGTAAAAGAGCAGGTCCCCGAGAAGGACTGGGTCTCTAGCTTGGGCACAGAGGAAGGAGAGAACGTAACCGTCCGTCTAAGAAATGGTGACAGTAAACTCTTTGGGAGAAAATATTCGTGTAATTAGGGTAAATACTCTCAAGATGGTAGTACTGGATTAGTGAAGGGTTTCCAGGGTGGAGAATGATAATGACGTAATCCCCAATCTAAAGTTGTACTTAAAACCCCTCTACGTTCGTAAATCAGATACCGTCACGTGTACCAAAAAACAAGGACGGTTACTCGTTTTGAAGTTTTTCGGGAGTCATGAATAAGGATTTTCGATAGTAAGATAGGTCCCTTGTACGACGGTATCTGTTATTAAGGTGTTTATGGTAAGTCGGGAGTAACGTATACGGGTGTTCCTTTATAAATAAGATTTTTACTACATTTTAAGAGGTAACGTTCTTTGTGTCCCTAAGGATCGGTTACTGAAGTTATTTGAGGTTTCGAGATTACAGAGTACGAAAATAAAATGTTGGGATAGAAAATGTAGTGTAAAAGGAACAAACGGATCCTTTCATCACTCTTAAATCGTAATAATAAATACAAATTGTGACTGAACACCTTCTTTGTCTATTATCGAAACGAAAGACGAAAAATGTAGTAAAGATTTAAGTAGGTCGTTAAGTTCTCCCTAATGAGTTACGAGATCCAAATCCAATTTTCATTTAGAATGATTTAACACCACTTTATCACTACCTTAAGAACGATAGTTTTGTTTTCTTTTTTTTAAAAAGGGATCTTATCCTTTTACTAATACGGTCGTAAAGGGAATTCTAATATTCCCTGAATTTATCTATTATTGTGGAACACTGAGGAATCAAATTATTCTTTTTTTTTTGAACTAACCGGTACCTAGTAAAGGTCTTAAAAAGTTTTAATTTGAACATTTCTTCTCAGAATAAAATGAATCAATACTTTCTACACTTGACCTTAATAGACAACGGAACAGTGACCATTGTACTTCTTCGAAACATTCCCTTACTTAGACTTTATGACGTTCCTTCTCTTTTATAAGATTACTTCAGTTATTTGAGTTAACCCAATTTGATCAAGTTTAATACAAAGACAAGATACGATGGATCTGTTACCGTTCTGTAACTCTTTAATGATAGACCTTTTACCCTATAACGTTTCCTTTCCGGAATTATACACTAAGATAACCACTTCCCTCTGTTACCACTCTATGTTAGGTAACTTTTACTATAATTCTTTCAATCAATTTAAAGAAAGGTCAAAAGATAATCCTGTGTCCGGTACGTGTGGTTCCGACAATGAATTTTCTTAAGGTTTTGTTTACAGTCCCATAACCTCCCACACCCACTGTAGAATGTCAGAAGTATTTGATGTTCTGTCTCTATTCGACCTAGTAGTCTTCCTTCTTTCCTAGGGCACCATAGTTGGTTGTCACAGTCACAACAATTCTATTCATGAAAGATGGACACCGGTCTTTAGGTTTTGTCGTCTTTCAGTTTTTTCGTGTACAAGACGAGTATGTTTCTACCTTGTGAGACAGAGTATGACTTACATCACACAACCGAATCTCTCCACGAAAGTCCTCCTTAGTCTCTTTACCTTCTAAAATAGGGTGTACTCCGTGGTTTACTAGAGGACACAGGAGCGAGAATCCGATGAGAGGTTTTCGGAGTAAAGTTCTACGTCATTGGACCTTAGTCAGGACACCGTTCCACTTCGAAAGATAATAGAGACCGACAAACTCCTATCACCGAATCTCGTCCGTTAATTTAACTCCAATCTCTCCATCTGTCTTTTGGTTTGAACAACGAGTCTCTAGTTTAGATACCGAATTCCGATCTCTACGTTTCTAAAGTGAACTTTTCCCACCGTCTCACATAGGTTTCTACCGGTATTTTTATAAAAGGTACGGTGTAAGAATTGACACACTATAAATGTAGGAAGGATAACGTGTCATTTCAGATACTGTGGTACTAGAACTCCCTTGGAAACATTGATGTAACTAGTTGTCTTGAATCACTTTAACTATGGTACTCTGAATACTCCGATCAAATCTTTTTTTACAGTTAGTGAAGGTGGAACGAGAGAACCCTACAAATAAGAACCTTGGGTCGACGGTGTACACTTCTTCAAGTTTAATCGGATACGACTTTCTTGTGTACCTCTCTGGTAAACATCTACAAAAACGACTATTAGGATTAGTGGTTGGTAGTAGTTGATCTGTGCACTTCGTGGACGTCTAATAGGATTGGGATTGGTGACTCTGTTGGGGTCCAAAGTTCAGAAAGTCGTTTGTTCGGAAAGGATACACACACCAGGGGTTCTGGTGAGAGTCCAAGTTACTAAGTCATCTTTCTGAGTGTCTTGAGTCTCTTTGACAATTTGAGTACATACTAAGTAATGTCACTTTTCTGTCTAATTAAAGTCGTTTCCTTTTTCTGTGTGTCCCATCTTAGGTCCTCTCTGTACTCAAAGATCAAGAGAAGAAAGTCACCTCAATGTTCCTGTCGTGAATTAAGAGGGTCATTACTGCACACTGTTATAAGTCCTTTACAAAGGTCGGTCTCTTTGAGTGGATTCGGAACCACAGGTGACAAGATGTATCCGTACCCGACAGACACACTGACCGGAAACATTGAGTCAGATATCGGGGGTTCTCCAGTTTGACTATGTCGTGTCGGGTACTCAGTGTAAAAATTTGGTAGATCATGGAGAATTCAGAAGTCTATATATTTACGTACAAAGACTCCGTCCTATGAGGTTTTCAAATCTCCAATAGAGGATCCACTGTTAATTTCGGTTAAAATAAAAACCTTAAACGTCCCAAAATTGTTGACTATAGGTAACTCAATGGGGAGATGACTCGCACTCCGATCAAGTCTTTCTACGGGTCGTGAAGGTAGAACGAGAGACCCTGGAACCTTAAGTCGATGGTACGGCATTCCTTCAAGTTTGATTGGGTCCGGTTTTTTTTTTTTCTTTAGTATCTGTCCGGTATAAGTCTACAAGAACGACCATCACGACCAGTTATAGATAGTAATTAGTATGTACTCTTCTGTAGAGGTCTCTTAAAACAAGGGGTTTACAGAGCAGTAGGAATCGGAAATTCTGAAGGTTGATTTCAGGGTCTCTAGTACCTTGTTCTGAAAGGGTGGTACGAGAGAGGTTTAAGAACTAGGTGTATCAAAGATTGGGATGATTTTACCGACAAAATCCGTCGGTTAAAGTGCGTGACCTTCATTCCAGGACGGAGGAGGAGGCGGGACGGAGTGTGTTTTTTTATATTTTGTAGAATGTGACCGAAACGCTTCTTCACTCTTCTTTGAGTTCCCGGATTCATATGATAGACTTTCAGATTTCTCTAAGGTCCGTCGTCAATAAATTTCGATTTCTTCCGACAGTCACTCAAAAATTTCCTTTCATACTTTCACAATGATCTTTGACCTCCTTTCTTTCGTCAACAATTGCATCGCCATCTTTTAAACGGTTCTGACAACAGACACCATTACATATTTTGTCTTTTGTCGATCTTGACCCATTGACCTCTTATAACTTTCGTGGTGAACTGAAGAAAAATGAGAGTACTATTTTACACTCTTCTCTCTAATTGATTTCTTACTTTACGTAACAATTTATTTTTTCCCTGACCGTGAAAGACCCAAGTTTTCATTTTGACAAAGTGTATTGGTTGTAAAGGTATACAGATTGTTAAAAATTTAATTCATAACTCTTTACCGAAGAACCATTTATAGTTTGGACCCCACCACATATTGTCGGAAACAATTCTGTCGTCTCGTTAAATTGTCTAACTGAGTATGTATCAGAAAATCTGTCTACCTTCCGGCGGACTCCAAGAATTCCCACACGGAGTCTATAGTAGACGTAAAATTTCACAAAGATTCTTATGATTTATATTACAGAGTACCTTTAAAGTGTGACCTTCCTGTTCTATTTCTTTCCTATGATAGTCTCTTCAGACACCTACACCGAAACCGAATTGTCTTATATAATGTGTAACCGTGTATTCTTTGTGTTTACCAAAAAGTTTATTAATATTTTCGAACTTGACTTTCCTTTTTTTAGTCATGTTTTACGATTTTCCGGAAACCTGAGGATCAAAACGTGAGTCGTTCGTCCAACTCTTTTACTGAGCTTATGTTTGTACTACACGAGAACCATCTTTTTCTTCTTACGTAGTCTTTCGTTTCGGTTCTAAGGTCTCACCTCAGTTCTAGGTACTTCTTGTTAACGGTTCCTTGTCTTTACTCACGGTTAGTTCCTTCAGTGTCGTACCAGGACGGGCCTAAAGTCTTGACGATACCTTGTCGCCAACAATACACGGAGGGCAAAATGTGTAGTAACTTCCCTTAACAGATGTCGCCCATAAGATCCTGAGCGGGAGATATGTGATTCATACGTACTCCGTGTCTATAGAACAAACAAATCAAGTCTCAAAAAGTCTAGTTCTCCTTAACAGGAGTTCCTCGACATTGGTCAATGTGAACTCCTCATAGTAGGTGTAGACGGGAACTACACCTACTGTCTCTGATCTGAAACGTGGTGCCTCTGGACGTCGAGACTCTCTCACTGTATCAATATAAACCGTACACTTCCTTCCACTCAAAAACACTGTTTCCCATCTACCATCTAATATAAAAGGTTTCTTCTGACGTTGTTATAGAGGATAAAATATATGAGAAGAATTTAACACTAAAAATATGAGAAGAGTAGTTCCACCCCAGATACAGAGGAGGGGAATTTTGACTCGTCTACAAATACTAATAGAGTTTGTTGTCTCGTACTATCTTCACCGTGATGATATACTGAAGGTATCGGTCTTGTATTTTTTTACGGTACTTAAGACGAATTGAGAGAACCTTGTGAACGAAAACTTTGGGTCGGTGGTTCGACATTTCTTCGGGTTCGTCGAGTATCTCCGGGATCGACCTCTCCTTGACTCCGGAAGGGGGTGGGTGTTTGTAGTGACTCCAGGTTCGACTCTCGGTCGTGATTGCACGGACAACACATTTCGGTAGAGCGTCATACAGTACATCATAAGTCCGTAGAGTCGACTATCACGTACGTCATCTCTGTCCCCTAAGACCGGAAAGGACGAGTTTGACGTCTAAACACTCGTTTTATTTTAACAACAAGAACAACAAATTTCGATAATACAAAATCCCACCAAACAATGTGTTTCTATCTGTTATCTGGAGACCTTAGAAAATTTCGACTCACCAAGAATTGACCCCTATTAAAACGAGGCGTCTTGTGTAGACTGTTACAGACCTCTATAAAAACCAACAGTGTTGACCCCTCCCTACGGTGAGCGCAGATCACCCACTTTCGGTCCTTACCATAAATTGTAAGATATTATGTGTCCTGTCGGGGGACGGTGTTTATTAATGGACCGAGTTTTACAGTAACCAGAGTACCAACTCTCTGTCAGTCTATATTGATCGTGAAAGTTGAAAAGAATCGTGTATCATAGACTCTGTACTTCAGAAGAGTTAGAAGAAAGTAGTGTCCGGCTGGAAGACTTTCGGTAGTTGACCTTAAATAAACCCAAAGGGTCCACCGTGATCACCATTTCTTTGACAGACGGTTGCGTTCTCTGTGTCCTCTGACCCCAAGCTAGGAACCCAGTCCTTTTAGGGGACCTCCTTCCGTACCGTTAGATGAGGTCATAAGAACGGACCTCTTAGGGTACCTGACTTCTCGGACCGTCCGATGTCAGGCATCCCAGTGTTTCTCAGCCTGTGTTGACTCCGTTGAATCGTGTGTGTACTTTACAGTAACCAGATTACCAACTCTCTACGACTAAATTTCAAGGGGACTTTATTTTTACTGTCCGTATAAGAATTCAGAGTTCGGACCGTTTTCCACAACAAAATAGGGTTTATAGAGTCAGGAGGTTTTTCGACGAGAATACCATCGTGTCGAAAGGTCTTCCTTTAGGAGTTAGTTACGGAAAAATCTTAAGTAAAATCCCTTGTTACCTATTCCTTCACAAAAGGTCTTCATTATTAGGTCACGGAGATTTCATCTTCTGTTTCCTTGATTGTGGTGACTACCATTTAAATCACGAATATAAAAGTTAAGACGTTCTATATAACAACTCACACCTTCTTTCCGGTGACTAACGAAGACGAAAAAGGATCATTGTCAAAATGACACTGATACAACGAAAACAAGAGGGTGACATTACCCAATATAATACAGGGAAGGGGGGGTTTTTTTTAAGTATAGGTGGGTCTTGGAGTCTTATATTGGAATAAACCTTTATCTCAAAAATTATGTGTATTAATCAATTCTACTTCAGTATAGTCTACACGTACAATTCAACGAAGTCAACACCGGTTGAGAAACGGTAGAATACCTGATATCGGGTGGTCCGAGGAGACGAATACCCTAAAAGGTCCTTTCTTATGACCTCACTCAACGGTACGGGAGGAGGTCCCCCTAAAAGGACTGGGTCCCTAGTTTGGGTGCAGAGAATTCGGAGGACGTAACCGTCCACCCAAGAAATGGTGATCACGGTGGACCCTTTGGGGTATGGAGTAATCCCAACCGGAATTTAGGTTTCTGACCACAGAAGTACTCTCTCTCCACTCTCTAAATCTGTCTCCATGTCTCTTTTGTCGGTTCACTTCTAAGAAGTCCTTCCCGAGTACTCTTGACATAAAGGATTTAAGATACAAATACTTTCAGAAGCGGGAAATTGAACTTTCAATGAAGTATATTTTAGGAACCAAATGTAACAGAAAGAACTTATCGAATTTTACAATGAGATAGGAGAAGACTAGATCTCTTAACGATTTCGTTTTCACGTTACAATTATGTTAACAGAAGGGGAAAATTCAGTGTAGGGAAGGATTTCGACTTATGGGTTTCCTAAAAGAAAGGATAAGAAGTTTCAGGTCATTGAAATGATCTATACAGAACACAACCAATAAAACTCAGTTATATAAGAGTCCATTCGTTATACTAGAAAGTTATAGATCAAGGTATAGTAAAAAAATTAAAGTCTTTCAAAAGAACTCAGTGGTAAAAAGTCACAAACAAGGAAACCAAAGGTAGAAGTCTTTGGTGTATGTCTTTGGTAGATGTAGTAGGTGTATGAACTAGAGTAGTAGAAAAATAATAAACGATGAAGGAGACCTTATGAAATATAAACAGTAATGAAAAATTTTAAAAATAAATAAAAATTAACTTCCTATGAACGAAATGTTATAACAAAACCAAAAAGGGTGTGTAGTCGTACTTAGTCGGTATCCATTTGTATACAGTAATGAAAAGTTAAAAAATCTTTCTTAAAAATGATAGGTAACAAACATCCGTAATAGTCAAAAAACGGTATCATAAGAAAAATCAAATCGGAAGTAGATACATTATAATAAAAGAAGTAAAGATTAAGAAAGGACTTAAGATAATGGAGTCAATACTCAAAAAGATTAAGATTAAACACACTAGGGAAATACTGTACGTAATTGAAAAACTACAGAAATTAAACAAAAGTTCATTATGTGAAAACGAGACAAAACACCTGTGTAGAAAGACTACATGACATCCCTTCAATAAGACGAGACAAACGAGAGAAAAGAATATTCAAACATAACCTAAACTGGAATTATTGAATGACAATGGGTAATAATACACTGTAATTAAAAGGATTTGAATATGTTACTACGTCTCAAATCTTTTAACACAGGTTGAAGTCTCTCGAGGTAGGAGGAAACAAAAATACTTCGCGATTGTTTATGTTGTTCTAAAACCTCTAAAGGACTGAGGTAAAGGGAAAGACCGACAACTCGTGAACTTTATACCGACCATACTGACTCTTCAGTTTAAAATTCAAAATTACCTAAAATCAATTGGATTAATTAATTTAAAATTTATTGATGTACACCAATGACCGATGATGTAACCTCTCTCGAGGAGATCAGAAAGTGAAAGGTGACAGAGAAGACGGGGTTGGATGAATAAGACTAAAGGGAACTGTTTCAAAGAATAACACCCTGGGAGAGGATCTTTCTTCAGGATCACCCACTCAGTACTCTATAGTGTCCCACTCTAATTAAGTCGGGGAAATCAGTGTAAAGTGACAAAGGCGACGACAAACTTTAAACCGGACGTCACAAAATTTTACCTATAGACCTCCTCTTGTAGAACTTAAAAGGACCACAGGTAGTCTGTGGTTGAATAACGAAGAGAGGGAGGGGACTGTCTTAAAAAATATGTACTCACAGAACACCGAGAACAACCGAACAGGAATAGACAGCACAAAAACCTAAATACCTCTATGGAACGGTCAAAATAATACTTCCGACAGGTACCGAAAACCAAAACGATTGGTCAACTAGTTTAAAAAAAAATTACATCTAAAAAGTCCGTCTAACTTTTTAATATGACGGTGACGGGGTAGAAGGATTTTACGAAACTTATTATATAAAAATCTATTCCAAAAAGGTAATTCTTTATACGGTACTAGTACCTTATAAAAAATTTCCTTTCTTCCTTAGGGGTACCTGGATAGTTAGTCTCTGTTTGGTGACGATTGTAAAATACTTAAAAGGAGTACAAAGAAAAGACACGTACTATAAAAACGTGTCAACACTCGTATTAGATATATGGTAAGATAAAAGATAAAACAAGGATATTGTAATACTAACAAATGAGAATCTTTTTTAATTATATTTGAATAGTACACTTAGTAAGTAATAAAGGGATCGGTTTGTGGTCACAAACCAGTTGATTTTTTTAAAAAATGTCCATTATTAAACGAGACTTTTTTACAAACAGAGGGGTATCTTGTTACACATTAGGTATGTTAGACGATTACTCGTTATTATCGATTCAGTCATCGTGTCCTCAAGGAGATTGACCACAATTATTTAATACTTATAAACGATTTCTCCGGTGGACCCCGATGTAATTATTAACTCCTCTGTCCATGTCAGTAGAAATAGAACCTTTAAATGGAATGGACCACATCTTTTGAAAGGATAACCACAGAAGAAAAGGATCACAAAACCATACAACTCACACACACACAAATATACATGTACACATATACATCTACAAACACGGACACATAAATATTGGTCAGTAGACGTAGAGGTAGGGTCTACAGAGAAAACTGACGGTTTGAGTCTAGGTTAGTCGGAACGTTTTAGTAATGTACGTTTACTTTGAGTAGAATTCCACCCTTTCCTCTCTAAATGTCGGTGGCATGTTCAGTGGTTTAATCTAAGGATTCTCACTGAGAATCCTTACGAGTAGGGAGGGGGGAAGCTCAGTTAGTGAGTTAAGGTTGTAAAAGATGACGGAATTTTAGTAACCAATAAGGAAATTGAGAGATACAACGACGGAGTCAAACAGGGTATCGGATAAACTGTACCCTATGTCGAAAATGAGGGGTTCAAATGAAAGACAATTTAAGTTACTCTTAAACTGGGAAAAGATATCGACCTGTAACAACTACTTAAGGAAGAAGTTAAAGAAGAGAATTCTCCAACAACCCTTGAGATTAAAAAAAAAAAAAAAAAAAAAATGATTGATTGGAAATAAAGGTAAGACACGAAAAGAACGAGTTGACACGAGTTAACTCCAGTAACTATAAGAGAGAATAAAACAATATAAGGTACGACTAGAAAAGGTAGGTACCGAAAGTTAATAAATAGATACATTCTATAACTGTGAATTTAGTGGTAAGGTGAGGTCAAGAGTAGAGATTCTAATTATAAACCTATGAAGTCATAGGGTCGGAGTTTAGATTACTTAATTTTTGACATGGGAAACAGGAGTAGGGTGAGGGTCCTTTTGTGTTGATTTGTGTTGGATATAAAAGGAAAAAGGTCTTGGTGGATGTTTGTACTCGTTCGGTCGTTGTACACATAATAGAAGATGAGTAAAAAGACAGTAGTTAGCGTAGAACAGTAGTTTGTTACGGTCAAGATTAAGGAATCATAGAGAAATCGTATTGTGAACTTGTCGATTATTCTTTAACCTTAGATTAGGAGGATTGGATTTTGAATAGATGGAGTTACAATTAAACATATATTAACCGTGTCATTACAAAGGTCCATCTATTTTTAAAGTTAATCGTTTACTATGTGTTTCACTACGATCTTCCAAACCCTCCTTTCTCTCTCTCTTCTCGTTTTGCGTTACGATTTTTTACAAAGGTCTATAAAAGAAATCACAAACAGAGAGTTTAAAGTGTTTTATTCGGGTTTTAAATACAATGTTGTAGCAAACTAAGGAATAAATTTGACAAAGTGACCTGTAAAAGGTAGACAATTCGAGGGACTTTCTCTGGTTTAACGGAACAGTATTGATTTGGAGTACAAGTAACCTCAAATGTAACCCGTTTGAAACGTCCTCGGGTTTGTAACATCGTACCAAACCCTTTTACCGAACCTTTTCAAAATTAATTTGACTCACTCTTCTTTTTAAGTACTGGTAGAACCAGTAAAGTAAAAATCAAATAATTATCTTATTCTTTTTGTAGTGTAGTATTTAGTCACGAGACAAACAATGACTTGACTTAAACCCAGACGAGTAGGTTATACTCTGTTTCGATTCGATGACTGTGGTCCGACACCACTTCGTTTCACGTCACAAATAGTACTTCCGTAGTTCGTTCCTCCTGTTCGTTGATTTAGAGTTTTGTGATTTTGAGGGGTTACCAAAAATGCCCTCCTAAAAATTTCCGTCGTAAACCCCATACCCAACATCACACGGACTGGTCGAACACGTGTTAAGAGACTGAACAGCTACCACTTCATTGTCGTGAGCTAAAGTCCTTAGGGTTAGTAGTTAGAAGAATTAAGGTGGACCAGACCCCGGATGTACAACCACCATGTAGACCAACCTCACCCCGGACCAAAGATATTTTGGTCATGTTCCTATACCGAGTCCTATGATAGATATCGTGACTTCCTTCTTTGATTTCCGGGAACCGAAATGAAATGTCGGTTTGATAATAATAAATCAAAGTAAACTGACAAAAGGAAACAGAAACGTTAAAGAGTAAATTGACTAATTTAAACGAAAACCCTTGAACCCTTTTCGGATCCTTCAATTACAAGAAGATGTTTGTTTTCCGTCCCCTGTGGTCCCCAGACAGGTCCCCTTCTAGGATTCCCAACTTTTGCAATCGATTTTACTTAAACCCAAAAAAATTCAATGGTATAAAGTTTTCCATTTCCCCTCTCTCCCGAAGGGAACATCGAGTCAACCATTTCTTAGACGGACGTCACGTCTTTTGGACCCAAGCTAGGACTCAGCTCTTCTAGGAGACCTCTTTCTTTACCGTTGGGGGAGGTCATAAGAACGGACCTCTTAGGGTACCTGTCTCCTCGGACCGTCCGATGTCAGGTACCCCAACGTTCTGAGTCTGTACTGACTCTCTGATTTGGTGGTGGTGGTGGTGGTGGTGGTTTCCCCTCTCTTTACACCTGGATTTATCGATATGCTAAACCCTGAAAAAGGGAAAATTTTCATCTACGTCTAATCCACCAGTGAACGATAGATTAGTAATATTAAAAGATAGTAATGGTACTTGCCTCCTTTTTTTCAGTTTTCCAACAAAAAAAGGTAGACCTTGTTCGACTTCTGTGACGAATTTCTGAGTACTCGAAATCGAGACAGGGGTTCTCTGATTCTTTAACCCGTCCAGGGATATGAAGACCCCAGGAGTCAAGGGACGTTTTACTCTTTCAACATGAGTTATTAGGGATCTTAAGGAAAGTCCAGGTGGTTCCGTTATCATAAGTAACGTTAACGAGGACTTGCTCCGGTATTATACCTAGGTTTAGATCTCGACGTCGCGACGAACAATACGGATACTATGACGAAGTAGATTCGTACTCCGTGTACTCGTCGGAGTGTAGTAAAGTGTGTTGTCCCCGTTTCCTGTTCGGAGAGGAAGGTTTCCTTACCACATTCAATAGGGAAATCACCAAGTGTGATAGGAGTAAAAACTTGATAGTTTACGAGTCTTTTGGGTATATTGGGAGAAGTAACCGACAGACTCTATTCCAAAGGTCGGTCACGAACCCTATAACCTCTTTTCATAAATCGGTTCACGGAAAAGGTGTTGAGTTGTCACTTTAATATCTCACGTAAAGGTAGTGCTTCTAGGGATTGTTAGGGGTGTTGAAGAGAAAAAGACTTAAGTATAAATTTCAAGGTTCCTTTTGTCCAAGTTCGACTGACTTACCTTTTGAGAAGGAGTAAAGTCGACCTCCGTCGAACCCGAGGTTAAGAAACCCTCGTCCATCAGTCCTGCCGGTCGCCTCGGAATCTCTGGTTGAGCCCCGATGTCCTAACTCGAGGCGTCCCTTGGCGGGGCTTGCGCCGGGGCGGGGAGTGGAACGACCGCGGCGCGAGCCGTCGCTTCCACGCACGCCGCGAGTCACTAACCGCCGACGGACCTCCCCGGGCCGACGGTAACCGACGAACCCGGAGAAACAAGGGCCAGGGGCGGCGTCCGGCCGACGTCGGCTGACCCGTCGCCTTCAAACTGGCACGGCCCGTTCACCGACGCCGCCACCGCGGCCACAGGGCCATGTAGAGGAGGTCATGGCCGTTGCCACGGTCTGCGGGCCGCTAGGACCCGCACTATAGGGGCTGTCCTCCTCTTTGGGGGAGACTGTGTATCTGTACCTGGACCTCCGGTTTCATTTCTTCCATCCCACCGACCGTCGTCGGCGAAGTGGACGCGCCCCGCGGGGGGGGACCGATGGTCACCGACCACCCCGCGTTCCCGCCAGTCCGTGCTCGCCACAGCCCTAGCGGCCGCGGGCCCCGGGGTCATGGACCAGGAAGCCCATCTCCCCCACAGGCGACCGGGATGATTGAGGACTTTGGGTCCTCGCTGACTCTCAGCGCGCGCTCCCGCCCGCGCCCTGTAAAGAGGGACAGATTGGTTCAGGTTGCCAACCTCCACAAACTTTGAAAAGGAATTCTACAAAACCGACCCGAACACGGAGGGTTCTTCTTTTCCTACTCGAATCCCGCTCAAGCCCGCTTTGGCACTGTGATGAAGAAGGACAGAGTCCTTCGACTTGAAATAATTCGGAAACACCAAACCCCAGTGACTACTCTGAAAACTGTCGAGTCTGGAGGAGGGAAGGGTCGAACCGTCAGTTCTCCGACAGATCTCACTCGCAACTAAATTACACGAAGGAAGCGTCGTCGCCGACCACTACCGCACTTTCCACTTGAAAAAAAAAAACCCCCCCCCCAGAGACCAGTAAGTAATGAACTGAAGGTTTCGTGACGGAAGCAGAAGGTTTCTTTTACAAGAAGAAACCGTTGGTCAGGGTTTCCTGCTAACAGTCGCCACCAAATCGAGGTCCTCTGCAAAGGACTGACCGACGGGAGGCCCGCAGTCCTGGGTGCCGGGATGGACTCGGCGAGGCACTATAATCCTCTGAGCGCAAAGGACCCTCTTTTCCCACCCTGATCTGACACTGAGTCTCCCTTACGACTACAGTGTAAGGTCACATTGCAAGACACACTTTCCAGCAGAGTAAGGTCCCTTAACTAATTCGATGAACGAGGAACCTCTTCCTTTACAACGAGGAATAGTTTATTCCTTCCTTCAAGACGACTCTCATTTCCTCCCCTTTCATCTCTTGGATTAAAAGAAGAGAACGAGCAACACCCAATAGTTGTAACGGTAATGAAGTAGAAGATTTCTGTTCCAAAGATTGGATTCGTAATCAAGACAAAGTACGGGTCTCAACCTAAAAACTTTTATATACGTTCACGTTTATAATCCAATCCAATCCTCCGACAACTTTTTATTTTTCGGACGTCACCCCCTTTTTTTTTTGTACAAACGGGAAACACTGATCTGAGTCGAAGGTTTTCCCTTAAGTTCTTGTCCTTTTGCATTTAAGACTCTCATGTCACTAACTTAAGATAACAGAAGATCAAACCAAAGAATAAGAAAAGAAACGAAGATCTACTGTGAGTGAAGTGAAAGTGACAAGCGAGAGTACGTAACCTCTTCCTTTACCGTTGGTGAGGCCACAAGAACGGACCTCTTAGGGTCCCTGTCTTCTCGGACCATCCGACGGTAGAGACCCCAGCGTGTCTCAGCCTGTGCTGACTTCGCTGAATCGTCGTCGTCGTCGTCGTGTAAAAAACAATTAGAACGAACGATGATCCTTTCGTAAAACAAACGGGGAATTAATCGGTAGACAACTACTTGCGACGAATAAAACAAAAAGTACACCCTTTGTCACCCATTAAATCATGAACAGATTTTTAAAACCCCCCCCCTAGAACAGATACGAATTTGTATCACGAAGTTTTTTCTGAAAAATTTACGGGTCTAGGAAACCCTCTCTCCCTACTTACCCACTTTGGTAAGACATACGACGACATTAACACTTATGGACAGTAATATATAAACAGTTTTGGGTGTCTTATTTGTGGTTCTCACCTGGGATTTTATTTGACACCTGAAACCCCCTACTACTACACGGTCACCTTCAAGTAGTCAATATCGTTTACATGGTGAAACTACACCCTATAACTATTACCCCCACCCCCCACCAGACTTTTCCCTATCCTCTATATACCCTTACGACATAGAAGACGATTTAAAACGACACTTGGACTGACGAGGCCTTTTTGTTTTGTTTTGTTTTGTTTTTTTGGGAGATAAATTTTCCTCCTTTTTTTTTTTTTTTTGTTCATTGTAAGTTTTCACTAAAACTTTAATAAACTCTGTTCTTCATCAAGACTCCCTCTTTCAGGTCTCAATTCTTAATATACACGATCGTTCCCTTTTTAGGTCTGTAATAAATATGTCAAAGGAATCAAAGTCTTACACCTAATAGTATTTATTACCAGAACTATATACCACATTAAAAAGAGGACGTAGAAGGGAAATGAAATTTTCCAATAGAAAAGTTGGCTCTTAGAATAGGAAGAGAGAGTAGAAGGAGGAGGGGAGGGCGTCGGGGTTCTTTTTCCTAAGGTATTTAAATTTTGAACACGTCTGTGATGGTACTGTCATTGTTTAGGAACAAAGTGATGGAACAGTAGTGACCACTAAGAGTCCCGTTTCAGGAGTTGATCATTTAACCTTTCATTTTCTAGGGTTTCTACAGGTCAGACTAACGGTTTGTATGGGAGAGACACAGATCCATCCTAGGAACTGTCTAATTACAAGACATATAAACTGTCTCACAAAGGGTCATGTTTCTTAAATCTCCAGGGTCTTTATGTAAAGTATTAAAGTTCTTCTTTGAACGTAAGGGAAATCTTTAACAAAAGATTGTGTACTCTTCTTCCTTTGTAATGTTCTAGTAGAAACTAGAATACTCGGAAGAATGGGATAAAACCATAGATCTATGAAAAGTCCAGAGGGAAGAAAAAGTGAACCTATATGTTCTTTTGACTATCAAAATGATATCGAAAATTTTTAGTATCGACTTTCAACTTTATTTCTGTGTCGGTAAATTGATTTTGATTTAAATTGAAGACAAAATTCTACGTACCGTAAAAAAAGGGAAAATTTTGGAAAAATGACAACAAAAGTATTCTTTAAAAGAGGTCCGTCTACTGTTTACAATGAAAGGGTAATTGTAAAGTACATTTTTCTTAATCTCCCAATAGAAATAAAGTGTAGGTGGATCCACCTATTACAATAATATTCTAAAAAACAAAAATTCTCCTCTTGAACCCACAGATAGTACCCGTATTTAAACCTAATTAATGGTCAATTTTATGTGGTAGTTTTTCCGTTCCTTAAAAATATTGATCTAAAATGATATAACATAAAACAAACTCTATTCACTCGACAACGATCCTTCATTCTCGATCAAACCAATATGTCTCAAAACAAAATTATTATAAAATCTCATCTTAAACTCAAAATGTAGAAACGAGAAAGAAACCTCAAAGAACAGATCTAGAGAAGGAATACAGAACACAAAGAAGTAATATTAATTGAAGTACATTCATCTCGGACACAGACGAACCTTTTTTGTTACTGGAAACTCTTTGTCTTTGTCTCAGAGTAAAACACTACTTACGATTTAGTACCGGGTGTCGGTCGATAAAAGGAGAAAGGAAAGACACAATGAGAGGGGACTCTTTGTGAAAAAAGGGAAATTTTTGTATGGTCTCTCTTTCTCTTGATATCATTAAAGGGAATACGACGGACCTTAACGATATCTTGAAAATTAAAATGTGGAATAAGTAACAAACGGAGGAAAGATTGGAGGTAGAAAACTAGGAAGGACTACAGAACGCATAAAAAAGACATTCTAGGAAAAGAAACAAAGAAAGTGAAATTTTTCTACTCTAAAATTTCTAATGTGTCAGTGATTTTGTAGAGGAAAGAGTCGTAGGTTTGTACAAGACTTTCGAAGACAGCAAACGGCTTTTTAGTTTCACTGTGGTACACTAACGTCAACCTTTCTAATGACGTGGTGTTTCTGACAGAGGCAATCTTTAATCTTACTTGGAAAAGAGAATCCCACCGGGGACTGACTTCACCTTTTCCGTTCATTTGCCACTGGACCTCCAAGTCGAGATGTCAACTTAAGAGACGAACTTCGGTAAGAACGACTCTTAGTAACCGTTCTGAACCCCATTACTCTCCCGAAGGTCCCGAAATGGAATCTCCGTCAATGAGAGAGTCTTGTTCATGTCTTATTTCACAAGGAGTCGTCCCGAAAATAGAGAAAATTCGGTATCACACTCAGTAATGTAATTAATCTGTACTTTTCAGCGAAAAAGATTGAACGAAACTTATAACCAAACTTATCTTGACATCATCTAAAAGACAACTAAACAAGGAATTAGGATAGGATACTTCAACTTAATCCTCAAATACAGAGATGACCGATAGTTCGACACATGGTAGTGGAGAGAGGAACTGAAACCATCGAGTGGAAGTTATTATGATTTATAATGATTAGGTTCTGTGTGAGGAGTGGGATGAACGGGGGGAAAGAGGGGTTGTGTGTGTAGTGGGAGGTCCATTAGTAAGAAGAACAATGGTCGATCTACCTTTTAGAGAAAGAAGATATAAGGGTTTCGTACAATAGTATGGAGAATCGTTTGTAAAATGAAAGAGGGAGATCTAATATCAGAAAGAGAATGAATCTAACGTTCGAAGAACTCCCTTTAAGTATAGGATAAATATGAACATATTAATAAAACAAAAGACAAGTTTCGTTAAATACTTCGTCTGATCGAAGTAAAATTCCTATTCTTTTAATTCCGAATCTATCCAACTAGACTTTGACCGTCTTTCATTGATACTAGAACGTGGTATCAGAAGTATTAGGTACACTGAAGGTAGTGTAGTGGATCGGACTCAGGAGACTATGGGAACGAAACTAGTGACGTATATACAACTTACTTCAAGGGATTGTCTTTTTTGGATTCTACGTAAAGTTGTAAAAATAAACAAATTTCCTTAATATAACCTCTTTACCAAAGATAAGGTTATTTTAATGATGAGATAACCAAAAGATATCAAATATGAAATGGGTACTAGTATACATACGGAAATCACATTCAACGGAAACTGTAAAAAACGTACCTTTGTTTCAGATTTATTCATGTTTATAGTACTTTTCATTGAAGACCCTCTAAAATGTCAGTTTCTTTAAGGTATTCGAGGTTATTATAAGACCTGACATAGAAGATCCTAAGGGTCCAAAACAACCTTCGTCACTATTACGACGGAAGATCGATGGATTATACCAAGACTTGTTATCGTTGGGACGAAAACCGAGAAACAGAAAGTTGATCACTGTAGACCTTAACATATGTCCATGAGTACCAACCGGACATCTTCTTAGACAAGATGGACGACTTGGGGTCTCAACTATCATTCGGAATGTGCATTGTACCATCCGATTTGGAGAAAAAGAGGATCGTTGTTTCATGAGATTCACGACGACCTTACCGTCTAGTCTTATCTCGTCAATTTTTGTTTTTCAAGTCACAATCCTCTTAACAAGTATGTTCTTCTGGATAACTCTTCGTCATCCTTTGTGGTTTTACTTGATAAATTGCTCCGTCAGTGACTTGAGGTCATCCCATGGTCAGAACACTCGGACCTTAATTGTAGTACCTGGTATCTCAATCAGATCAGATTTCCCAGACAAGTCATCTTTCTTGTTATTCAACCATTTTCTCATGATGAAGGATATAAGAAAAAGACTTTCGGTCTTCATCCCTATATCAAACGGGGGTTAAACTTATACAAAAAATGTGCGGTTTAGTGATGGCACATAAGTCTTTAACTTTTCTAGTCATTCATGGGTCATATCCATTTCGCGTCATCATATGTCTTTCTAGAAAATACCATATAATCGAAAGAGTGCAGACAAATAGTCATACTACAAAATTTAAGTGAGACCCGACTCTTAATCGTCTAGACCCAGGTGACATCAGAAACACTAGAAACGATGAGACCTAGAGTAAAAGGTATAAGTATTTTTAGTTATCCCCTCGGTTCACTAAAGATTCTAAAGAAGTTTGGGTCAATGAGAAAAACTGAAACCTTTTATAACAGTCATCAAATGGTTTATATTATTATAAGGTGTCACGAATTTTTAGTATGTCCGGTTCTTATATATTTATATATACTAAAAGTTACTTTACCGGACATATATTTACAATATATAAGCATACCTCAGGTACTCTTTTACTTTTTAAAAAATTATCTAGAATCGACGAAAAAGTTGAACAAAAATGAATCAAACGGAAAATGTATAAACACCGCATAAACTTTTGTAATTCAAATTAAGTAAATTGAGATATCAAATGTCGAAGTTTCCGTATATTTAACGAAAGAATCGTACTCCGTTTATTCGGATCAATACTACATATAGTGAGAGATACCATGAATTAATGTCCTTTTACTTTTTATTACCTCGAAAATAACAGAAATTTTCAATAGAGAGGGTTTTATTCTACTAAGTGAATTTTTGATACACTCATCAAATACACGTTTTGTAAAAAGATTTGGGACCCCCATATCATACTTGTTTTTCTGTTCTATGGAACATAATATCTTGAATGTGATAACTCTCTTTACTATCTCTTTTTTTTACTGTTTTATTTACTATCTTTCATTCATGTTTACCCTAATATAGGGAATCACTTGAGAAATATCCTGTTCTGATGTGATCTAAACATTGTGTCTTACAGGATTAAATCACCACTAAGAACCGTAAACAAGGACCGAAACGTTCGAAACATTAATCCTCACTAATAAACAGAATTCATTATAGTTTACTATTTCTTTACTCTTTCGTCGAATATACATAATCTTACACTTCTTCGAGTATTAGTCTATTTCGATTTTGTAAATGTCACAATGTGGATATCTATGTGTTTGACAGAAAAAGGACTAATGTTTACACGACGTTCCCAGTAAGGACATAACGTAAAGGACAAATGTTAGTAATGATCAAAAACAAACCATTGATGACAGTACCATGGACTTTCTTACTGAAAAATTTTTAGGTAAATAATCTAGTAGCTATATGTTATGTATTTCCTTTAATAAAACGAAAAAATGTTTCATCACTACAATCCCTAATAATATATTTAATACTTAATACTTTATTGAAGAAGTCACTATTCTTTTATCTCTTTTCTGATTGGTTTAACTTTTACTCAAAATCTTGGAGTTTGAAAGTTCTAAAATTCCTTTTTAATTAAACTATTAACTATTTAAACATAAACTAGAAACTCATTTTAGGTACCTAATTTTACACGGAATTCGTGACAATAATCTCCTAATTTAAATCTTCAATACAAAAAGTCGATAGGTGGAGGTCAGAAACTGAGAAAATATTTTTTCGAGACCAGTATAAAATTTATCAAAGTGAATAAAAAAAAAAGTTCATGGACTAGATGGATTGAGGGATGAATTTATTATCCTTTAATCTTCTTAATTATACGTACTGATATTAAAAGATTACGTTCAAGTTCGACACTAAGATTTTACTGAAAAATTAATAAAAAGAAAGAAAAAAGAAGAGTTGGAAATATTAGTGACAAGTAACGGTAAATGTTTTTGATATTCTTTCTTGTCTTCCACTATCTTCTTTCTTGGATGGATTTCTTTGAGTGATCCATATTAGACCCCTGACGATACCTTCATAAAGTACAAAGACATCATAAATCGATATTTTTAACCAACTAACATCCATAGTGACGAAAATAAAACCAGTATAAGTTGTTTCCTCTTTTCGTATCAAATCCTGACGGTCAAAGAGAATAGGAACCGATCAGTTCTTACATCCTGACGAACCCAAACTCATACCGAACTCCCTCCCCTGACATCCTCTTCGGTCCGTCAAACTCCTGACGACTCTCGCGTAGACGATTCGTTGTCGGTCCGATGGTGATACATTTATATTAATTTGAGACCTACTCCGGCCTAGTAGGAGTTTAGTGGATACGAAGTCAGACATAATGTCACTGTAAGACTGGTGGTAAGTCTAAAATTTTTCCCCAAAGTCCCGTAGACAACCAATGTATTGAAGCATAGACTTGTCACGCGAATCGTTTTTTTCTCCGACTTTAGGATCGTGTCTACGGAACTACGACTCAGGCAATTACAGACAACGGTGGTACTTGAATAATGGGGACAAAACAAATTTCTATTTCACTATCGCACAAAGTAACGTTTTACTGTTACGTTTATAATCCACATAAAAAGAAAAATACTCACATTATAGTACCTTCAGAAGTATCTTACTCAGTGTTTCATTTCCATTTCTTATATAAAAGTAATACCTTATGACCGTATGTTATGTTTATTAACTCCCAATCTGTTTTGTTTCAGTGGTAAATAAAAAGTGTCTCCTATAATTTTAAAGTTAAATCTACATTTTGATGTCATAGAATTAAGGAAAAGATAGTCATAGTGGACAACTCGAATACAGGGGGTTTTAAGGTACTACAGTAGAGACCACCTAGTTTCTTCCTTACATCCGTCCGATCGATCACCCGTTCTACACTTAATTGATGTCACGACCTATTTATTGTATTCACGACATTATGTCACAACGAGTTTTATAGACACAACTCCTTGGTAAAAAAGTTTTGAGTCTTAGACAGGGTCCGTTTTATGAAAATTTTTGTGTTATTTTTACTTAATGATTTTCTTTTTCTGTTTTTACTCCGGTTAAATTCTTTATATGGTCTGGATGACAGTTTCACGAATTGTTAAGGATTAAAGAAAGTCAAAGAAACATACAAAGTATTGTTTGACCATTGGTTGTCAAACGTCCGACGTGTGAAACATCGTGACGTTATTATCCTTATGTCTGGTAATGCTGATGGTAAGAGATGGGAATAGTCACCTCTTCTACAAAGTTCTGGGGGTCACCTACGGACTTTGACGTCTATTATGGTTTGGTAATATATATACCAAAAAAGGATATATGTGTACGGATAGTGTTATTTGACACCTTTTAAGACTTTCTCTACCCTTATGGTCTGGTGGACTGGAGAACTTTTTGGACATACGTCCAGTCCTTCGTTCAATCTTGACCTATGCCTTGTTATCTGACCAAGGTTTATCCTTTTCCTCATACAGTTCCGACATATAACAGTGGGACGAATAAATTGAAGATACGTCTCATGTAGTACTCTTTGCGACCCGACCTTCTTCGTGTTCGACCTTAGTTCTAACGGCCCTCTTTACAGTTAGTGGAGTCTATACGTCTACTGTGATGGGAATACCGTCTTTCACTTCTCCTTGATTTTTCGGAGAACTACTTTCACTTTCTTCTCTCACTTTTTCAACCGAATTTCGAGTTGTAAGTCTTTTGCTTCTAGTACCGTAGACTAAGATAGTGAAGTACCCTTTATCTACTCCTTTGTTGCCTTTGTCACAGTCTGAAATAAAACCCCCCGAGGTCTTAGTCACGTCTACCACTGACGTCGGTACTTTAATTTTCTGCGAATGAGGAACCTTCCTTTCAATACTGGCTGGATCTATCGTATAAGTTTTCGTCTCTGTAATGAAACGGTTGTTTTCAGGCAGATCAGTTACGATACCAAAAAGGTCACCAGTACATACCTACACTCTCAACCTGACACTTCTTCCGACTCGTGGCTTCTTAACTACGAAAACTTGACACCACGACCTCTTCTGAGAACTCTCAGGGAACCTGACGTTCCTCTAGGTTGGTCAGGTAGGATTTCCTCTAGTCAGGACCCACAAGAAACCTTCCTGACTACAACTTCGAATTTGAGGTTATGAAACCGGTGGAGTACGCGTCTCAACTGGGTAATCTTTTCTGGGACTACGACCCTCCCTAACCCCCGTCCTCCTCTTCCCCTGCTGTCTCCTACTCTACCGACCTACCGTAGTGGTTGAGCTACCTGTACTCAAACCCATTTGAGGACCTCAACCACTACCTGTCCCTCCGGACAGCACGACGTTAAGTACCCCAGCGTTTCTCAGCCTGTACTGACTCACTGACTTGATTTGACTACTACTTTAAATTAAATATTTAATCCGTGTCATTCTCTAATTGTTGTTCTTGATTTTTATCTTTTTACTATTGATATATGATATCATTTTCAAAACAACTACACCAAAGAGAGGAATTAATTGAAGAAGTAAGGATGGGTTTTACCTCGTCACCGAATAAGTTACCGTCTGGGTCAGAGACGTCATTAAAAATATAAAAAGACAGGTTTGGGTAAGGGCTTATAAACATTGGTAGAGGACGTACGATTCAACGAAGTCAGCATAGGCTGAGAAACGTTGGGATACCTGACATCCGACGGTCCGAGGAGACAGGTACCCTAAGAGGTGCGTTTTTATGACCTCATCCAACGGTACAGGAAGAAGTCTCCTCGAAGGACTGAGTCCCTAGTTTGGGTACAGAGAAAACGGAGGACGTCACCGTACGTCCAAGAAATGGTGATCGCGGTGGACCCTTCGTGATTCACCATATTCAGTAAAATCCCCTAGGGAACGACTTCAGAAGTACACCCGAAGTACAAAAGACCACGGTGCAATGGTGGTTGATCTTATACAAAGACGAATACAGAGGGTGGGTACTGAAATTACGGAAAAGGTAGAATTGATCCGTTAATCGTACGTGACACACCGATATTAAAGACGTCAAACTCCACGTTGTCGTTGTGATCGTTCTTAAACAAAAAGGAAGTAGTGTTAAAGTACCTATCTTCTAAAGAAGGATGGTATCTAGAATCATCGTAGTCGTATATTAAAAAAAACAACAATTCACCTCTTTAAAGTAGAAAGTGAATTTGCTTAGTGAAATTCAAAAGAGAAACAGTATAGACTTAACGGTCGTAGTGATAAAGACGTTAAACCTCGGTAATAATTCATTTTTATTCCCAATAAACCTTACGTTCGTGATGTCACTATGACATTGTTAGTCAGACCATTACTTTAATCGAAGATTCACTGATTGGTCGACTTATTTGACCTGTTTCCTACTAAACATTGATTTCCGTCTTGTCTCGTCTGAGGTCTAAAGTAGTGTGATGAGTCTTACGTCAATTTTAAATCCTTAACAAATGAAGACTTTAAAAGGTAAATTATAAAAACCTAGTATCAATTGGTATTTATTGACTTTGACGTCTTTCGCGTTCACACCTATTTCCCGTTGATGACATAATACTCCAAAGTCTTCGTCTTCGTTATATTAACCCACCTAACTCTTGTTGTAATACCTCCTTTGTAGTCAGTTTGATTGAGGATATCCTATTCATCTGTTTCTTCCTAAAGGTCCTTCTTATCTATTAGACTTGATTTCTTTGTACCGACGTTTTGCAGACATTTGGGAAGTGTAAGAGTGGTAATTGTAAAAATCGTAACTGAGAAGATCTTATTTCGATTCCATATACTAAACACTAAAAGGATCTAATATCCAAACTTAAAGGTTCCCACGGTGACTCGAACATGCCCTTGTATTAGATGAAGACTCCTAGATATAGAGAGAGGATTAGTACTAAGAATAAATTACAGTAGAGAACTGAATCTCCTCTTTTGTAGTGTGACCTCAGATCGACTCCATCAGACCCGAACCGACGTTCGACACCCAACCCTGATGTGACCGAGAGGTATAGAGAGTAGAAGGAATCTAGTGACCTATAGAAGTCGTCTGTAAACCTCTTATCACCCGTACAGGTTGACGTCCTCGTGTAAAATTCGGAGACGAACACAGTGGCGTCAGTGTACAGGTTCAAGTTTGAGTTCCCCTCCTTTCAAGATCAGATTACTGATGCTCCGTTCCCACACCTACAAATTATGATGATGGACCCTTATTTCTTAAACCTAGTAATGAAGTCTGATAATATATAAGATATCACCCTAATTAAAAAAAAAAATTAAACCCCCAACTTCATATGAAAAGACTTCAAGAAAGGACATTGTTCAGACAAGGCTCTTCTATAAGACGTGTCAAAGTATCTGTTGACTATGAAGTTTCGTCCTGTCAGAAACTGGAAAGACTTTTTCGAGACTTTTTTAGAACTTTATAGGAAATGAACTAAAAATCTCACTAGATCAGAGAAAAGACAATCAAAACTCCGATTGTCTGGAGAGATCTAAGTAGGGTCGATCCAGTATACTAGAGGTACACTTCTTTACATCTTGAGTAAAGAGACCTTTTCTAGTTTAACGGTTTCCAAAAATTCTCCTTAATGTTTTAGATTGGAAAATTTATGACGTTATTTAACTTTCATCTAATATGTTTATAAGTTTACTACGACACACAATATGGGACGGTAACCATCGTTTTATCTTTTAAAAGGGTTCTCTTTATCCGTCTAATCGTCATCTCTCTCCGTTCTGTCTACTCACCGAGTCATAGGTATAAAAAAAATACTACAGTGTCCATTTTTATTAACTCTACGATAAACAACCGTGAAAAGAGTACCTGGTCTACTTTAGTTCGACCCCTTACCTTTAGTAGGTCTCCTGGTGACGACGGGTGAAGAGACCTTGTCCCTCAAATCTCCTACGTCTTGTCTTGAATGTATCCAAACTTAGGACCAACTGTGAGGGGATCTTTAAATCCGTTCAAAGAATCGGAGGAACCGAAATCCTTTGAATAAACATTTTGTACCTATTATGGAGGAATAACCCAATAACACTCTGATGTATTTTACTATGTACATTTGTGAATCTTGTCACGGAGTGTACATCGTTCATGAACTAGTCACAATAATAAGTACAAGAGACTACTCAAAATAAATCGATAGATCTGGAATCATAGTTATTCATTTATAAACCTCTAGGTCTTAACGTCTTTCAAGTAGTCGAAATCTTAAGACTCAACTTAAGAATCGGGACTGTGAATGACCGACACACTTAAACCGTTTTAATGAATTTGGAAATTAGGAGTCCTAGAAATAGACTTTTACGTAATGTTGGTAGTCAGAGTGTCCCCATATTTCTTATTAATTGTACTTGTAAAATTTCGTGTTTCATACCATGGACGTGTATACTTTTTATCCACATAATATTAATAATAGTTCTTTAGGTTAAATCTTCTTTTAGGACGTATCTAAAATTTTGGTAAATTGTCCATGGACTTATATAGTAGTTCCTAAAATAATGAATTGTGAAAGTCTTTTTAATAACTATGAACTACGAAACAACTTGTGTTTCTTTATTACTTTTAAGTTATTTACCTTACATAATTTAATGACCTAAAGTAAAAAAGGAAAAAATTTTAAACGTTCAAAAAATACTATTTTTATTTTTAAATATTCATTGACAACGATCGTCAACCAACTCATGTACGACATACGATCAGTGACACCCTTTCTAAAGTCTCGATACAATAACCCAGAGATCACCCCGGTAAACTACATTGTAACGGTCCATGAGACCAGGTCATATCGTTTGTCAATACAAAAGGACTTACATCAGAAGGAATCTCAAAAACCATTCAACGTTTTTACCTATGTCAAGAAAAATCGTGAAGGGTAGTTCTTTACCTCAGATAAAAGGATGCGAAACTTAGATCCCACGACCGTCTGTCACAATCTTCACCACCACATACACGACACTGGTCCCTGAAGTGTCCCGAACAAACGTAGAGGAAAAACCTTGGGACAATGGTGGTACACTCAATCGGATCGAGTCGGGTGACCTCTTACTCTGATGTATCTTTTCTACTTTGTAGGGTATACTCGGAGGAGACTTGATCAACAGGGATCGAATGGACTTTCCACTGATGGTTACATCACTCGGGTCGAGTCTGGTCTTCTCAGTAGTCGACTTGGGTCGGGTTCCACGATTTGACGTCTTCGTACTCGTCTTATAGTACTAGTCTTTGTCGTGTGATTTACCAACGATAAAATTCGGTGAGACAAATCACCACCAAACAATCCGTTGTCTAACATTGAATATGAGGGAGATAACGATCCTACATTCAGAAGAACCGGAGGGTGTCACTTTCGATACCTTTTCCAGACTCTCTTCTGAAAAGAGAAAGACTTAATGGGAGGATCGGGAGACATGTATTCTTTCTTAGACCCGTGACATCGAAGGGACTATAGTGACTAGTGAACTCTTGCCGGGGGAAAGATTGGCTCAGTTTAGATTAAAACTAAATAAACGAATAAAAAAGTAGTTATATTTCCTTTTAATTTAATGAGACGTTAACTTTAAACTAAGATCAACACTTTTCCACCACATACACAAAACTTTCAACAGATAAAGGGGACTTGGGGTCATGGAAAACATCACTCCTTCAGGAACCCGACATCAAATTTATATCTTGTTTTTCGTACACTTAGGTGTGGTGAAGAGATTATTTAGTTTTTGGTTTGCTACCCAGTTTTTAATTAATTTCGTGAATTCAAATGTATCGTGTAGTATATTTGTATTAAGACAAAAAGGTCTCGTTACCTACCACACTTTTCAAATCTGTTTTTCATGTATTCGCATTCCGTAGACCGTCATCCCAAGGACGTAGAGAGGGAAGGAAAGTTTCGAAGATTGTGGAGATGGCCACGAAATTTTGAAACGAAAACGAGATTTATGTGGACTTACGGTCAGGACCCGTTTCACCTTTTATTCTTCCAGCGGAAAACTGTGGAACATGGGGTCTAAAAGACACAGAAGAGGAGTAACCCGAAAAGGAGAGGTCTAAGGGAACCTACGAACACGAACGGACCCGTCGGACGAGATTGTCCAGAAAGTTCGGTCACGGTGTCCCGAAAGGGAAGTAAGACAGAGACTTTTGTGCGGACATGACAAGAGAAAAGACGTACACGAGACTAATCCATGTGTCAGTCACCGTTATGTAGTGAATTAACATATCAGTAGGAATGAGGAGTCAATATGAGGATTTCTTTATGACATCGGGAATTCGGACCATTTTTTACTACCGTTATAAGTTCAAAACCATACATGTCAGAAATTTTTCCGAAAAGTTATTTGTCACTATAGACACCTTAGGTGAGAAACTCGTTCGACACCTCAATCACTGTGTTCTGGTTTAATCTTAACAAACAGTACTAGATTTAAGAAAATCCTCTGAGAATGTCTACGGAAAACCTTAGTGTAAAATTTTTATTGGAAAATATCGACTATTAACCCTCAAAGACTCCGGACACATATTTTCGTGTACGTAATGTTTCAGAAAGGTGACTCGGTGTCGAGTCGGTTAGGATTAATTCTTTAGTAAAGTAGTCGTCGACATCGGACACTGTGAAAATATCGGACGTAACAGAAAGAGTTTCATTGTCTCAATCCTCCTCCGAGAAAAACTTGTCTTAAGTGTCTTCTCTTAACCACTTGTCGAGTCCACTGACGGAAATGAATTCTCAAATCTTTATTAAACTATCGTCAGTTAAACTTTTTACAAATATTCCTCGGTCGTATTTGACTTGTCTACGTCACGTAAAGAAAAATATTAAATGAACGGATTTTATTCACGTCAGAAATTTTTTTTTGGATTTAATAAAACAGAGGTTACTATGACACTCCTATGTAATCCAAAACTTATTCATATGTCATGACTTTTCAATCAATACTTGACGACGGATATTTATATGGATTAAACTAAGTTCATTAAATGTAAGACTATAGTGTTTCATGATATATAAAAAAGGAAAAGTAGTAGGCTTTTCAATATTTTATTCCAAATATAGTCAGAAAAAGGTCAAAACAGGAGACAAGTAATTCCTCCTGATACTGTATAATATTTTTAACACTTTAAAAAGAAAATTTACATAAAGATCTTTAAAGAACGATCAGTTTGGACTATCAAACATAAGACCAAACACTGACCCAAGATTTTGTTCATACACACACACATGTGTTCACACATATATACAATTCTACCAATCTCTTATTCTATTCTCTATTTTAGTAAGATGAGACAGAAGACTTTCTGACAAGGGACTAGAACTGACTCACTTGTCAATTTGACTCCCCTTATTTTACTCTCGTAAATATTCCTTTCTCGTTTCAAAACAAATGAGACGGGTAACCCCACTTATCTCTGAATTTATAAACTTCACCTTTTTTTTATTTCCGTTCCCACCATCTATTCGTGCAAATATAGGGGAGGGAAACATTTCAGACAGTAATGTCTAGTGAATCAGCATCGAAAATTTTAGTTTTGTCTTATCTCCGACAGTTCTACCGGAGGTAACTAGGGTGGAGGATCTTAAGTATCAGGGAAGGGAACTCACACCCGACCAGGACCAGTTATCGGCGGTTCCCTACCTTGTACCGTCTACACTACCATGAAGCTTCTAATTTCTGAAGTCGAAGGTAGAACCCATGCGAGTGAGAGACACCAAGCGAACCGGACCCTTTTTGAACGACGGTACAGTATCCACGGTCACACTCTGTCGAATTGTCACCTAGAAGGGGTCAACTCGGAACTCACTGATGTCGGGATCAACTGGGGACTAACGTTGGAACGTTCTCCGAGACTCGGTCAGGTGGATCTATTCGGTGAGGGTGGACGGACTGGGTATCTTTCGATATTCTACTATTTACAAACAACAAAAGTCGGGGGTTTAAAACTTCATTAAACTTTCATTATGTCTACAAAAGGTGATCCTTAGATCCTTAAATCACTAAACTTTTTCTTTTCTTAATAACGTCAAAAACGAAGTAATATAATGGGGACCTGTGACGTATTCATATACCTTAGAAGATACATTATATCAATTATTAAAAGTCATGATCACTATTTGGATGAACAAAACTTATTTCTAGAAAGTTGAAACTCTTAATTGAACAAGTAAACGTAAAGTAAACAAAGAAAATTTTGTCAAAAAAAGGAGAAGGATTTTGTAACATTCTCTGGGTAAAACGTAATCCTGGGACTTATAAAGGAACTGAATACGGGGTATGAAAACTCCCAGGAGAACATACACACTTACTAGTGGAGTCCCGAAGGACACATCACGTCCACCAAACGTCTGTGAGTCCAAAGAATATTAGTCAGAGTCCAAACAGATCCTTCCTCCTTAAGGACCGACTACTGTTTATCTGTCAGAAAGTCTACTTATAGATAACAAGATGTCTTCAATATCTACTCCTGATACTGAGTAAATTTAATAATGAATAGAAGTCTCAGAGTAAAATCTCCTTTTTTATCACTAAAACATCAATTCGAGTCCTAAACCTCAATCTTTCCAGTTCTAAGTTTAGTCGAGACAGCCGAAAACCGTCTAACGGGTGTTCTGTTTATTGAATTAGAGAGGTTCAGAGTCACAGAAATAAAGACTTTATCCTCATTATTGTGAAAGGGTAGTCAACAGAACTTTTAAGTTAGTCCACTACATACATAGCACGAACCATTCATAATTGCAGAATTGTTTACCACGTACACGCATGATTCAGCGAACTCAACACAGACTGAGAAACACTGGGATACCTGAACATCGGGTTCTCCGAGGAGACAGGTACCCTAAGAGGTCCGTTCTTATGACCACACCCAAAGGTAAAGGATGAGGTCCCCTAGAAGAACTGGGTCCTGAGCTTGGGCCCAAGGACATGATGTCCGTCCACAGAATGGTCGACTCGATGGTCCTTTCGGGGATTGTTTATCATTAACTCCATAAAAATAATGGTGAAGGTGGAAGTGTTGATGGTCACCAGTAATTCTTTTTCGTATTAATCTTAACTAAATTCCATGGGATTGTTTTGATGTTAAGTAATAACAAAGGATCTTTTTTCGTTGTCCTAGATGAAGACCAGAAGTAGTTTTGACAATGATATAAATAACTCCAACACATCTACAAAATTCATTAAATGCTAAACTAATATAGGGTCTGGTTTCATCTGTTTAACGGAACCAATGTCAGGAACATAGTGAATGGATTATGACCATGACGGAATTCCTTACATCCCTTTCTGACTTACCCTCAATAGATAAATTAAACAATTTCAAGGTCCTTCTAACTGGGTCATGGAGGTCTTGTCTTAAATAATACTTGATAAATCTGACTTTCTAGTGAACAAAAGAAAAGGAAGGATAGTGTCACTACTAAATGATGATACACACTTGTTTTTTCACAGTCAAGTAAACAGAGTGTCACCTAAAATACTATATCAAAGTGCTTCCCGAGACGGAAACATGAAGTACGTGACTTTTCGACTTTCCTACACTTTTACTTAAGATCTTAGACGATACTTCTCAAAATAAGGGTGAACGAAGGCTTATTCACCAGGACTGTTGATTTCTGGGAATGAACTAATAAAATAAGAACCATATTATAAAACTAGAGTTTAATTTTAAATGTAAAGATAAATTTTTCTTAATTATATAGTGTATAAATAGACTCGACTCCAGAAACGTACAAGTACTAGACACGAATCCGTGATCACCAATTCTTGTCCGTAAGACGTCACGTCGACTGGAATCTGGACAGTTGTCAAAAGACGAAATCAAAGAAGTGGACCTACTTTTATGTCTATTATTAATTGTCCAAAGTATCGTAACAATACTCATATTTTACTCTACCGGGTTCACTTTTAAATATCGGTAAGGACTGTTATATTAACGAGGTATTGATAAACGGTAACGTCAATAATAGTGGTGGTGGGGAACGGTCTCGGGAAAATTTTAGAAATAAATAAAAAACACTTTTCGTTACCCTTAAGGAACCACGATATAGTATTTACTAAACTAATTTTCGTTCATAATTTATTCATCTATTGTGAAAGACCGTAAAGATGTTTAGAGTCCGAGACGTCGTCCGTAGTCCTTAAGCTTATATCTTTGAGTCAGGTCACCCCATTTACTCATAGTATCATATCTTTTTTTCCTGATTTATTATCTTGAACTTGACTGGTTACCTTAAGCCTTCTTGAGACGACTCCTACCAAGTTCTTCCTATGTCTCATTGACGACAAACTTAACCCATACATGTCTACCTCTTCTCCTTACTCTAGGTCCGTTCCCTTTTCGAGGAGATCTTCGTCTCGTACCGACCTCCCCTCCCGACGCTCCTTCCCTCAACATCCTTGGTCCCACCACGGTTCAACTTTCCGGAAAGAGACGGTCCGATTCTGTACACCTTAAGTAACTCGAGTGATTTTCATAGATTGTTCCCATTATAATGCTAGTGGAAACCCAAAATAATTTTATTAAAACCCTCGTCGTGATACTGTAATGTACTTCCCTCACTAGTCAAACCTCTCACACTAGGGTCCAACTACACTATCTTTAAACCTGTACTTGTCCCTTCACCTCTACTTTCTCGTTTCGCATCAAAAATTGTTTTGAACCTGTAATTTTTGTACTGAAACTGTTCCTATTTCTCCGGGAGTACGGGTTCAAACCCATTGATCTATTCACATTACTGAAAAAGAAGTAGGAAGAAACGTACATAAAGTCTTAATTCACTCTCTACCCTTCAAAAACAAGAATACTCGTTTCGTTTTTTATTGTCGTTAAAATGATCTTTACTAATTAGTATGGAGAATTAGTACTATTCAAATGAAGAAACATAAGGGTGGATTTTTTGAACTGTTTGATATACTTTCAACTTCCACGGAGAGAAATACAAACAGACCAAAAGAGACATTGGACTGGAAAAAAAAAGAAAAAAACCACCACCCACCAGTGACTCTTAGAATCATCTATAGCCCTTTGTCCGTAACTCGATTTTTTGATTTTGTCAAATTTTAGAATACAATCTATAATTACTTTTGTATGGTTAAACTTCAACCCAACTCCCCCTTTGAAGTTTCTAATATAGTCCAAAGATCTTCTCGGTACACGACTCTTAATAATAAATAAATCTTTAAATTAAGGAAACAGGTCTTATAAGTGAACACACTTGTTCTAGATTTTATGGACTCACATTATACTTATATACACACATATGTATATATATACACCTACTTATCTACACATGTACATGTCTCTCTCTTATATACACATAAAGTATATTAGATGGAACCAGTCGAAGTAAGGTTCTACTAATTTCTTAAGAATCATTGTGAACACACAAATCATTGGTGTATACTAAAAAACGAGGTCTCCCTTTAAACCAATACTTTTGTCGTACTTAGTCTACTAGAGTGATACTTATGACTTATTATAGAAGGTCTGGATTTAACATAGGTTTAGTTCAGTCTGACATAATCTTTATGGTCTACAAGGGATGAAAGGAAAAAGAAATTACATAGACTATACATTATGGGAAAGGACCCAGTCTTTCCAGCGGACTTTATGACGGTTCGATACACCAACGGACTTTAATATTTATACCTCTTTAACTAGGGTAAGAATAAAGAGAGAGACTTTATTCGTCCTCTACTCCCTATAAAATCCGTGCCTAGTGTCACGATATACAAGTCATAGACCTAGGACATCAATTCCTATAAATTTTTCAGAATAAACAGATACTGATCATAAAGTCCTATTTATAATATGTCAGTAAAAATAAAAAAGTTTCCTGGATCTATCCATAAGGATTTCGTACTGACATCAAAAAGGTTTATATCAGTTAGGTTTCCTGGACAAAAGAACCTGTGACTTCTTCTTTTTAATTAGACAGTATAGGAACATAACTACGACCGGTCTTATACAATGATTTTAATATACTTCATCTGTTGAAAACCTGAACACACGAATACTTTTTGTGCACAAAAGTCCGTGGTTCACAACTGAGACGTCCCTTATGATGTAGGGTAAACGACGACTTTGTTAATACATATTGTCTTGACACAGAATAGGGAGTCTTGAATTTAAAACACAAAGGATACATCAAAAATTTGATGAGAAGGTTCGACTTAAGGTCTACTAAGACTGGACAATCTCGGTTATTATGTAACCGAAAGAGTTTATTAATAAAAGATAAATCATAAATTTACAATTCGTCCACTGGTACGACTTATCGTTGACTCTACTTCAATTAGACTTTGTGTTAAAAGTCGGTATTAAAATCTTAACTTTTCACAGAATCTTAACTACATCAAGTCAAGGAAGTAATGGATCTACTTCGGACCTCTTCTTCTCATTGGAGATTTTAGTGACCTGAACCAGTATTAAGGAATCCTGGTGTACTGTCAAAAGGACTGAGAGAAGGTCACGAGAAAGATGTAAAAGTGGTAAATCAACACATTAAGAACTAGTAATTATGGACCATATCAATTAAGAGTAGGTATAATGTATATTCGTGTATATATTTTGTGGTTATATATACTGGAAGGACAAGATTTGTCGGTCCGACGGAATCCACTCCTTGATTATGAAGGAGATGGTAGGGGAGGGTGTATGGCACCCATAGTAATTTATTGTTGAAGGAACAAGAGTAGTGAGTGGTTTTTAAGAGGTCGGGTCTTTGGACCCGTCTTAGATTGGATATTCTAGACCTACAGATTCTCATCACCGGTATTGAGAACTCCTTTCCGCTTCCTGGGACTGACTGGTTTCTCGCGTCAGACACGACACCCATTTGCCCCCGTGCCCCATATCTCTCCTCCTAAGACCAGGACCTGAATCCCCGAGGACTTGTGATTCCTCCTTCTCTTCAACCGACTCGGGAATGTACCCCATATCTCTCCTCTTAAGACCAGGACCTGAATCCCCGAGGACTTGTGATTCCTCCTTCTCCTCAACCGACTCGGGAATCTTGTCTGCCGTAAGGTCTGGGCGTTTGACTCTGATTCTTTTCAATCTCTGAGGTTCGAGGACACTGGAGACGGGTTTTCTCAGAACCTTATCCAGAACTCTTACAAGGACCCCTTCGAGACCGAGTCTTTAAGTAAAATGATGTTTCATCTGAATCTTGTAAATTGGAGTAAAATATACAAATTGAACAATTTCCCTCTTACCGTCTACGGATTTAACCCCGTCCTTGTTTTCGTCTTCCTTCAATGGAGTATGGTCATCTCTATACAGACGACCCCACGTTAAAATAGTGGATTCAACCCAACTTGTCCTAATCTCTTGTGTAACATGAGACCTAATAATGAATTAGACTTTCATCCGTTAGATATTTTGTGACAAAAGGTGTCTAGAAACAACAAACTCATACTATGTCGCAAACACGAAAACATAGGATTGTCTCAAACTATTTCTCCCACTCCAATACCTTCTTCAAGGGCAGGGTCATTCACCGTATTCAATCTCTAGAAGTCACGACCCACAATTCCACCAACTCAAGTATCGAAGTAAATGTAGGTATTTTAAAGAGAATTACTTTAATGAGATTTCTTTCATTCAAATAACAGTCAGACTTTGAGACTAGTGAAATCGACGATTTTACCAAAACTTTGGATCCACGAAAAAAAGCGAACACACAACAAAAAATTAATCTTTGTAACCCAACATTGTCCTCTCAAACACATAGTATAACGACACTGGAGTAAGACGAGAGAAAGTAAATGAACAGAGAAACACTATAAAACTCTCAGAGGAGTGAGGAATACCTGGGGTCCCCTTCTCCTTACACACACACAAACCCTTCCACCCTTCCCTGTGTAAGAAGTCCACCTGTGTTTGGGTTTGACGTCTTTTCTTCTACTTCAATGAGAAGGTCCGTCCGGTCGTCCTCATCTTGTTGTGACCTCGTCACGAAAGACTCGAAAGGTCCCGTCTGACGTCTTGACAAAAGAGTTTAATGACGAAGAGAGTCTCAATCCAGAGGATCAGAGAGATTCCCAGAAGGACTCCAAACCGGTCGTCTTGAATTCTCCCCGAGAACGAAGGGGCAAGGGGTAGGGTGGGACATGGACGTACGGAAAAGAGATCCTGACAGGAGGTATCTCAGAGTAGAAGAGAGACCCCTACAGAAGAAAAAATTTGGACCATTGGATTCTGTACCACGGTCTACGAAGTCCTCTAAATAAACAAGGAGACCTTTTCATTTCTTTTTCCTATCTTTCGGGGTGAACCGGTGATGTTCCGACCGGGATAGAGAAGAGTACAAGAGATTCTCAAGGAGCTGAGATTGGTAGGAAGACAGTGACCGAATTTATGCCACAGGGAAGACGGAACTTACATGAAGGAGGAGGAGAAATGACTCAATCTACAAGTAGTAAAGGTCGAATAAAGTACATGGTGAACAAGTTTTCTAGAAAGGGTAGAAGGGACGGACTGAGTACCACAGAGAAATATATCCGAAGTTTCAGTAGAGGTAACTCTCCGTTTCGTCCTCCGAACCCCGAACATCAGGAAAAGGAACTTCGTCTTTACTCGGTCCCTTAGAGAAACCTTTGACCTGTGGGATGTCTCAGACGGGGTCGTCGTGTCATCTCGTGTTCAGTCTGTGACCCAAAATCCAATCAAACGACAACTGACCGACACATTGGTCGTCGTTTAGTAGAGGAGATTTAAAACCAAAGGACTAAAGAATATAGTCCTCCTACAGATCCGAACAGGTCGTGCTTCTTATACATCCCGTGAAATTTTCTCATCTACAAGCACCTTGTGGTGGTCAAGATTATCGAGAGTACTTATTTGCCTATTGTTAAAATTCTTATAATTTTGCGTCCATCCTTTCTTTACTTAACGGGGAAAGGTTCCGACTGTAGGAGTTCTTTTTCTTTACGTTTTTCCGTTTTACCAACAGACTGCTCCGGAATGTTTATCGACTCTTTTCTTCTCTTCGATTTCCGTTTCCTCTTTTCCTTTCTATACGGGTAAAGTCACGTCTCAAGGTTTCTTATCGTTCCTCTCTATTCTTTCGGAAGGAATCGTTAGTCACGTTTCTTTATCTCCTTTTGTTATCTTACCCTTTCATATCTCTAGATAGAGAAGTTCTTTTAATCTCTATGGTTCCCTTGTAAAGTACATTTCTACTCGTGTTATTTCCTGTCTTTACCATACCTAGATTGTCTCGTCTTCGATAATTCTTCACCGTTCTTATGTGTCTTCTTGATATGTTTTTTCTAGAAGTACTGGGTCTTTGGTGCTACCACGTTAGTAAGTGGATCCCGGTCTATAAGACCTTACGTTTCAGTTCACCCGGAATCTTTCGTAGTGATACTTGTTTTGATGTCCTCCACTACCTTAAGGTCCACTCGACAAAGTCTAGGAATTTCTACTAAGACACTTTCACGACGTGAGTTATACGGTCGTTTAAACCTTTTGAGTCGTCACCGGCGTCATGACGTTTTACAGTCAAAAGTAAGGTCAGGGTTTCTTTCCGTTACGATTTCTTACAAGTTTGATGGTGTGTCAACATGAGTAGAGTGTACGATCGTTTAATTACGAGTTTTAAGAGGTTCGTTCCGAAGTCGTCATGTACTTGGTACTCGAGGGTCTACAAGTCTACCTAAATCTTTTCCGTCTCCTTGGTCTCTAGTTTAACGGTTGAAGGCAACCTAGTAGTTTTTTCGCTTTCGTAAGGTCTTTTTGTAGATGAAGACGAAGTAACTGATACGGTTTCAGAAACTGTCACACCTAGTGGTGTTGGACACCTTTTAAGCAGTTCTCTACCTTTATGGTCTGGTGGAACGGACGGAGGACTCTTTAGACATACGTTCAGTTCTTCGAATCTTGACCTGTACCTTGTTCTCTGTCCAAAGTTTAACCTTTTCCTCATACAGTTCCGATGTATAACAGTGGGACGAATAAATTGAATATACGTCTCATGTAGTACTCTTTACAACCTGACCTACTGCGAGTTCGACCTTAGTTCTGACGGTCCTCTTTATGGGAGTCTATGTGTCTACTGTGTTGGGAATACCGTCTTTCGCTTCTTCTTGATTTCTCGGAGAACTACTTCCACTTTTTCCTGTCACTTTTTGAACCGAATTTTGAGTTGTAAGTTATTGTTTCTAGTACCGTAGGCCAGGGTAGTGAAGTACCGTTTGTCTACCCCTTTGTGACCTTTGTCACTGTCTGAAATAAAACCCCCAGAGGTTTTAGTGACGTCTACCACTGACGTCGGTGCTTTAATTTCCTGTGAACGAGGAACCTTCTTTTTGACACTGGTTGGATCTGTCGTATAATCTTTCGTCTCTGTAATGAACTGGTTGTGTCCAGGAAGATCAATTTCGAAACCAAAAAAGGTCATCAATGCATATCTACACACTCAACCTGACATTTCTTTCGACTTGTGACTTCTTAAATACGAAAACTTGACACCACAACCTCTTCTGAGAACTCTCAGGGAACCTGACGTTCCTCTATGTTGGTCCGATAGGATTTCCTTTAGTTAGACTTACAAGTAACCTTCCTGACTACGACTTCGACTTTGAGGTTATAAAACAGGTGGACTACGTTTTTGACCGAGTAAACTTTTCTGGGACTACCACCCTTTCTAACTTCCACCCTCCTCTTCCCCTGTCGTCTCCTACTCTACTAACCTACCGTAGTGGCTGCGCTACCTGTACTCAAACTCATCTGAGGTCCTTAACCACTACCTGTTCCTTCGGACCGCACGACGTCAGGTACCCTAACGTTTCTCACCCTGTACTGACTCGTTGACTTGACTTGACTACGGAAGTTCCGTGAACGTTAGATTACAGGAAAGGTCTGACCGTGACTTAAGAGGATCGTAGGTTTATAGTCGGTGCAAATAAGTTTTTTGATGCATTTCATAGTTTGGGACACTCTGTGAATCCTCTTTGGGAGGATATACCAGTTATGAGACTTTAAATGTTAGTTGTTTAATATGTTCATGTACTTGTATTCGTATGGACAATGTACGATCAATTATGACGTCCCTTTCATTCACGACGTCTTCAAAAAGGTCCTTAAGTGTCCTCCCCAATATCATCAATCAGTACTACGTCACTCATTTCCATTTTAAAATTTACCATTAACATTAAAGGTTTGTTTAATGTACTCATTAAAATTTATAGACTTTGACACTTTTCCTCGACCTGTCCTGACTCGCTGACTTGACTGACTTCCGACTGAAACATTTAGTCGTTACTCGATGTGACTCAAGAATCATATTTTGGAGACGATTGACTAACTCGAACATCAATATAATCGACTCGAAGGTGCAAAGTAAGTCTTTATGTCTTACTCCACCATAACCAGATCATACAAAGACCATAAAATCCGGTCATAACGAGTTTGGTCTACTAAGTCTAAACTTCCGTCCGTTCTTAAACAAATCCACCGGTAAATTGAATCTCCGTCTTAGTATGAATCAAGAGGCATAATATATTCGGTTATTTGGAAACAAAGTCCTAAAATATGTGTGGGTGTTTGTATATTCAAACATACACACACGTACAAGAGAAAGTCCTCTATTTTACATAAAGAAAAAAAATTTTAAATAAATTAACCTCCGATTAATGAAACGTTATAACATAACCAAAACGGTATGTAACTGTACTTAGACGGTGTCCACATGTCCACAAGGGGTAGGACTTGGAGGGAGGGTGGAGGGAGGGGTAGGGTAGGGAGACCCATTAGGGTCACGTGGTCGGGGCTCGTGGTAGAGTACGTAGTTTGGACCTGACCGCGAATCAAAGTGTATACTATTATATGTACAAAGTTACGGTAAGAGGGTTTAGTAGGGTGGGAACGGGAGAGGGTGTCTCAGGTTTTCTGACTACATATGTAGACACAGAGAAAACGACAGAGCGTATGTCTCCATAGTAATGATAGAAAGATTTAAGGTATATATACGTAATAATACGACATAACAAAAAGAAAGACCGAATGAAGGAAGACATATTATCCTAGGTCAAAGTAGGTGGAGTAATCTTGACTAAGTTTACATAAGAAAAATTACCGACTCATTATGAGGTAACACATATACATGGTGTCGAAAGAGTAGGTAAGCAGACGACTACCTGTAGATCCAACGAAGGTACAGGACCGATAATATTTGTCACGTGCACAAATAATATATGTGCACAGAGAAAGTCAAGACCAAAAGATCCACACATACGGGTCGTCACCCTAACGATCCAGTATACCGTCAAGATAAAGGTCAAAAAATTCCTTAGAGGTGTGATAAGAGGTATCACCGACATGATCAAACGTAAGGGTGGTTGTCACTTTCTCCCAAGGGAAAAGAGGTGTGGGAGAGGTCGTAAATAACGAACATCTGAAAACCTATCGTCGGTAAGACTGACCACACTTTACCATAGAGAAACACCAGAACTACACGTTAAGAGACTATTACTCACTACAACTCGTAGAAAAGTACACAAACAATCGGTAGACATACAGAAGAAACCTCTTTACAGACAAATAAAGAAACCGGGTAAAAAAATAACCCAGTAAATAAGTAGACCTTAACTCGACGTATTCAACGAACATATAAAAACTCTAATTAAGAAACAGTCACCGAAGTAAACGATAATAAAAGAGGTAAAACTTCCGACAGAAAAGTGGAACGAATATCAAAGGAAACAACACGTCTTCGAAAATTAAAATTAATCTAGGGTAAAGAAATAAAAACGAAAATAAAGGTCATAAGACCCTCCACCCAGTATCTCCTAAGACGACACTAAATACAGTCTCTCCCGAAACGGATACAAGAGGAGATCCTCAAAATATCAAAGACCAGAACGTAAATCTAGAAATTAGGTAAAACTCAAATAAAAACACATACCATAATCTTTCATTAGATCAAAGTAAGAAAATGTTCACCAACTGGTCAAAAGGGTCGTGGTGAACAATTTCTCTAACAGAAATTAGGTAACATATAAGAACGGAGGAAACAGCTTCTATTCCATAGGTATCCACGCATCTAAATAGAGACCCGAAAGATAAAACAAGGTAACTAGATATAAAGACAGAAACACGGTCATGGTATAACAGAACTACTGACACCGAAACATCATCTCGGACTTCAGTCCGTCCAACTAAGGAGACCAAGGTAAGAAGAAAGAGTTCTAACGAAACCGATAAGCTCCAAAAAACATAAAGGTGTGTTTAACACTTTAATAAAGAAGATCGAGACACTTTTTATGGTAACCATCGAACTATCCCTAACGTAACTTAGACATCTAACGAAACCCATCTTATGAGTAAAAGTGATATAACTAAGAAGGCAAGGTACTTGTACCATATAAAGAGGTAGATAATCACAGGAGAAACTAAAGAAAGTGGTCACAAAACATCAAAAGATATATATCCAAAAAACAAATAAATCCATCTATATAAAGATTCATAAAATAAGAAAAGTAACGTCACCACTTACCTTAACACAGGAATTAAAGAGATAAAAGAGTAATAATCATATATCCTTACGTAAAGACACACAATTAAAATATAGGACGTTGAAATGATATAAGTAACTAATCGAGATCATTAAAAGACTACCTCAGAAGTCCCAAAAGATACATCTCCTAGTACAGTAGACGTTTGTCACTCTCAAAATGAACAAGAAAAGGTTAAACCTAAGGAAAATAAAGAAAAAGACGAGACTGCCGACACCGGTTTTGAAGGTTTTGATACAACTTATCATCACCACTCTCACCCGTGGGAACAGAATAAGGACTGAACTCCCTTTTACGAAAGTTAAAAAATGGTAACTCCTATTACAAACGACACCCAAACAGTATATATCGAAAATAATATAACTCCATACAACGAAGATAAGGACGAAAGACCTCTCAAACATAGTATTTACCTACAACTTAAAACAGTCTCCGAAAGAGACGTAGGTAACTCTATTAGTATACCGAAAATAAAAAGTTAAACAATTACACCACATAATGTAACTAAACGTCTATAACTTCTTAGGAACGTAGGGACCCTATTTCGGGTGAACCAGTAGAAAAATTACACAACAACCTAAGACAAACGATCTTAAAACAATTCCTAAAAACGTAGATACAAGTAGTCACTATAACCGGACATCAAAAGAAAAAAACACCGTAGAAACAGTCTAAAACCATAATCCCACTACCACCAGAGTATCTTACTCAAACCTTCAAATGGAAGGAGACGTTAAAAGACCTTCTCAAACTCATCCTATCCACAATCGAGAAGAGATTTAAAAACCATCTTAAGTCGACCCTTCGGTAGATAAGGACCCGAAAACAAACGACCTTCTAAAGACTAATGTCAAAGTTAAAGGTACGAACCCTACCCAGACAATTCCAAAAGATAAAGAAGGACCAAGTCAAAATCTTTCAACACGAAAAGATTCTTAAACAGGTAAAGAAGGTTCAACAGGTAAAATAACCGTATATCAACGACTATCATCAGAGAATACTAGGAAACATAAAGACACAACAGACAACACTAGAGAGGTAAAAGTAAAGATTAAAATAACTAAACTAAAAAAGGGGGGAACAAAGAACTACTAAGACCGATTACCAAACAGTCAAAATAAATAGAAGAGCTTCTTGGTCGAAAACCGAAACAACTAAAAANGTATATTGACGACTATCATCAGAGAATACTAGGAAACATAAAGACACAACAGACAACACTAGAGAGGTAAAAGTAAAGATTAAAATAACTAAACTAAAAAAGGGGGGAACAAAGAACTACTAAGACCGATTACCAAACAGTCAAAATAAATAGAAGAGTTTCTTGGTCGAAAACCGAAACAACTAAAAACGATACAAGAGAAAACAAAGAAAACGTAAATAAAGACGGGATTAAAAATTCTAAAGAAAGGAAGATGATTGGGAGCCCAAGAAGTAAAGAAGGAAGAGATCAACGAAATCCACATCTCAATCCAATAAACTGAAAAAAGAACAAAGAACTCCATTCGGACATAACGATACTTGGAAGGGGAATTGTGACGAAAATGTCACAGGGTGTCCAAAACCCAACAACACAAAAGTAAAAGTAAGCAAAGATACGTATAAAACCAAAGAAAAAAATAAAGAAGATACTAAACAACCAATAAGTCGTCGTACAACAAGTCGGAGGTATACGACCTTAAAAATTATCAAAAAGAGGACATTAACTCTAGATTAGAATGACGTAACACCAGTCTTTTCTACAAACCTTATTAAAGTTAACAAAACTTAAATGGTTCCGATCTAAATACCGGGTCCTACACTAGATAGGACCTCTTCCAAGGCACACGTGAACTCTTTTTCCACTTTAAGTATATTAACAATATAGAAGAACAACCTAACTAGGAAACTAGTAATACATCACAGGCAGACACAGAGAAAAGTGTCGGAAACAAAATTTCAGATAAGATAGACTATACTCATAACGATGAGGACGAAAGAAAACCAGAGACTCACCTTATAGAAAAAGGTCGGGACGTGAAAGTCAGACATACACAGGGAACAAAACTCCACCCAGAGAACATCTGTCGTATATATCCACAGAACCAAAATATAGGTAAGTCGGTCAGAAACAGAAAATCAACCCCGTAAGTCGGGTAAATGTAAATTCCATTAATAACTATACATACTAGGGTAACGGTAAATGAAATAACAAAACCCAAGCTCAAATATATGGGAAAGACACAAAGGACAAATCTCTTCTAGGAAATCGTAAACAACCTCTCGACCAAACCACCACGAATTAAAAAAGTCGAAAACGAACAGACGTTTCGAAAACTAAAGAGGAAGTATAAACTTACTCTAGGAACGACCCATGTCATTAGACCCGACATCCAAAAGAAAGTAGTGAAATACATACAGGACGGTAAGGGAGGACCGGACTTCTCAAAGATAACTTTCTAGTCGACAATAGGAATACCCTTAGGGGAACACACAATAAACAACAAAAAGGGAACGACAAAAATTATAAACAAGAAACACAAACTAGAAACAATTAAACTAATTATACACAGAACTCCACAAAGTGGAACCCAAATAGGACAAACCCTGAGAGACCCAAAGAACCTGAAGCCACTAATAAAGGAAGGGGTAAAATCCCTTCAAAAGTTGATAATAGAGGAGTTCATAAAAAAGTACCAGAAAGAGAAACAGAAGAAGAAGACCCTGAGGATACTAAGCTTACAACCGCGCAAATTGTAACAGGGTCTCTAGAGACTCTAACAGGAGTAAAGAAAATTAAAAAAAAAAGAAAAAAGGAGAGACAAGGTAAGACAGAAGATGGAGTGAATAGGATAGAAGACGGAGGCAATAAGATGACAACCAAGGGAGGTCTCACAAAAACTAGAGTAAATAAAGTAATAAGTAATATATAACTGAGAGAATAAAGAAGATCCAGGAACAATTTGGAAAGAACCTAGAAGAGTTAGGAACATAGGTCCGATAAATAGACATTAGGTAAAACAAAAGTTCTTAAACCTAGTAAAAGCGATAGTAATAAGTCTTAAGAAATAGTCCATCTAAGGGATAGAGAAGGAGAAAACAAACCAAACCACCCGTAACTAGGACAAGGAAATGGACGACCCATAAAGAGACGGAAAAGTAGAACAAATATAACGACACAAACCCCACTGGAAAGGTATAAGACCGTCAAACACCTCAAGAGAAATAACACCTCAAAGGAACGACACCCACCCAAACCTGCCCACCGAACAGTTCCAAAAGACAAATCCCTTCGAACACAGACACAAGACCAACTACCTCGACCTAAAGAAGAGAGACCTCACGTTACTTCACAGGTCATTACACAATACTCTACAGTCACCAAAACCTCATTGAAACCCGTCGGACATATAATTCCGAGTCCCGACACAAGGACACAACGATCTCTTAAACGTACCATACAGAACGAGACCTTGAACAACCGGGAACCCATCACGAACCAAAGTCACATCCATACCTCCGTAAACTACTCGAGGATAACTAATTACAAGGGACCTCAGTCCTCAAGAGACCATACGAGTCCTAAACCTGAGCTCGGAGGACGGAGACCAAAAGTCAGAATAAGAATGTCATCGGAGTTCTGAACAGGTAGATATGTGGTGGTCACTATTTTGTAGATCCAATTTCTACTTTCCAAAGAGGTGTCACTCCTTGTGGGTCTTTCCAAGTGTCTCAATGTACTTCTTCTCTTCTCCCTCCTCCCTCTATCTCCACTGGTCCTCCTCTTCTCCCCCTTGGTTTTCTCCTCTCTCTTTCGATCGGTCATTAGTGAAGGAGTACACACGAGGTGTCAGACCTGGCGAGTCTCTACAAGTACCTCAATGTGTGTCTTCTCTTCTCCCTCCTTCCTCTGTCTCCACCGGTTCTCCTATTTCTCCCCTTAGTTTTCCTCTCTCTGTCTAGGTCGGTCATTAGTCAGGGGATTCACAAGAGGTGGCAGACCTTGTGTGTTTCTCTAAGTGTCTCAACCCATCTCTTCTTTTTACCTCCCCCTCTATCTCCGCTGGACCACCTCTTTTTCCTCTCAGTTTTCCCCCTCTCTCGTCAGTACGGTCACTAGAACGAGGGAGTATTTTTACTCATGACTTCTAGTCCAAGAATTTCCATGTTTCAACTATTGTTTATGATTTTTCGTTTTTAATTTTTAGATAACATCTTCAACCTAAGAGTTTTTATGTTATAATTTCTTTTTTGTCAGTGTTTTTAATATTTTATATATATATACTTCAAACGAAATTTTTAATCTCAGAAGAAAAACGTTTCATTATCATCCATTACTTTTCATTTCCTTATTGTCTCTTGAATTTTTTTAAAAATTAATTTTTTACTATTACCATTTTTATATAGAACCTGAAAGAGACCATAACACCTGTCACACCCCAGTCAAGTAAGAGGGTATCAAGGAACTAGACCGAATATGGAGAGTTCTAGATATCAGGGGAAGGACACATCAGCCACGATTGATGTCCCAAAATAAGATAACGTGGACAGAGAAGGTTCCGCCAAGGGAGACAAACAAAATCGAAGAAGACAAACGACCAGAGAAGTCACAGATTAAAGGTGGGACTGTGTTCCCCCGCCACCACCCGTGAAAAAATCCGAGTGAACAAGTCAGCACGACACCCCTCCCTCCTTGCGACGTTTGTTTATTGTGACCACACACGAGCGTCACAGAGTCGGTGTGACCCAAACGGGGGCGAGTGTCGGAATACCTTCTTTCACTTCTCCTTGATTTTTCGGAGAACTACTTTCACTTTCTCCTCTCACTTTTTCAACCGAATTTCAAGTTGTAAGTCTTTTGATTCTAGTACCGTAGACCAGGGTAGTGAAGTACCGTTTATCTACCCCTTTGTCGACTTTGTCACAGTCTGAAATAAAAAAACCGAAGGATTTAGTGACGTCTACCACTGACGTCGGTACTTTAATTTTCTGCGAAAGAGGAACCTTCCTTTCAATACTGGTTGGATCTATTGTATAACTTTTCGTCTTTGTAATGAAACGGTTGTTTCCAGGCAGATCAGTTACGATACCAAAAAGGTCACCAGTACATACCTACACTCTCAACCTGACACTTCTTTCGACTCACGGTTTCTTAACTACGAAAACTTGACACCACAACCTCTTCTGAGAACTCTCAGGGAACCTGACGTTCCTATAGGTTGGTCAGGTAAGATTTCCTTTAGTTGGGACCCATAAGAAACATTCCTTACTACGATTTCGACTTTGAGGTCATGAAACCGGTGGAGTACGTTTCTCAACCGAGTAACCTTTTCTGAGACTACGACCCTCCCTAACCCCCGTCCTCCTCTTCCCCTGCTGACTCCTACTCTACCGACCTACCGTAGTGACTGAGCTACCTGTACTCAGACTCACTTGAGGCCCTCAACCACTACCTGTCCCTCCGGACCGTACGACTCTAAGTACCCCAGCGTTTCTCAGCCTGTGCTGACTCGCTGACTTGACTTGACTTGACTCGCCGTACACACGAAAGGGACAGATGTGACGAATCCGAGATCCAACGAGACGGCCCTTGACAGACTCCGGCCGGGACCCAACGTACGTGAAGGGTCCAGAATCGGCGAATCCAAGTCCATGAGCCTATGAGGTGTCTCCGCGTCTGAACCAACCCGGACACAAAACACGGGAAGGGTCCAGACTCGTTGAGTTCACTGGTCCACGAACCGCTCTTACCAGCGACGCTGAATACCGGAGGGGGGCAGGGACGGCGAGCCAAAAGACCCACATGTTGCCTAGTGGAAGAGTCCACACGGCACACAGAGAAGACCCCTAGACTAGAGACCGACGTTGGGAGGGCCGTCTACCACTGGTAGGTCTTAGGGTTCTTCAGAACCAATCGTTACTTCGGACGAACGTCAAACCATCTACTACGGAGAGACCCCGGCGCTAACGGGGGAAGGTCGAGACCGACGGGAGCGGACGGAGAGACCGTCCCCTATCAGGTCAGGCGTCGGTCGATCGAGATGAGTCAGGAAACAAGACACTCGCCCGGACCGCTACAGAATCCAATCCCGAAAAGAACCCTATCGATAGGGTGTCTGACCAAACGATAGAGTTCAATCAAGGGAGTCTAACGGGAGCCCCGTAAGTCCGGACCAGGAATGACATTCGTTACGTCGGGTGTGGAAGGACGGGTCGGGGGCGAACGATCACCGCCTACGCTCGTAGACGTCCACAGACTCCGACGAAGAGGTGACCCTCAATGGCAACCCGTGCATTAGACACCCAAAATTAATAAATAAATACAAAAAAGGGGCAATACAACGGGAGACTCCACGGTTCCGAGCGGTGTCTGAGCGGTCACTCTCACAAAGGACCACAAACTTTTGAAGAGAGAAAAAATTCTGAGGGAAGGGGTCTGTCTAGAGACAGGGATGGAGAAAACAGAGAGAAAAATAGAAAATATAAAAAAGGATGTAGAAAAGCTTCTGTTACCCGACGAAAAGACCCACGGACTACAGGAGACGGCCGTAAGTCTTCAACAAAACACCTTAAATGAGTCGTAAGTTTACAAAAAAGCTACTTAAACACTCCCTCTTTCACCAGAGGGGTAGGATAAGGAGACGGTAGAATCCTGGCGGAGTTTTACATAAAGAATGACACTCAAATCTTCGTCGACTGAATTCGACTCGATACACTAATTCGGAATTATATTAGAATTAAAAGTAGACTCTAAGTCAAATCGTCCCCTATGTACCTTGTATCATACTCCGTTTAGGTATATGGTCTGTCTGAGTCCTAGTAATGGAGAGGACATTACCTTTTGCTCCTACCCGACCTTTTTATTAACTGGAAAAATCTAAACGATAAGTAAAATGATACCCATAACATCACCTCTCTTTTTGAGAAATTAATACAAGTAGCGCTTTCTGGTCATTTGATTTTATCGATCTCAGACAGAAAACCATTGGGTAAAATAAAGACATGACACTTGATATTACTATCCACTGTTCTTTTATTAAACTAAGAAAGTTTTTTTTTTTTTGTTTCACCGATCACAATTTCATATGTTAAATCTCTTAAAAATTAGAAAACTTTTACCATTACCTTTATACCGTTTCCATTATTTCATATCAATTACGACCTGTCCAAAAATAGTGCAAATCGTTTACAAGAAGTTTACCAGATTGAAATTTTTAGCATCCAAGAGGATTCGTCGACCCATCTGGTCGACCAAAACTTATACGGGAATCAATACATTTTCCTACACCATTTTAAGAATTCTTTTTTCCTTCCCGAAGTAAATTTGAAGTACCTGACTAGTTCGACTAGAAAGTACCTTGTTCAATGTTACACAAAGCAAAATTTTAAAAAATTAGCTTCCTATCAACGAAATGTCTTAAAGCACCAAAACTAACGTCACTGTTTGTGTTGAACTATTTCGATGTTTTCCCTCGGTAACTTTTTTTAGAGAACAGACTGAACATTGTGAGTGAGGTCTGTGATTTGTCATTGTTTAGACAGTCGTCAGTCACTGTACTTATTACCTTCGTGACCACTAAACAACTACACGACTTCGTTTCGATCAACTAGAAAAAGTGAGATTATGGTTATCAACCCAATGTCTCGAATGTAACGGAAGACCACAGGAAGGGAGTAGACGTGGGGAGGAGAAAACGAATAATTCAGTACAGAGTCGTCAAGGACTCTTAATGACAATTATACCATCTTCCTTTTTTTACCAAACGATATATTCCCGTCATCACGTTAGGGACGTGGGGATAGATCCCGTATTCTCGTGTCTGGAACTTTAGTCTGAACCTCAGTCTAGAGAACATGTGGTAAATAATTGTACAACTAGAATTTATTCGAGACACCGGAGAGTCTCAAAGTCAACAGTAGAGAATTCTACCTCTTATCTTAACGGATGAAATATTCATAAAATACTCCAAGACATTTTAAAGTCACTCTATTCACGAGTAGAGATAGGGACAGTTAGTCATACAAACAGCAACGATAATAACAATATAAATAGTTTTTATTTTATTATTATAATTTATTTAAAATTAATTTATTAACTTTGTTATAAAGGGGTTTAGCAAACGTATAAGGAACAAACGGTTTTTTATACAGTAAACCCCGGTCCGAACGAAAGGTTCGAGACCGAGGAGACTGACAAGGGACATGGATAATATATGTCCCGTACATCACCGGTTTTTCTATTTAAGTACTGAAAAACACTGAAAACGTTAGACAAATCAGAAGATATATCAACATAAGATTACGAAAAAATAAGTACTTTTTTCGTTATTCTTATGTCCCATACAACACATACGTGAACCTTAGCGGTATCTCGTATGGACCCACAGTAGTGACTGATTTGTTACACTATGAGTACTTTCTAGACCAACTTTCAATATAGTTCTCCTCATCATTTAACTTAATTTCAACACCAGATAACTAAAAAATTTCTAAAAAATTTTTGTATTATTTAGGTACAACAAAAGAGAAATTGTCTACCCAGATCCAGTACTCGTTCCTAAACCTCGGGGAACAAATTTTACGTTTCTTTTTACACTCCCTAAGCTTGACGTGAAGACCTCCATTACAAAACTTTTGATTTCAGTGCAATCATTAAAGACGAAAAACCGTGACGAAGGAGTCTGTCACCTCTGACGAACGTTCAATAGGTCGTACCAACTATTCAACACTAGATCACATAAGAAAAGATTCTTTATTCTTTATTTCGATAAGACTGAACAATAGTAATAAACTCGATATCACTGACATAAATAAACGAACTAAATAAACGACCAAAAGTCAAAAGGACACTCTGATTTTATAACTTATACAGAGAAGAGACTCATCGTTTATTCAAATACCATTAGGACTTCCTGATAAATAATCAACAATAAGAAAATAATTCTTACCTGTTGATATAAGAAAATAATTTTACCTGTTGATACGTGTAGAGTAGACATATAAACACTAATTTGTTATTTATGTTACTTAACTCGTAAGTACAGGATCAACAGTCCTTTACCTGAACTTAGATCAAAAAAAAAAAAGGGGTTTTAAAAGTCGACATTTAAATGATGACTTTTGGAAACTTTTCGAACTCAATTTTTTTTACTAATAGGCAACGGTAACAGAACTAAACTTAGTTCACGGATGGATACCTTCTGTTTACAATCACCTAGTTTTTACACTTAAAAAATATCGAGAATAAACGTACAAAAAAATTTTAACAATAAGATACAGTATATTTGGATTTTAACCATAAAATTTAGGTAAGAAAATTTCTTGTATTTACAGCAAGTAGTCACCGACGGTTCTGGTATTACTATCAAATATTCACAAGTTTCAAGTCAGGTAAAGTCAGCGAGTCAGTACAGGCTCAGAAACGCTGGGGTACTTAACGTCGTGCGGTCCGGAGAGACAGGTAGTGGTTGAGGGCCTCAAGTGAGTCTAAGCGTAGGTAACTCAGTCACTACGGTAGGTCGGTAGAGTAGGAGTCAGCAGGGGAAGAGGAGGACGGGAGTTAGGGAGGGTCGTAGTTTCAGAAAAGGTCACTCAGTTGAGAAGCGTACTCCACCGGTTTCATGACCTCAAAGTCGAAATCGTAGTAAGGAAGGTTTCTCTACGGTCCCAACTAGAGGAAGTCTTACCTGACCAACCTAGAGGAACGTCAGGTTCCCTGGGTGTTCTCAGAAGAGGTTGTGGTGTCAAGTTTTCGTAGTTAAGAAGCCGTGAGTCGAAAGAAGTGTCAGGTTGAGAGTGTAGGTATGTACTGATTACCTTTTTGGTATCGGAACTGACGACGACGATTCAGTGAAGTCAACACAGGCTGAGACACACTGGGGTATCTGCCGTCGTGTGCTCCGAGGCGGCAGGGACCCTAAGAGGTCCGTTCTTGTGACCTCACCCAACGGTAAAGGAAGAGGTTACGTACTTTCACTTTTCACTTTCACTTCAGCGAGTCAGCACAGGCTGGGAGTCGCTGGGGTACCTGACGTCGGAAGGTCCGAGGAGGCGGGTACCCTAAAAGGTCCGTTCTTATGACCTCACCCCACGGTAACTGATCTGCCTTGAATCAGTCGTTTCATTACAGAGACGAAAACTTATACGATATATCCAACCAGTATTGAAAAGAAGGTTCAATCTTAATCGTATAATAACGATCTTCTTTTTTAATTTCACTAGTTGGTATGTAGTAATCCTACCGTCGACTGACAATCTTACTTAGAGTAAACTCCTGGTGAGAATGTAACGTATAAAGGTATCCTTTGTGACATCTTATTTTTTACATTAGTCGATATCCCAACATATGTCATATTCAATTTCTTCTTACATTTTATTTTAAATCCCATAATTCAAAGAAATTTTCAAGTAAATGTATTATTCAAAATCCTTTGTTCCTGTCAACAAAATTTATCACTTCCGTTTCCTTTGGAATCGGGAGGGGGTTTACTACTATGTCAAGAAATACACATTCCTCGATTTTACCGGGTCCCTTAAAATTTTAATGTTCTAAAATGACCGAGAAGAAACACGGCGGAGAAGTTCCCTGTATCGTTAAACACTTATACAGACATTATAAAACCTTTCCATTTCAGTGGTTTGTGTTTTATCAACAGTACGTAATCTTATAAAGTCGAGGACTCTTGTGTCGAGAAACATGAGTCACCTAAAACACCTCTCGACGAGACGGGAGACGACCCGTGTCAAGAACGAAATGTCAGAGTGTAGTACGAGAAAAATCAAACTGATACGTAAACGGTTTTGACGATTACTCTAAAAATAAATTTCGTCCAATCAAATATCATCAAGAATAAACGAGACATAACAAAAACATAACATCTATTGATAGTAGACTATAAAAGTGTATTTTTACAGTGTATTCTCGTCACTGTATTTTTAGTGAAATAAATAATAGTAAAAAGGGTACATCAGAGTAGAGGAATGGGAGTCATAAAAGACTCTTAGACAATTCTTGGTATTTTCTGATGTAGAAGACCAACCCGAAGGGACCACCGAGTCTCACATTTCGTAGACGGACGTTACGCTCTCTGGACCCAAACTAGGGACCCACCCCTTCTCGGGGACCTCTTCCTTTACCGTTGGGTGAGGTCATAAGAACGGACCTTTTGGGGTACCTACCTCTTCGGACCACCCGATGTCAGGTACCTCAGTGTTTCTCAGTCTGTACTGACTCGTTGAAGTGAAAGTGAAAAGAAGACCAATTATTGGTGTCACAACCCATACACTACATTCGACTGGGTCAGTACCAAGCAGTAAAGGAACAAGTGTGACTAACCAGGTAAATACCCGTGAACTGTTTTCAGTCTAGTCAACTTTGAGAAGGATCTCCACCATCAACAACTTATTAAAATGGGATCCCTGGACGTTTGCAGAACACAAAGACTAACGGAGTCCAACGAATACTCTTTGGTATACGTTCATTTTTCTTTGTTTGAGACTAATGATGGATCATCATAAAAGTAATCGTACAACGACGGACTAGAGGGTCCCAGAGTCTTGAGTCCGACTCAATAAACGACAAGGTGTGTGTAAGTGGTTCGTAGACAATACTAAATCTATAAAACGGTACACGATTGAGGTTATGAAACCGGTGGACTACGTTTCTCGACTGAGTAAACTTTCCTGGGACTACGACCCTCTCTAACTCCCGTCCTCCTCTTCCCCTGCTGTCTCCTACTCTACCAACCTACCGCAGTGACTGAGTTACCTGTAGCCAAACCCACCTGAGACCCTCAGCCACTACCTGTCCCTCAGGACCGCACGACGCCAAGTACCCCAGCGTTTCTCAGTCTGTGCTGACTCACTTGACTTGACTTGACTTCTTTCTCTTTTCAGGGACTAGAGTGGGTTTCACATCTATAAGGATACTGAATGATCAAAGAGACACAAGGGATCTCATAAACTCTTCAATAAATAGGGGGTATTAGGTCAAAAAAAGGGGATGTAAAAGGGAATGTAACAGACGTGTTTACTATGACCGGAGAAATAGGACAACCCATTGACGAGTTGGGAGTCTAGTACCGAATTTACAATGGAGAAGTCTATCCAAAAAACAAAAGAGAATAAAGGGGTAAATACACCTAAGTAAGACAACAACGAGACATAATTACATGGTACAAAGAAAGGAAGGACTATGTGTAACAAGATCCCGAAGGGTCGACCGAGTCACCATTTCTTAGGTGGATGGTTAGGTCCTCTGTATTCTCTGTCCCAGGTTAGAGACTCAGCCCTTCGAGGACCTCATCTTTTACCGTTGGGTGAGGTCGTAAGAGCGGACCTCTTAGGGTACCTGTCTCCTCGGACCACCCGATGTCAGGTACCCCAGTGTTTCTCAGTCTATGTTGACTTGTACAAGTGTGTATAAGTATTTTCTGATCCCGAAACGGTGTCGAAGGTCAGATTGAACCTAAATATAGCAGACATGTTTACCACAATAAATCATCAAGACAGAAGAAGGACCGTAGTCAGGTCTGTGTAAAGAGTCTTAAAAACTATTAAGGAACTGGAAAAGTGGTGTCGACCTCTCGAACTCCCAGGGAAACTGGAGGTCTACTCGGTAAAAGCCATGTCAGAAACTTCTGAAAATGTCTGAAAGATTCCGACCAACAGGACTCACATTGTTTCTAAGGTCTAAACCACGTTCCGGTATCTTGACGACACTAACTTCATCTGTACGCCAGAGTCCAAGGACGGGTGAATTGGAGGAGGAGGTAGAAGTACCACTGGGAACTGAAGATTCTGGGAATCCCGAAGAACCTCGTGTAACACTTTTAGTCTCGGATCAATGAGAAGTGAAAATAGTCAGACTGGAAGATACGTCGGTGTTCTTACCAGAAAACTTTTACCTATGATAACACATGAATGGTTATCGAATTCTTAGAATTACGAAAGGGTGACCTGAACTAGGAAACTTGTTTCAGAAACCGGAAATTACAATTTGGAGTTATAGACAGGAGACGAATGAGAAGGTTGGAAGGAAGGTAAAGTTCATGGGACTCGAAGTTAATGAATCTGTGTACGACAAAGGACTTTAAAGACACGGAATAGAGTACAAGGGAAACGGATCTTTCTGGGATATACCAGTTTGATTTTTCTTTAGAGTGGTGTACCTTTGTTTTTCAGGAAGGATAAGAGAAGTTCAGAACCGGGTCCGCTACAGAGACTCTTCAACAGACGAGGGATATACTCAGTCGAGTCGAAGACATCATTTTATGGTGTCTGACCAAAGAATTATCGTCTTTACGTAACAGAATGTGAAGACCTCCGATCTTCGGGTTCTGATTTTGTACTCGTACCAACCCAAGGACACTCCTCGGTGAAGGAGCAAACATCTACCGGTGGAGGACCGGCATAGGAGTGTACGGGAAAAGAGACACACATGTACGTCTCTCTCTTCCAGAGAGAGGAGAATAATATACCGTGGTTAGAAGAGTCTAATCTTGAGGTGGGAATGCTAGAGTAAATTTAAAATAGAGGATTTTCGAGAGGGTCATGTCAGTGTAGCCCCCAATCTCGAAGTTCTATACTTAACCCCTTCCCTGGGACAAGTAAGGTATCGTGGAAGAAAAGGACCAGGTGTGTGTGGGTTCATTTCATTTAGTAAAAGGGGAAATCGTGGAACATGTGAATATCTTTAGATCCTTCATTTACGAGTTTAAAGTAAAAGAAGTAACAAGTCTGGAGAACGACCACGAAAGGTAACCACCCCGTTCCACCGGGTAACGGTGTCAGGAATTCACAGACGGACGATTCCGTGACGTGTCCCACGACACGTCGCACCCAGATCTCTCACTCACCCTCTCTAGGTCGTCCATACTGACGGACAAGTTTCACACAGGGTTTCCAACATTTTTCGACTTTTGTTTGAGAATCTGTATGTTTGCAGATCTCACCCTAAGTATTCAATTGATCGGTTTCGAGTAAAATGTCTAGCTTGAATTTTGGGTTTCCTCAAAAATTCTTTTCTGAATAAACTCGGACAACCAAGAATCATTCTTTATGTACTCGTAGAAGAAACAGCGTGTGGTTATTTGTGAACAGACAACGAGGTATTGTTTAATGATATTTAAATCGTCCAATTTTGTTATTGACCTACAATTAATTGAGTCGGAGGTAAACGCGAAATCCAGTCTTCAGACCCGACGAATCGACCTAAGAGACGAATCCGAGGATTTTCCGACTTTAGTCCCTCGACCGGTCCAACTCGAGATTCTTAGACGGAGGTCCGAGTGAGGAATCCCTCCATCTTAAATAAAGAGACACTAACATCTAGACTCCAGGGACAAAGGAACGACCGACAATCGGTCCCCGATGAGAGTCGGAGACCTTCGGTGAGTGTACCGTTGGAGGTTCGGTCGTATCAACCGAATCTTAGGAAAGACGTGGAGACTAGAGAAGTTTAAGGAGAATGTGAGGGTCGGTCTCTTGAATAATAAAAAATTCCCGAGAACACTAATCTAAACCGTGTGGACTTATTGGAGAGGAAAAGGTATATTTCATTGTATTATCCTCATTATGGTTCCACTTCCAGTATCCCTGACAGAATTTTAAGACAAATAGTGTCGTGAAATAAATGAACTAACATGGAGTAGGAGTATTATGGAAAACTCTATTCACCATCATAAGGATAAAATATAAACTCTTCAGTTTCTGAATTCCTTTCAATTTATTGAATAATTCCGTACCGAATATCTACCGTCTCGACCTTAAACCCGGGTTTCGGATGGTTTTGGAAGGAATAGTGGTGAAAAGATGTCCTGTCTGTTTTTGAACTTGGGTGTAAGTGTGAGAAGACGGGTCACTTGACACCTGACGTGGCCGACACACGGGAGGGTCACACCGTGAAAACGTCGTATCTGTACCAACACCTGTTTTTATAACATTGACACTCGAGAGGAAAAAAAGTCACACGGTCATTAATGTTTCGATCTCCTTTTATTTTCTAACTCCTATGGACTATAATTATGAATAGTACTTTTTTGATGATAGAAGACCCGTGTGAAAATTCATTATAAATCTTTATTGTTTATAAATACTTTACGCTCTGTCTTTGGGTCCTATACTTCAAATATCGGTTAATAAAGTATAACTTTCATTATAGTAACCTTGGTATCTAGTAAATAATATATTCATTATCTTATTCATTATTTTAATAATAAAATAAATTAGGAGCTATTTAACAAAGTTATTTTGTCAACGTAAAATGTTCTTTTCACAATAAACCTACTTATATCGTATGTAGACAGGTCTATCAAAGACTAACCCAATCTCGACCGACTTTTGACTTTTAAGGGGTGGTATTTACCTAATTACGGACACAACTTAAGATATTGTCTCCGGGTGAGAATTCAGGTATATACATATAGGGACAACATTTTCCCGTCGAAGGTTGGGAAAATTTAATAAGCAAATATCGTCACAGTACTGGTAAGGTAATTTAGTGACACTGACGACCGCCATACAGTCTCGTGAGGTCAACGATGATGAACGGAACCTTTTTATTATTAAAAATGTTTATCACGATGTTTTTATTGAAGAGAAAACTCTTCGACACGCCCTATCAAAGAACTGACGAAAATCGAACGTTGACATTTAGATAGATGAAAAGACTCGTCACGAAAACCATTCAAAATATGAGAGGACTTGAATTGAGTTCTTGAGACTTCAACATTATATTTTAACACTCATATGTCAAGACTAAACAGTACGTATAATTAGAAACGTACACATACACAATTGTCGAAATTTGAAAAATCCTGTTTCTCGTAGTATCTCGACGTAGTATCTCGAAGGGTTAGATGGTCAGATGGGAGTTTAGAAAAAATCTTTCAGTATATTTTTTCTGACAAAATTTGATTGAATCAAGTCTCAGAGGGGATGTAAAGGGGAAGTGTGTTGAAATTGGAGGGTACCTTTTAAACCCGTCTTTACGATATCCCGTCAAATCTTTTAAATCTCTATACTGCCGACACGATTCATACCCTCGACTAAATTTATGAGGGGAGTTTACTTATCGAGTTTATTTAAATTATTTTTATTTGAAAAATTCGGAATGTGGATAGTAGTTTTCAATGTACACTTAGTAGACTTCTTTGTAAGACACGTGTGGAATATTTGTATCGGGGAACGAGTACCTATGAGACGAGTGGATACGGCAAAAGTAAAATAAAGTCCAACCAGACTTTGTTTAAAAAATTTCAAGGAACAAAAGAATTTACAGGATGAGTAGGAGTCTGAAAGAGAATCTATTTTTTATTGCCATAGAGAGAGAAGGGATTAAAGAGTTGTTTTAAAAGGCAAATTATTTAAATAACTGATAAAAGGTTTACTGAACTTTAAAGGACTTTCTATAAAGATTTTTAATTTTTTATTATTAAATTTATACCCTCTAATCTTATATTTTGTGACATCTGATTTTGGGGGGGTTTTATAAAAAATTTTGGATCTATTCATCACCTATCACGCGTAAAGGTGTTCCTATCGAGAACCGTGGACCGGGTCTAAAATACCCAAAGAAAGAACGGATCACCAAACATCGACAGGGAAAAATAACGTCTTTGCCTCGAGACCAAAAGCCTCAGACCCTGCTTACACCAGTAAGGTTGATGATGTAACTACTGTTGAGAGACCGATTTTCTTGGTAGGATGGGAAGAACTCAGTGTAAGAACGGTCAAGACAATAACGTCCAGTGTCAAAACCTCATTCCTACGTCTACTCCGCATATCATATAACCCTAAAATTTTTACTGGTACTTAGTTAGCATCCAAAAAGGGTGAATCCTTTGACAATTAGTCCGTATCCGACTGAGGAAATCGATGATGAAGAAGGGAGTAGTGACGCGATAGTCACACCACAGAATTGGACTTAAATGAACGAATTATTTCAATATAACCTATCCAATTACCCATCTGTCCCTTATATCTAAAAGAGTCTTACATTTAGAAGTTTCATAGTGGTTCTAATTATTATTATTATTCACATCTCTGCCGATCATACAGTAACCAAAAAATATATTGTAAAAGTATCATTTATATTAAATAAATTGGTACGATGTCGAACAGTATCATATCAAGTACGAAATCTTTCAGGTGTCCGAAACAAAGTGAATGAGAAAATGATAATTAGGAAGTCTAAAATCTCAGAATGAGAGAAATAAAGCACCGTATGTACAATATGACCACATGTGGACCTATTATTTGTACAAACTTCCTTGAGGTTATAAATAGTGATAGGAACATTGTACTAAGGAAGGAAGAAATCAGTCAGTGAAACGATTACGGTCCTACGTACGGTATCAAGTGTCGGTATATTCCTCGATCAATAAATATATTCTTGATTTAAGGGTCGGATGGAGAAAGGGGAGTCCTTCCACAGTACAATTTGAACTAGGTTTTCGTGACACCATCAAAATACTTATTAATATAACAAAAGCAATTGACTTCTTGTTCTCACTCCTTGTATGACATCGTCCTCTCATACGAGGAAAGGTCATCTACTTTCACACTCTATTGGTCTACGTTCAGAAAGTATCGACTTGATCTTATACGTTTGATAAGTCGTTCAATAATGGTTTATTTCTTAAGACTGGCTACACATGTGTTCCCTTCATGAAACGGAGGGATGGGATGTAGAGAACTGTGTGACAGAAAGAGAGAGAAAGACCCAGACATATTCAGGTTACATTATAAAAGTCAAACGTATGGAGTGGAATTCTTTTTGTCTTGTATTTTCATTTATTAATAAATTATTAAACAATAAACCGTTTCACAAATCCCAAAAAAAAAAAAAACCATTAAAAGACTACATCTCTTTAGGTTACTAAATATAATTAAAATTTATACATTCTGAGTAATTGAAAAGTACTACGATTATGTAAAAATATACTAGCTAAGCTCGTACACATTAATTGTCAAATCAAAGAGGGAAAGACTACTTAGGAATGGTGAACATAAAGAAACTTGAAAGAATAACGAGACTAATCATGGGTTCCTTTTTACTTACTTCACCGTTACCGTTCCAACGAAAAAACGAAGTCTAGGATTTTACTTACGTGATTCATACTACCTACGACTCACGAACGACTGAAAAAAGGGGTCTTTGGGAAAGATTTCAGGATTAAGGAAAGATGTTGATTTTAATGAAATTTACATTAGTCTTCTTTACAACTATACATAACTTACAAAAGACATAGGTTACTCTTCGTTTGGAAATAGTCAAAGACAATAACAGAAATAAAAGGAAAAATGAAATCCACAACAGACTTATAAAGGATTGGAGGACTCAATTTGTGAATCGAATAATTAAAAATAAGAAGAAAGATTAAACTCGTATGGGATTGATATGAAAAGGAGGAGTCGTAGAGAAATCAACATAAAATGTTCAAAGTCCTTTATTATCAAAACGAAAGAAAAAAGGATTTTACAAAAAACAAAATTAAATATAACATTAAGAAAAGAAAGTTGTAAATTAAAAAACTCAGAAAAAAATTTTCATGAGACATTACAAAAACAACTACTAAAAATTGTATTGACGTAAGAGAAGTCGAATAGACCAACTACTAGACAGGAACTCTGAACGAGATACCGGATCATCTACAAGCCAAAAAGTCTCACAAAGTTTATCAACATTTTTCTTATATATAAGAGGTCAGTGACCCATATTACGAAAGTACACAGAGAATCCAGTCCGAACTATGAACACAATAAGTTCAGAAATAGAGATTTAAAAAATTTAGAGTGGTATTACTACCGAAACAGGTAAACGAAGAATATCAAGACAATGAAAACGAACATATACAACTTCAATCCAATAATCCACCATAAGTCGATTAACAATATCGTCTCTTCACTAAAATTCATAAACAATGACACTTCACTGAGACTATGAGTAACTCCCTTTTTCGGAATTAACATAAGGGATTATAGTACCGAGTCAACCAGATCTTAGGCGGACGTTACACCCTCTGGACTCAAGCTAGGGACCCAACCTACTCGGGGATATCTTCCCTTTCCGATGGGTGAGGTCATAAGACCGGACCTCTTAAGGTACCTGAATCAGGTACCCCAGTGTTTCTCAACCTGTGTTGACTCGCTGAAAGTGAAAGTTATATACATTGTTGCAAAACGACCATAAACGGTCTAAATAGAAAAACGTAGTAGTATGAAAAGTAGGAAAGATACACCAATTTTAAATTCACAAAGAATTTGTCGCATATCAAATTGATGAAACAATATAATAGGAAGACTTTCGGAAATAGAAAATTGACCTCTTTACTCAGGTAAATAACACTGACAACTATACGAACCCAATATAGTTGGTAGATTAAACACGAAAGATGTAGAGGATTCAAGGGTTCAAATAAAAAGAGGCTAGAACAAACTGATTAATGTAAAAGTATAAAAGTAAGGAAAAATAGTATCAATCTTTAATGTAAAGAAAGAAATCAATAGATCTATAAAATTGTATATATCAATTGCAGGTTACAATTAGATATAGAAGTCATAGAAGGACTTGTCACATTCCTATAATTTTACAAAAAAAATCGAGAGTCTAAAGAGGGAGATTGAATATACGATAGTAACACGCCATAAAATCAAGGTTGAATATAAAAATTAGGGTGTCTAAGAAAGATGAGAGACAAAAGGAGACAGTAGAAACGGTCGTACACGAAGATATGGTCCGAGGGAGGACGCCGGAGCAGAGGGAGACGAGAAGGGGGTCCTCCACTTTCACGAGATAAGTTGAATAAGGGACTGAAGACTTAAATATAAAAGGTGGTCCGATGTCAAAGATTATTATCTAGATATATAGGATATTAGATGAATTATAGAAATGGGACAAAATATCCGTAAAGTTTGAATAATAAAGTCAAACCTATCTAAAGTGGTTGTAAAAGTAGGGTATAGAGTCATGATAAGAATAAAACGAAAATACTAGATTATTTAATGTGAGGAAAATGTCAGAATGAGTAGGGTCTTTGGACCCAAGTAAAAAATTGACTAAGACAGAAGGAAAGTAGTGACATAAGTGTTCCGAATTAAGCAAAGTGTAATAAACAAACCAGTGAGTCAGAACAGGTTGAGCAACGTGGGGTACCTGACATCGGACGGTCCAAGGAGACAGGTACTCAAAGGGTCCGTTCTTATGACCTCAACCAACAGTAAAGGAAGAGGTCCCCTAGAAGTACTGGTCTCTAGGTTAAGTCCAAAGGACTCTCAGTGGACGCAACGTCCGTCTAACAAAATGGTGACTCGGTGTTCCCTTCTGGTCAAAGTGTAATTCCCATAGAATTTAAACAAGGAAAGAAAAATAGAGGTGATAGTCTATGAAGTCACGTTCGATAATGTGTAGAATGGGTCCGGTTCTGTCATTGGTAGGCTCTACATTTAAGGTCCAAACTTTATCGTCATCTTAGAGACAAGGAATCCTGGAACGTCTGACCTACGTGGTAACTGTACAATTGACCAGAAGGACGAGATTCAATGTAGATAGGGATTCAGGAGGCATACCGTCCATAATGTCGAACTATCTAGATTAGTACAATAAGGTACTGAATTTTCGGAAGTCTCGGAGGACTAACGAGTATGTTACTTTCGGTCCGAAGAATTATACGGAATGTTCATCATGGACGTACTAGAGTCCGAACGGATGGAAAGGTCGGAACAGTGATGGGTTCAATGAATCGAGTGATATCAGTATGTATGGTCTGAAGAGACTAGTACCCCGGATTCCTGCGTCAGAGGATTATGTCCTGCTGGTGTGTATGAGAAAGATGGGTTTTACAGACCTCCGAAAAGAAGAGGACAGAAATGGAGAAGAGTTTGTGTATGTGTGTCAAATGTAAGTAAAATGTGTAGGAAGTCTAAAGTTGGATTTACAGTGAAAGAATCCTAATTACAAGAATACCTCAGGAAACGAGTGGTCAAGGTTCAGTTTTACTATAGGAGAGTTTCATCAGACACTAATAGTGTTACGTAAATATCCACACACACACACACACACACACACACACACACATAAACAAATTACAGACAGAGGAGTGGTCCACCATTCGTATTCTAGATCTGACAGTCTCTGACCCGGATTGATAAAAGTAGTAATACAGGATCATAGTCTATGTAACGAACCGTACACCTGTGCGTATATACAACGTATTTACCTTCTAATGTATGGTGCGGTCTAACCCCTTCCCTCTAACACAGAAAATATGTATTCCCTCGTGTCCAATCCACCAGTGATTTACAAAACTTCTTTATTTTCTTCTCCCTTCCCTTTCCTTTTCTTTCCTTTACCTCGTACTCTTTTCTCTCTTTTCCTCTAACCTTTCCCCTGTCCTTTCTTTTACTTTTTTTGATTTGTATTTAGAACCCAATGGTAGGAACTCCTCTTTTCAACATAGTTGAAGAAATAGAGAGTAAATTCCTTTTTTTATCCATTATCGACGATAGTACGTTATTTTATACTTTTACGAACGACACTATCGAAAACCACTAAAACAAAATAAACGCATAGACCAACTCTCTTACTCCTGATAGTGTACCCCGATGAGAGTCGGTATGAGGGAACTCGTACGTGAAAGATTAGTTTTGGAAAAAGTTTCAGAATATTTGGTTTCTACGTAAAAATACAAAGGAATGAATTTGAATACATATCGATGAACATTAGGGGAGTGGGGGTGGACAGCATTCAGAACTGAAACGTATGGTAATATTCCTTATAAACATTTTTATATAATACTTGATATATACATACTAACTATTCATATTAATTAGTAACGGACGAATAGAGGTTTTAATATCTTTTTATACAGCATTGACGTTCACACCGGTTCTTCTCGTACTACAGGAGAACTCGTTACTTCTCCTATCTTTTCACCCCTTTGAAAAACTTCTGTGGTTCATGTGGTGGGACTAACGTTTCGATTTTAGTCTACCTTAAGGGTACATATTTGCGTTACAATACTATGACTGGTTAGGTCAACGACGGTTCTTCTTACAGAGGTAGTTATGTCAATGGATGCTTACCCGAGGAGGACAGGTCTTAGTCCGTGACCATTTATTATTTCCCCTCCCTTCAGGGAAATAATTTCAAGGATCCGATGAATAAATCCCGTCAAGGAAATCACTAGATTAACTGGAGTCCAGAAAATAAAAACCCCCAAGGGTAATGGAACTGAAGGTTGAGGACAACCTGAAAACCTTCATTCTAATCTATAGGGTATCTTAAAAAGAGTGATGTATCTATTAGCCACAACTGGAAAAAGTTTCTTTACCGTACTGTGAAAGTCATTAATTTACTTTTTGTACAAAACATATTTCGATCATTGAAGAAACAATGAAAACCCTTCTAAAAAGAATTCTACCAATTTTTTTAGATTTCTTATCTTAAAGACAGTTAAAAAACATTGAGTTTTCCACCAGTTGTGATATAAAGAAAATATATATTCCGTTTTTTTTTCGTTAAAACACAGTTCGAGGAAGGTGATTATATTATTGATCTACTCTGTAAACCTTTAGAAAATTCTGCCAATCAATTTAGTACTCTTACTTAGAATACTATAGTAAAAGAATATGTTATGACTACTAGGAATCCGGTAAGACTTGTACACCGAATTTTTTAAAAGAAAACGTCAATATATCAACATAAAAACAAACAAACCCCCCGAAACAGAAAAAATAATTAAAATAACCTCATATCAACTAAATGTTACAACACAATCAAAGTCTACTACATATCGTTTCATTAAAATCGTGTTCATTTGTAATCATTGGGTTCAGAAATGTTTGACTTTTTTTTCGAAATGAAAGTACTTCTTTTTTTACACAAGTAAAAATGACTGATTTAGATAAATAACGTGGTAAAAATTACACAAAAAATTATATAATTGTAGAGTTCTATTGAACATAATACATCTAGTTAACAATAATTACCTATTTTGACTTAAGAAGTCATTAAACTAAGACTACTCACAATATATCATAGTAAACAGACTACCGGTTCCGTAGAGGGTCAATTGTGACCAGAGGAAACACCAGATCCGGTCCGTCATGTACGTTTACGACGGGTTTCTCTTCGTCGGTCACCGTCCGAGTCTCCCCCGTGTCATGGCCTTCTTCGTCAACCGTTTCGTTGAGGGACGGGTACTGGTCCTGGGAAGTTTTACGGTACTCAACAGAGGGTTTCTCCACTTCCTCTACCTCGTCAAACACTTCTTTATGTTCTCGCTCCGAGACCCGCATCCTCTACAGTTTGAGGGGGCACTGTACTTGTGAGTTCCGGGGTTGTTTTACATGTAAGGACCTCCCCTGTCTTCGTGGTGCTGTCGCCATCCCCGGTACCTCCTGTTTAGTCGCCTTGTGTTTTCTTGAGTCATACATTCATTTCGTCAGTACTACAATCGGGCAAACCATATAAAACGTCCAAGTAAGACAAAGAAACTTGACACCCTCCGACCACCCCCTTCAACGTAAGGAGACAAAGGTCTTCCCTCATCTACTCCCTTCATTTAACTTAATATTAAAGTCAAATCCGAATAAAATCTCTTAATAGTACAAACTTTGGAACCAGATTTCGGTTCAAAAGACTAATAGACAACGGTTTCTATTAATGTTCACAATACACATGTGTCGTCAATTGTACCACAGTACGACCTTATTTTGTATGTTAGATCTTAGACAAAGATTTGTATTAAAACGACAATTAACAAAGAGAGAAGTGTATTTATTCTTATTATATACCAATCCAATTAAGCCAAAACGAGCACTCTTGTACGTATTGTAAGTTTGAATATCAGTTAGTATGAAAAAAAAATTTACAGAGGATTCTGTCCCCTTAACTTCAGTAAAAATACGGAACTTTCATCTTCTTTTAACACTGTGTCTACTTGGTTTTTATTCTTGATTTGAATGACAATCCATAAAGAGTATCTAGGACAATCGTGTAGTTGGTTGGTCCGAATCAGGACATAATTTTGTTTTGTCTTTTTTTTTTACATCTTATTGAAAATTCCATTAGTAAAAACTCTCTTGACGAATTTTGACTTCACGTTTAATGATAATCGGAAAAAGGTATTCGTTGAAACTAAGTCATTTGTCACGAGACAATGTGTAACCCACGTTCTTAATGTAAACCTCTTGGACCTCTTTCGGTTCTCTCAGGAAAAGTGTTTATGATTGTGGTATGAGGATATACCTGTTTAATGATTAAAGTAATCTTTAATAAAGAGAACCTTCACCAAAGAGACTTAAGGGCGACCTTGACAACTACTCTTCGTGGTCAGAACCTACTGATCGAACAAAACCGACCAAAGGGAAAGTCAGGACGATGACGACGTTTGACTCATACTTCCTCCCTCTGGGTCGGTAGATACGACTTTCCCGGCCTATACTATTTGACACCGTGGGTCGAACAAAGCAGACGTCATGGACGGTACTTGAGGACCAGCTGTACTAAATAAAGACCTTCTTACCGTTCGACATAACACCGTCTGTAATGACACTGTCACTCTTCGGGGCCACACGACCGACACTACTCCATACAAGGGATCCCGGTGGGTGTACGTCCGAGGGAAAACATAGAAGGATACCAAGGGAGTGGCACGATTGGTCGGGAGGGAATCACTCTTTCGTCTTACTTAATTCGGTCATAACACACGAAATAAATGTAGGTTTCTTCAACTTACTTTTTTTGTAAAGTCAGTAAGACTTACGGGTACAATTATCACAACTGTTTACTTCTGACAGGTCTATGGACTTTGTAATTAAACCTGATTTGGTTCATTAGTAGGTTCAAGTTCGAAATCCAATAGAAGTCCGAAGTTTGGGGGTTTTCATCTGACTACAAGGAACACCTAGATTTAGACAACAGATTTCTTGGATCGAACCAGTAAACTTCGTTTTTCCTTTTTTGTACTAACTAGAATAACAATAGGAGAAGGATCGACTATAAGTCATTGCTCATATGGGTCCGTCTTTTGGTTTTGACCGTAGACTTTGTGAAGACGACGAAACTGACACTGTTGTAGGATCGACCCCTTTATATGCACTACCAGTTACTGTTCGGACACACGTTTGGGACAATACACTTCTTGGTGCGACACCATTCTCTGTGGAACCCTAAGTCATCGGAACTGGACGAAATAAATCCAGAGAATGTTTCCTCTTTGTCTTTCATGATGAGAGTTTATCCTTTGTCCACTTGAGATGGTATCCCACAATTTTAGGTCCATTAAGTTTTTGTCATGTACACAACTGATCCTACTGGGTGGAGTTCTAAGACACATACGTCAAATATTATATTTCACGATGAACTATTGGTTTAGAGGTGGTTTTTTTAAGGAATTACCCTCATTCTAACTAACTAAGAGTAGTATGTCTAGTCGAAAGTGAATTTAATTCCAAAAATCTCTGACAAGTATACGGAATCGAGATAAACTTATAAATATTTAAAGACAAGTACAATGGTCTAGTGCGTGACACCGAAACACAAACGATGGACCTCTAACATGTCACGGGAAAGAATTTGGGAGTGACTTAATTATATATACACTTTGTTTTAAAGTCTTGTTTTAAACTGAACGTACAAATAAACGTATTCGGTTCGTAAGTTTATAAATTACACTTTCATATATATACACACACATATGTGTGTGTGTCTCTGTGTGTATATACATATACATATTTTAGATGGTACGAATGTGTCTCGAAGATAACGTACTACCGGGTCTCTATCTATTTCTCAACTGGTATATACCATTTTGAATATTAGGTCCTTATAATTTTCCTATCTACAAATGAAATATACGTCCATTTATTCATGATTTCTAGAGGGACTTGATAGTTGATCTCCTCTGAGGACCGACTCCTTATATTACTGTATAAATATATTAAGATCTTCATACAATAATAATTATACTTTTATTCCAATTCTTCAAAACTACAGTCACGGTTAAAAGTTGCAAATGGGTAACGGGAGTCTATATTAGACAGTCGATAGTAAAAGATAGTTGAGACGGAGGTCACATAGCGTCCAAGAGTGTCAATGTTGATAAGGTGGGTCTCGAAACAAAAAACAGTAAAACTAATAATATCGCTGGAGTTTAAACCGGAGGGGTGAAGGTAAGAAGAACAAGTTAAGAAGGTAGTAATACCTTCCATTAGAAAGATTTTACTTTTGGACTAGTAATTCGGAAATGAATTATCTAGGTCGGGGAAGAATGGATAGGCCGGTGAAAATGATCAACAACAAGTCAGCTCAGGTTGAGAAACACTAGGACGCCTGACGTCGTCCGGTCCGAAGGGATGATCAATAGATTGGGTTTAGTATGGTAAAGGGTTCAATGGACGTAAAGTATCAAATATGAGAAACAGAAGACGATTGTGAGTAAGGAAACAGACCATATCGCAGGACAAGACCAAAATAAATAAAAACCGACACGGTGCATAGAACACCCTAGAATCAAGAGGCTGGTCCGGGGACCGTCATTTTAGTGGTCCAGGATTCGTGACCCAACGACCTCCTAGGGGACGGACAAAATGGACTGATACGGACGTGTGAGGAGGTCTGAGTCAAATTCGAATTGAAAAAGTCTTGTGGAAAGCGCTAAGGGATGGGTACAAGGTGGGGAAAGAGAGACCGATCCGTCCTACAGAGACAAGGGAACCCCGAGAAACACATGAATGGGTGTACACACTAACAGTTATAGTGAGGAGACAGAGAAGGTGGTCTGACATTTATCGACCACGCATCTTGAAGGGAGATAAAGGTATGGGAGTTACAGACGTGAATCCTTTACAAACTCACTGACTGAACACAAAATTGTAAAGAGTAAAAGACACTCCCAGTCGTACCTGGGAGGAATATTGACTCCTATTCTACAACTTAGTGAAACGTCAGATTATCTAGTAAATCGAATTTTTTTACGAAGAAACTTACATCAACGTTGTCAAAGAGATGCCTTCTCCTAATAGTATTGTTCGTAAGTGACATACCACACAATGGAACCGGAGTTCCTGATGTTACATTTGAGGTACTCCCGTCCCTAAAACAGACGAAGAAAAGCCAAGATAAAAGTCGTGATCTTGTTGTGTCATCCGTGAGTATAAATATCTTATTTCGAAAATTGTCTACTTCGATGAAACAATAATTATGTTCGAAGAGAGGCAATACAACGTCATCAATAACCTCCCCTTATTGATGTCTCTCTTACGTTCTCTGGGCTCCAATAAATCGAAATTTTATATCGTACTAAATAAAATCTTCCACATGAAAGAGTCATTCTATGTGATAACGGTACACGAATTATGATTTTACTTATAAGTAGTGGACTTGTTTTGAATCCACTATCGTCGTACGATTTCCTATATTTTTAACCTTCTAACAGATCAAGACCCGTAACTAGACGAATCTAGAAAATTAAAATTTTTCTTTTTTTTTTCCTCACTCTTATATTTAATAAAAATCTGGACTTCGATTTTGGAGCTGAGTTTTTTCCTGAAAAGACTTCTTTTTTAATTGGACCTTCCTCCTTTCACCCTTTATGTAATCAAACAGAGACGTACCAGAGACCTTAAGGTCAGAGTTTACCGGTGGGGTTCTAAAGTGTAGAGACTCTAAAGTGTCCTGGGAGAACGATCTCTCGTTGGCAGTAATAGTTAAAAAATTAAAATATTACGTATATGTTTATTTATTTTCTTCATCCTTCTTAACTTCCTTTATTATTGTATAACCTAATAATCGTCAAATTAATTCTTAAGTCCTATTAGTTTATAGTTCGTATTTCACCACTTACTTCAGGTATTTGAGGGAATGACCAGGACCTCAGAGGTTGGGAATCAACTCAGGACCCGTCGAAAGTCTAAATACTTCTTAATCCCTATCCCTAGACCTCTTCCGTTACCGTTGGGTGAGGTCATGAGAACGGACCTTTTAGAGTACCTACCTCCTCGAACCATCCGACGTCAGGTACCCCAGCGTTTCTCCGTTTGTGGCGACTCGTTGAACGAGAGTGAAAAGTAGAAGTACGTAACCTCTTCCTTTACCGTTGGGTGAGGTCACAAGAACGGACCTCTTAGGGTCCCTACCCCCTCGGACCACCCGACGATGGATGTCCCAGTGTCTCTCAGCCTGTACTGACTTCGTTGAATCGTCGTCGTCGTCCCTATCCCTAACCATCAAAAATGGACCCCTGTACAGTCTAAACCCCTACTTACCGTTAGTTTAATAATTATTTGGATTTAAAAGACTTCGGGTATTTGGGATGTAAGATACGATAAAGTCAAGTCAAGTCAGCGAGTCAGTATAGGCTGAGAAACGTTAGGGTACTTGACGTCGTGCGGTCCGGAGGGACAGGTAGTGGTTGAGGGTCTCAAGTGAGTTTGAGTACAGGTAGCTCAGCCATTACGGTAGGTTGGTAGAGTAGGAGATAATAGGGGAAGAGGAGGACGGAAGTTAGAAAGGGTCGTAGTCCTAGAAAAGTTAACTCAGTCGAGAAGCGTAGTCCACCGGTTGTATAACCTCAAAGTTGAAGTTGTAGTCAGGAAGGTTACTTGTGGGTCCTGACTAGAGGAAATCCTACCTGACCAACCTAGAGGAACGTCAGGTTCCCTGAGAGTTCTCAGAAGAGGTTGTGGTGTCAAGTTTTCGTAGTCAAGAAGCCGCAAGTCGAAAGAAGTGTCAGTTTGAGAGTGTAGGCATGTACTGATGACCTTTTTGGTATCGGAACTGATCTGCCTGAAAATAACCGTTTCATTACCGAGACGGAAAAAAAAAAAAAAACGAAAAGAATTCAAAAATTAAATAAAAAATATCTAAAGTCGAAGTAAATCATCTCAGTGTCTCATTTTATAATCATTTAAAGTAGTATTAAATTTACAAGTTTTACCGGAGGAAAAGAGAAAAACAAAAAACAAAAAAATTAAAAATAAAAATGAAATAAAATGAAATGTTATGACATAACCAAAACGGTATGTAACTGTACTTAGGTGTTGCCCACATGTACTCAAGGGTTTGTACTTGGGGGGAGGGTGGAGGGTGGGGTATGACCGTGTTTCTGTCTTTATATCTAGTTACCTTGTTTTATCTTTCGGGTCTCTATTTAGGTGTGTGTATACCTGTGGAATAGAAACTGTTTCCTCCGTTCTTATATGTTACCTCATTTCTGTTAGAGAAATTGTTCACCACGACCCTTTTGACCAGTTGGTGAACATTTTCTTACTTTGATCTAGTGAAAGATTGTGGTGTGTGTTTTTATTTGAGTTTTACCTATTTTCTAGATTTACATTCTGGTCTTTGATATTTTGAGGATCTCCTCTTGTATCCGTTTTGTGAGAGGCTGTATTTAGTGTCGTCCTAGGAGATACTAGGTGGAGGGTCTTATGACCTTTATTTTCGTTTTTATTTGTTTACCCTAGATTAATTTTAATTTTCGAAGATGTGTTGTTTCCTTTTATATTCGTTCCACTTTTCTGTCGGAAGACTTATCCCCTTTTATTATCGTTTACTTCGTTGACTGTTTGTTGATTAGACGAAAACTTATACGACAGATCCAACCAGTATTAAAAGGAAGGCTCCTCATTCGTAGAAAATTAAAGTACCAACGTTAGTGGTAGACGTCACTAAAACCTCGGGGGGTTTCATTTCAGACTGTGACAAAGGTGACAAAGGGGTAGATAAAGGGTACTTCACTACCCTGGCCTACGGTACTAGAATCAAAAGACTTACAACTCGACATTCGGTTGAAAAAGTGAGATGAGAAAGTGAAAGTAGTTTTTCGAAAAATCAAGGAGAAGTGAAAGACGGTATTCCCACCTCAGTAGACGGATAGACTCCAATAACTCTAAAGAGGACCGTTAGAACTAAGGTCGAACACGAAGAAGGTCGGGTCGCAAAGAGTACTACATGAGACGTATCTTCAATTTATTCATCCCACTGTTATATGTCGGAACTACATGAGGAAAAGGACCAACCTTGGTCAGACAACAAGGTACAGATCAAGATTGACAACGAAGGACTGGACGTATATCCAAAGAGCTCTCCATCCAGTCCACCAGACCATAAGGACAGAGAGAGTCTTAAAAGGTGTCAAAGAACACTAGGTGTGTCAGTTTCCGAAACCGTATCAGTTATTTCGTCTTTATCTACAAAAAGACCTTGAGAGAACGAAAAAGCTACTAGGTCGTCTACAACCGTTAAACTAGAGACCAAGGAGACGGAAAAGATTTTGGTCGAACTTGTAGACCTTCAAGTGCCAAGTACATGACGACTTCGGACCGAACCTCTTAAAACTCGTAATGAAATGATCGCACACTCTACTCACGTTAACACGTCATCAAACTCGTAAGAAACCGTAACGGAAAGAAACCCTAACCTTACTAGAAAAGGTCAGGACACCGGTGACGACTCAAAAGGTTTAAACGACCGTATAACTCACGTCGTGAAAGTGTCGTAGTAGAAAATCTTAAACTTTATCGAGTTGACTTTAAGGTAGTGGAGGTTATCGAAACAAACATCACTACGAAGGATTCCAGGTGAACTGAAGTGTAAGGTCCTTTAGACCGAGATTAACTCACACTCACTAGTGTGGTGATACTAATAGACCCAGTATTCTAGAAAAAACATATCAAGAAGACACATAAAAACGGTGGAGAAGAATTATAGAAGACGAAGACGATCCAGGTATGGAAAAGACAGGAAATAACTTGGGTAGAAACGTCCGAAGGGACCACCAAGTCTACCATTTCGCAGACGGATGTTACACCCTCTGGGTCCAAACTAGTGACCCAACCCTTCTAGGAGACCTCTTCCTTTACCGTTGGGTGAGGTCATGAGAACGGACCTTTTAGGGTACCTACCTCCTCGTACCATCCGACACATCAGGTACCCCAGTGTTTCTCATCCTGTACTGACTCGATAAAGTGAAAGTGAAACGTACTTTACAAGGGAACCATAGAGACTAAAAGAACTTCTCTAGAGATAAGAAAGGGTAAGAGAAGAAAAGGAGATAAAGAAACGTAACTAGTGACTCCTTCCGAAAGAATAGAGAAGAACGATAAGAAACCTTGAGACGTAAGTTTACCCGTATAGAAGGGAAAAGCGGAAACGAAAAACGAAGAGAAGAAAAGTGTCGATAAACATTCCGGAGGAGTCTGTCGGTAAAACGAAAAGACGTAAAGAAAACGAACTCCTACCAGAACTAAGGACAGAGGACTTGTCATAGTACTTAGAGGTAGGTATCAAGTAGTCCGTGAGACAGATAGTCTAGATCAGAGAATTTAGATAAAGAGTGAAGGTGACTTATCAGTATTCCCTAAATTAAATCCAGCATGGACTTACCAGATCACCAAAAGGGGTGATATAAGTTAAATTCAGACTTAAACCGTTATTCCTCGAGTACTAGGCTCGGTGTCAGTCAAGGGGCAGAACAAAAACGACTGACATATCTCGAAGAAGACCTCTTCCGTTACCGTAGGATGAGGGCATGAGAACGGACCTTTTAGGGTACCTGTCTCCTCGGACCATCCGACGTCAGGTACCCCAGCGATCCTCAGCCTGTGTTGACTCGTTGAAGTGAAAGTGAAAAGTGAAAGTACGTAATCTCTTCCTTTACCGTTGGGTGAGATTACAAGAACGGAACTCTTAGGGTCCCTGACCCCNTAAATTAAATCCAGCATGGACTTACCAGATCACCAAAAGGGGTGATATAAGTTAAATTCAGACTTAAACCGTTATTCCTCGAGTACTAGGCTCGGTGTCAGTCAAGGGGCAGAACAAAAACGACTGACATATCTCGAAGAAGACCTCTTCCGTTACCGTAGGATGAGGTCATGAGAACGGACCTTTTAGGGTACCTGTCTCCTCGGACCATCCGACGTCAGGTACCCCAGCGATCCTCAGCCTGTGCTGACTCGTTGAAGTGAAAGTGAAAAGTGAAAGTACGTAATCTCTTCCTTTACCGTTGGGTGAGATTACAAGAACGGACCTCTTAGGGTCCCTGACCCCTCGGACTACCCGACGGCAAAGACCCCAGCGTGTCTCAGTCTGTGTTGACTTCGCTGAATCGTCGTCTCGTCGTCGTCGTATCTCGAAGAAGTAGAAATCGACGTTTCTTATCTTAGGTAGACTAAAGCCACAACTGGTAGACCACTACAGGTACACATCTCAGAAGAGAACACAACAACCTTCTCCCATAAACGATACTGGTCACGTAAGAGAACCGTCTTGAGATAATTGGAAACGGGACAAAGTAAGACATGAGGTTCCGGTTTAAACGGACAATGACGATAAATATACAATTTATAAAAATGGTTTTGTCAAAGGAATTAACATGTATCTTGTCATCAATAATGAAAAATTTTTGACGTCACTTTTGTACTCAAAACTTTCTAATATTTTACTAGATTTTTATAATAATTTCCCGACTCTATGTCTCCCATCTAGTACTAGATTTTAGTCTCCTTATTTTATAACTCACACTTTTGTTGTTTCCCCATGTAAGATTTACTTAATGTTTCGATATTTTTACTTAAATACGTTTTCGTTAACGAACGTACCACGTCGAAGTCTAATCCTAGTAACATTAGTTTTGTCAGTAAAAACAACATAAGTCCTAGTTAGTACGTTTCTAGAGGGGATGAAGAGTCCCTTCTGACCCAACTGTATTTGACACTCTATTCCCCAATGTCAGAGACATCAATCTTTGGAACATCAATAGATTTTTATATCTTTCATAATGATATAACGTCCAGACTTTACGTATAGATATGGTTCCGGAGTGTGGTGTACGATTTAGTTAAGTGGGTCACTCACCGTCAGTGTGGACACTGGGAGCAGTTGGGTAGGTGGAAGTAGTGTGTCTTTAAGGACTGTTAGTGTCATTCTCTGGTTCTCACGTCTTCTAATCGGTGGAAATACATTATGACCTGTTAGAATGACCAAAGAAGTAAACAATATTTTATAAATTTTCTTTTTATAATCCGTCAAAGTCAGTATTGTGTATATTTGTTCTTTCGTATACTTGATAGATTACAAAATGTCGAGAGTCAACCCATCAAAACAGAAGACGACATTATTACGGTCAATAAGTAAATAAAAGAACGATTTGTACAAGTCGATTTCTTCTTTTAATACACACAAACACCCACACCTACACATATAGAGTACGACGACGATGACGATTCAGCGAAGTCAACACAGGCTGAGACACGCTGGGGTATCTGTCGTCGGGTGGTCCGAGGGGACAGGGACCCTAAGAGGTCCGTTCTGGTGACCTCACCCAACGGTAAAGGAAGAGGTTACGTATTTTCACTTTCACTTCAGCGAGTCAGCACAGGCTGGGAGTCGCTGGGGCACCTGACGCCGGGTGGCCCGAGGAGGCGGGTACCCTAAAAACTCCGTCCTTATGACCTCACCCCACGGTAACGGAAGAGGCCAAATAGACATATACTGTATGTATATATGACTTACCGTATACCTTATATTCACGATTATAAGGTACTATAAACTAAAATGTATTTAATACTGTACTGTCTTCTCTATAAAAATCACGTGTGATTAATAAGAGTTTGTGATAGTCATAAAAACTAACTCAGGACTTAATGAAACGTGTATCAAAAGTGAACACACACGATTCAGTGAAGTCAGCACAGGTTGAGAAACGTTGGGGTACCTGGCATCGGGCGGTCCGAGGAGACAGGTACCCTAAGAGGTCCGTTCTTATGACCTCACCCAACGGTAAGGGAAGAGGTCTAAAATTGAATGACGACAGATCTTAAAGCATCACAATTAGTGGAGTGCACAGTATCCATTCTGACCATTTTAATAGTGAAGTCTCGAAATCACTTACTCCTTTTTTAGAAAAACTTTTTCTGACAAAAAATCTCGTCACAATCCAAATATTGTTTTAATTCTCCCTTTATGTCTGTACAAGGGTATATCAGAGACGAGGGTGTGGACGTAACAGAACACGCAGTAGTTGTAGTGAGTGATCTCACCATGTAAAAATTTGTTCCTACTTAGATGTACCTGTATAGGATTCGTGGGTTTCAGGTGTCAAATCGAATCTCAAGTGAGAACTGCAACACATAAGAGACCAAACCTGTTTACCGTACATAGGTAGTAACATTATAGTATGTCCTATAAAAATGACCGGATATTCGGGAGACACGAGACGGATAAGTAGAGAAGTAGGACGGACAGAGGATGAGGTATGGGGATCGTTGGTTACTAGAAAAATAAAAGAGGGGTCAAAACGGAAACGATCTTACAGTATATTCCTTAGTATGTCGTATATCGAAAAGGTCTAATCGAAGAAAGTGAATCATTACACGTAAATTCAAAGGAGGTACCGAACTATCGAGTACAGAAAAATCGAGACTCATCATACTTACACCTCTGAAGGGACCACCGAGTCTACCACTTTCGTAGACGGATGTTACGTCCTCTGGGCCCAAGTTAGGGACCCAACCCTTCTAGGGGACCTCTTCCTTTACCGTTGGGTGAGGTCATAAGAACGGACCTTTTAGGGTACCTGTCTCCTCGGACCGTCCGACGCCAGGTACCCCAGCGTTTCTCAGCCTGTACTGACTCGCTGAAGTGACCTCATACTTACATAATCAAAGAAATAGGTAAATGGGTGACTACCTGTAGGACCAACGAAGGTCTAAAACCGTTAATGTTAATTTCGTAGTACACGTCCAAAGAAACACCTGTATTCAAAAGTTCAGTAAATCTATTTATGGTTTCTCGTGCTCACGACCTCATATATTAATTTCATACGAATCAAAATAATATTCTTTGACGGTATGACAGAAAGTGTACTCAACTTTGTAAAACGTAAGGGTGGTCGTTACTCATTCTCAAAGACAACAAGAACGGTTGTAAACACTATATCCTTTTTAGTATTTTGAATTTTTTATATATTGACGACTATATATTTTTTATATATATTGACGACTATATGTTAGATTATCTATGTGACCCTGGCTTGTGTAACGAAACCTTGAAGTTCTGAAAGACGGAACTTACGGGTACCGAATAGAATCTTCGTCGTTCACGACAAACCTGAAATGGACAATAAAGGGTGTACGAGGCGTATATTGATACTTCCAATTGATCTTCCAGTAAGAGTCAACACATAGAAACTCCAACAGTAAGAACCAAATAAAACGGTAGATTTCTTTACGTGACAAATAAGATTGCACTTTTACAATGGTAGTGTCAAACTAGAGAGTAGGAGAAGAGAAGAAACATATTGACGGAATTGTCCATACAGTTCCTACGGTGTTACGGTAACTAGGGCTTCACGTCGCCCACTGGATATTGTTGAAATCGACCGTGCGCAGGTGTCTCACGAAAGACACGAGGACGACGTCGTTCACAGAGTAACCCGTCTTCAAGTACGGGCATCTTCCCTACCAAAAGACGAGTCACCTCACATTCTTCTCCTACAGAATTCTCCTCTCGTGGTTCGTTATAACTCGGGATCGATAGGTCTCACCAGACGTAAAGATGACATTTTACGTTAAACCTTTTTATTTTCCTTTTTTTTTTTTCTTTGATATTTCCTTTGGTCCTTTAAAACAAGTCATAGAAAGAAACTACAAAAAGGATAGGTTTAAAAACGTAGAGTTAAAAATTTTGGACGAAATTCGTAAATTAAAAATTTTACCATTTCTCAAAATAGAAAGAAACCGAAAGGTCTACATTTTAGAAAACTCAACCTTCGGACTCAAATTACAGAAGTATAAGGATGGAAGAAATACGGTTTGTGTCATATACACTTTGTGAATTTTCAATCACAAACTTACCTTTCTACTCGTAAAGTACAAGATATAAGAAAAAGGGAAGAACATATTTTACTTTTCCTTTAATTTGAACGGGATTACGGTTCCGACATGCAAATAACGGAGTAGAATAAGCGACTTAAAATATCACTATGTGTCTCTTAAGAAAACTGTCTCTTTTATCTTTACGTCGTAGCATACTTCTTGGTAATAGTAAAATTACAGATACGTAAACGATAAAGGATTGAATCCGTCTCTGCCGAATTGACGTATAGAGATAAAAAAAATTAGACGAGATGGAGAGTCATAAGAGAAACATTCGACTACTGGAGGTAAACACCGGAACTTATAAAATAACAGTGTACACCGAAGGTGTGAAAAATGAAGATATCTACTAAAAACCGTTCGGTGAGTAAATATAAAAGTTAGGTTTCTTGTACTTATGAAAAAACATAGGTTCTTCGATATTGAACATGAGAAACGTGAACCGACACACCAAACTTATCTGAAAAACGTGCCAAAGGTAAGAAAAGATCACCTATGACAGGATACTATACTACGAACAAGCACCTATATATTGTTTACAGAAGAAACGGACATATGAAGGAAGGAATCCATAAAGATTACAAATAAAAAGGAAAAGATGAAGGTATGTTTCGATACGTGATACTTTTAATTTACCTTACTTATACATAATAATAAGTTTTATTTCAGAGAAAGTGAAATTATTAATATTGAAATAAAGAACATAGAAAAAGCAAACTCTCGGTTTTTCAGGAAGACGTTAATTCATAAACAATGTCGTCCCCCGTCACAAAGGTTCCTATTTTTTATTGGACTGTTTATTCCCGTGAAGGACTGTCTTGTCTTGTCTTTGATCTGAAAAGTAATACGGCTTCCCGATTCAAAATACTTTGAAGTATTATTCACTTTCGTAAATTTATCAACCAAAAGTTCAGTGCGTACTCAAAAAAGAAAGTCTTTTTTTCTTTCACAGTAAAATTAACTTCAGCCCTTTCGATGCAAGAAAAGTCCATTCATTGCTCATAATTGAGAATATGAGTTTAACGTTGAGACCTAAAGATACTTAAAAAAGTGTCGTCGGATAACACTTTTTCCTTCGTTTGCACCTTATCAACATCGAAACAAGAAGGATTATAATCGTCCAATACTCCACCACACAAAAAAAAAAAGGGGAGTCAGATTTCATAAACAGTGTCATCTTCATCGTGAAAAGAGACTGTGTATGGGTCCTATTAAACTAATAAAAACTCGAGTATAAACAAACCGATTATCACAAAGAGGATTTAAAATATGGGGTGTGGGGGTGGGTAGGGTTGAGGTGTGAGTGAGTGTATGGTCGTAAGGTGTAGAGAAGGGAGAGACGTAATACGAAAGGAATCGGTACTTTTTCACTCAACTTGTGTAGTGGAATAGGTTCTTCATTAGATTAGGATGTATATTAAAATTTACGATTACAGTGTCTATAGGTAGTAACAGATATTCATAGTGAAATACGAAAGAGATCAAATGGAAACAGAGTTTACCGTTTTCTATATAAAGGTAACGTAAAAAAGACACTTCAAATTGTCGAATTAAAAGGGTTTGTACCGATTCACTCTTATTTGACTTTGTCAAAGAGACGTCAATTGTCTTGATGAGAAGTGTCCAGACGGACGCGTCGGAGAGGAGAGGACCTCGACTCTAACTTCGTCCGACAAAACCTCTACCTCTTCGAGTTCTTTAAACCAATTTAGGTAGAGAGCGATGGACTCTATGACTAACGTACTAAAGGACCTTCTCCTTTGATGAAACGGACTCCTTATGTCTTAGAAACAAAACTAAGTAATGGGACTGAATCAAAATGAAACCGGAACATTATGTTATCTTACTTGACATTACTTTACATTACGTTCTCTTACACGTGGTAAAAGTAACAAATAGTGAAAAAAAAAAATCTTTTTCCCAGAAGTTTATGAAACGGGAAATTCGTGAATTGTTCTCTCATTCTACCAATGATCTAAATATTCTAAAAGAAAAGGAGATCGTGAATCCTATACCAGTGGGGTGAAATATATCAGTAGTGAAATATAAGACGTGACTGAAGTTAAGATTTATTACCGAATGAACTATGTCCACGGTCGTAATTTAGGAAGGGAACGTTACCCCTTTTCTATTCTTTCATTATAAAGATAGACTTACACATGTAAAAAAGGAAGTTTTTATCTATACTTCTTATTGGAAAACCGGATGAATTGACGGATACCCCAGTTATTTACCTTTAAAGATAGTAGGTTTAGGGTAAATTCAATATAAAAAGTTTATATATCGAATAGGGAAAAAACATGAGTCACATCGTCCGTAAACTGATTGTACAGACACATAACTATTAATCGTCAACTCTCTGGGAATCGGACTCTCCCTGATCTATCCTCCCTGTCCTATGACCTTATACTTTGTGTGTTATTTCCATGGTGTCTGTCATTGTTTATTTACGGAAAGGGGAGAATAAGTGGACAAGTCGTCACTCATGAACTCTTGTCGTTACAATCTACGTCTTTCTCTTCCCTCTTTAAAGAAAGGACTCTGGGTCCTTCAAGCTTTCTTCTAAAACTGTGTAGTCGACCACCTCATATAACTTCATTATGTAAATCGTAGGAATAACCTTCTTAGTCTGTATAATCTTACTGATTAGTACTTGAGTAGGTGTCTTAAACGTATAGGATAAGTAGAAAATTCCCGAAGGGTCCACCGAGTCACCATTTCTTAGGAGGATGGTTACGCCCTCTACGTTCAAACTAGGGACCCAACTCTTCTAAGGGACCTCATCCTTTACCGTTGGGTGAGGGTATTAGAACGGACCTCTTAGGGTACCTGTCTCCTCGGACCGCCCGACGTCAGGTCTAACAAAGGTTCCCAACCTGTGCTGACTCGTGTGTACATAAGTAGAGATTTGTCTTCCTAAAACGAGAATTGAAAACTTATGTCAACATTAAAATTCTTTAGTCACGTAAAAACAATAGGTCAGGGAAATTCTTTATGTTCAACGAGTTCTTTGATCAGTAGTATGAAATGTCATACCACAGGAAAAATAAATTAAAAAAAAAAAATTTACTCCCCGACTTCCAACAAAAAGGAAATTAGTTGAGATCGACTTCGAAGACACTGAGACTTCAGAAGTTCGTGTCTAAAGGTCTAGACTGAAACTTCATAAAGTCGGGTTAAAGTGGTTTCAGTTCTCTAAGTAATGACTGAGTAAGAATTCCTTAAAAGTTGTGCGTCACAAATTCGAGTAGGTTGAAGTGGTACCAATGATTTCTCTGTGGTGTCGGGTTCTACTCGTAATTCGGAAACAGAATTCTACGGGACCGTGTAGACTTGAACAGAAGACCGACAAGTGAATTAAGGAGTCTTTTGAATACTGATAGTCACGGAGGTATTTTGTCGTGAAATGGTGTGTAAGAACAATCTATACAGGACGGGGCGGGACTGAAGAGGGTTAAACTCACGAGTCACTCTTGAGAATTGTAACTTGATCTATAAGTATATGTACTTTCCTGAGTGACCCCATGTACCGACACAAAACTCGTTTGTTGGATTTTGTGTAAGAACGAACTAATTACTCTCAAAAAAAGTACATAAATGATCTACAAATTTATCGAAATTGATTCATAAAACGGAGAAGTACCCGACTGTTGTACAGTAACATCGAAGATAAATTAGACTATTACATAAAACTTTGGGAGTTCTGTAGTAATTGGAAAGTATAACAAAACTTACCGTAAAATACGACTGTAAAAATTTCCTCTGATAACTAAAAAGAAGTCACTATGAAAAGGGGTCCTATAGAACTGGAAGTTTGTTATTGTGTTTGTTGAACATGGGTTCATAGAAATGATCTCGGTCGGTAACTTACGTCTTTGTAAACTTGACTGTAAGAGTTCATCACTGATTGAAACTTTCGTAGTACCGTATCAAGTTTCCTCCCGACCCCAATCCTCAGATCTCTGGACCGATTCAGGGTGACTAGGAGAGAGTGTGTCAATGTGACTTATCTTGTCTCCTTTCTAACAACCTAAACTCCTCAGATCCTTTATTGTTCGGACTCACACCCAACCTGTAGATGTTTATATAACTTCAGTGGTTCTTGCCATTGAAGTTTTAACCCTTTCCTCATGCAGTTCCGACATATAACAGTGAGAGAAAAAAATTGAATGTACGTCTCATGTAGTACACTTTACGGTCCGACCTACTTAATGTTCGACCTTAGTTCCAGTGACCCTCTCTCTTGTTTGAGTCTGTACCTTTACTATAGTGGGATTATCGTCTTTTACTTCTCCTTGATTTGTCGGAGAACTAATCCCACTTTCTCCTTTCACTTTTTCGACCGAATTTTGTTGTAAGTTTTTTGTAAACTTACCGTAGATCAGGGTAGTGAAGTACCGTTTATCTACCCCCTTTTCATCTTTGTCACCGTCTAAAATAAAAGAACCCGAGATTTTAGTGACACCTACCACCGACGTCGATACTTTAATTTTCTGTGAACGAGGAACCTTCTTTTCGTTACTATTTGGATCTCTCGTATCATTTTTCGTCTCGGTAGTGAAACGACTGTTTCCAGGTGTATGAATTTCCATACCCGAAGGGGACCACCGAGTCACCATTTTTAGACGGACGTTACGTTCCCATCGTCCTCTACGTCCAAGTTAGGGACCCAACCCTTCTACGACCTCCTCCTTTACCGTTGGGTAAGGTCATAAGAACGGACCTCTTAGGGCACCTGTTTTTTCGGACCGTCAGGTATCCCAACGTTTCTCAGTCTGTGTTGACTTCGCTGAATCGTACCAAAAAGGTCATCAGTACATGTTTACACTCTCAACCTGGTATCTCTTCCGACGTTTGGTTTCTTGACTATGAAACCTTGACACCACAACCTCTTCTGAGAACTCTCAGGGAACCTGACGTTCCTCTAGTTTGGTTAGATAGGATTTCCTTTAGTTGGGTCTTATAAGTAACCTTCCTGACTACCACTTCGACTTTGAGGTCATCAAACCGGTCCACACTTCTCGGCTGAGTGACCTTTTCTGGGACAACGACCCTTTCTAACTCCCGTCCTCCTCTTCCCCCGTTGTCTTCTACCGTAGTGGTTGAGTTACCTGTACTCAAACTCATTTGACCCTTTATCACTTCCTGTCCTTCGGACCGTACGACGGCAGGTACCCTAAGTTTCTCAGTCTGTTCGGAATCGTTGATTTGTGGTGGTGGTGACTCTTATTGTTATCCCTTTAATCGTCTCTCTTCTTACTCGGTCTCCGATTTCAGTACAATTTTTTACTTCCTCACACGACCTAAACTATCTTGTACCGTAGATTCCTATCTTTATCTACCATTTCAGACATCGGTACATGATCTATGTAAAATTTCTCGACACTGACTCCTTTGTTTTTCCTTAACTGTACTTTGGTTCTTCCTAGAACTCCCCGAGGACCCGTGCCTTCAGAAGAATACGGGGTAAACAACATCCGTTCTGAGGTCAGAAGAGACTTAAGGTTTTCCGTCTAAGCCTGTCAACGATTAGTCTCCTCTTCGTCGGTTCTTTAGTGCACTCCGTTGTAATTTCCCTGGTCTCTTCGAGAATTTCTAGTCTCTGGTTGGTAGACTCCGGGACGTCTGTGGGATTAGAACAGTCGACGACGACGATTCAGTGAAGTCAGCACAGTCTGAGACACGCTGGGGTATCTGTCGTCGGGTGGTCCGAGGGGGTGAGGACCGTTGGGGTATATTTGGGGTAAAAACGATATTTTGAGGTAGTCTAAGGGGTTCCAACACTTTGGATCGAAAGCTTCCGTTCTCGAGTGAACAGGGGGAAACGTACCGGTTTGTTATTTCGATAAGAAATGGGGTTTGAGATAGAGACTCTAAGTCAAAACGTAACCACATGTCTCTCCGACTCGAAAACCGTAGTCTTTATTGTCACTCCTTACTCCTTTTATGGATGAGGTGACCGTAACGTCTTGAGGGTATACCCTCTTTTTCATCGACCGGAGACGAACTTTCTGAAACTCCCTATTGGTCCCTAGTCAACCTCGTTCTACTTCGAGAACTCTCATGTTCCATCAAACGTCAAGTATCTTCAACTTAAAATCTCTCGGGTCTCCATTTCAATTCCTCACATCCTTCCTTTTCTCGGTTTAATCCTTTAAGTGTTTCTTCTTACCCATAGTTCAAAGGTTTACTCCGGTCTTTTTAGATCTATAGACCCCATTTGTCCTGACTCCCCGTATGGTTCAAATCTAACGATCACTTCCTACTCGAAAACCGACATTTATTGATTTTTGTGTCGATTCTAATTGAATTTCTGGCCTGTATCCGATCAGGTTTAAACCGAGTTTTGTTCGACAAACATTAGAGATACGAGACCATAGGAGAGACACAACGTAAGGTAAGAGTCCAAACAGGAAGGTAAGTTCGTGGGGAGGAAGTGTATTATCGTAGGTTCTATATCTCGTCTCTCTCCCGTTTTCCAATAAAATGAAAGAATTATTCCTCTTTTTAGAAAGGGGTCTCCGGGGTCGTCTGGATGGATGGGAAGGAAAAGTAATCGATCTTGATTAAGTGTACGAGGAAGTGTACTCTTCTTTTTTTGTCATCGATCTCAACTGAATAGACTAGTATTAAGTATGGGACTCATGACCTGTGTACTGGTAGGTCTCGTTTTAGTCACAAGACTATGTCCTTCTTTTCTTTACTGGTAACTCAACAACTTACCGTTTCTGGTGTATTTACTTATCAGTAAATCTTGAGTCTCAGACAATCGGTCCGTTAACAAATACTTTCAACCCCAAAGACAACCGGACACTCTACTCTGTCCCCGTAGTAAACCCTCGTAGAAAGAATACACCTCCGTCTCGTTCTCTTTGACAATTCAGGAATCCTACTGTAATGGTCTAAAACGAACCGAACGGAGTGGTGGTGGTGGCAGAGTAAGACAGATAGATTAAACACGGAATTTTACCATTTATTGTTTTATTTAATTCACTCTAGAGATATTCGGTACTTTTAATTCACTCTTAAAATGATTCAAACTACCTTAAGTAAACCAGTAAAGATTTTTTATGTTGTAATCTTCTTTGTCGAGTCCTCGACATTCGATTTTTTTTTAGTTCCAAATGAATTTATAAATTTTTTATATAACGATGTTTTAGTTTCATGTAACGAGGTCGTTATGAATAAAATTTTTAAGGGAGAAGACAGGACGGACAAAAGGAGTCTGGAGGTAGACGAGACAGGTGTTCAGGGGGTTTGGGGTTAGAACAGGTTGAAGAGGAGAACTGGAGACGGTAAAGGTAAAGAGAGGTCACGGAGTAGGTAAGTGAGTGAGTGAGTTAATTACAAATAACTCGTAGACGATATACAGACCTTACCGGCGTCAAACGTTACATCATTTACTCTGTTCTAGGGACGACAATACCACGAAATACAAGATCTCTCTTCATTTCTTAAGATTGTGTTTTTTTCCTTTACACCGGTTGACCCCTTTTATTCTAAGTCTTAGTCTTATATACGTTTATTGTTTACCTCCAGTTTCGGTAATTTTATAATTTCTTATTCCTGGATGGATCATCGATGTTTACCTTCAGGTGTAATGAGATACTAAGATTCGTAACGGGAAATAGAAATGTTCACTCTTGACCCTTGGAGAAACTGTGAGACTCACCTGACTCCCTTCCGACACTTGAGAGAGTGTACCTAATAAATGGGGTGCCGGATTCTTTTAATGATAATCTACAGTCATGATTATCTCGAAGTGAGAGGTTTCCTTCCGTAAGTAAAGGTACAAAGACTTTAACTCTCACTTTTTTTATTGACATTAAAGGGAAATTAAAATGAAGGTCCTTTAAAACTTGTTTTAGTCTGGGAGGTGATTGTATCGTTGATATTGAGTTCATAGCGATAATAAAAAAGGTCTGATATACTAATATACTCAAGGGGGAAACTGGACGAAGTCTAAGAAACACCTTGATCCATCGTATAGAAAAACCAATCGTAATAAAAACAAAGAAAAGGTTTACCGGTTTTTTCTAATGAGCAGTATTTCCATGTCCGTCCTTCAGTAACTGGACTTCTTTCTTGTCTTTATCAGACCCGTCGGTAGTCTAGAGAAGGGTAGAAAGAGAGTAAGGTCCAGAGGGTACGTGTAGACGAGGTAAAAAGAGAAACGACATCTGTGTAAGAGAGGTCAGGAGTCAGGTCACTTTCTCTCGACGGGATTGTAAAGACCCAAGTCAGTGTTACTCTCTGACTACCCGACAGAGATCCAAGACTAAGGTTTAAAGGGGGTTTCTTTTAGATTAATTATGATCAACAAAGTATGACCTGTTTTATCAAATTAAGGTCTCCCATCTGAGTACGTTACATTCATTTGTCAATTTTTAGACGGACTTACTCTAAACTCCCTCTTTGTCACTCTTATTTCCACCCCCGTCCCCCCCCCGCCCATCCCAGTCGATAAATCCCTCAGTAACACTCGTCTTTCTATAAGGAGGTCTACTGAGAACATTAACGTTTGTACATCTATCAATCTTACTATCACACTACAACAACAAATCAGTGATTCAACACAGACTAAGAAACGTTGGGGTACATGGTCCGAGGAGACAGTTAACCTAAAGGGTCCATTCTTATCACCTCACCCAACGGTAAAGGAAGAGGTCCCCTAGAAGGACTGGGTCTCTAACTTGGGTGTGCAGGACGTAGCCGTCTGCCTAAGAAATGGTGACTCGGTACTCCCTTCGGGTTGTCACACTATTTGTGACGGATAAAGGTCACCCTGATATAAAGGGTCGTAGGTAATGTCAACACGTCCCGAAACACTAAAACAAGTTATCTTATACTTGTTTTTATTCATCAAAGGAAGATCCGAACCGGAATTTTTTTAGTCTTAGGGGGTCTTCTACCACCTCGGTTCTTTATTTGACAAAGTGAAACCTTGTATACACTCGGTCTTTGTTTGAAAATGACAACATTCGTGACTCTAATCCAAACAAACAGTATCCTTAATTGGAAAGGATTGATTATGGCTATTTATTTCGTCTGGAAAAAGAGTAAGACGTTTGTAGGGAACTGAACCAGTACACAATATGACCCTACGACCCCTTAACCCCCACTTGTTCCGTTCCGCGGACAAGAACGTAAGAAGAGAACGAGAGAAGAGGTATCAGAGTACATCCTCTGCCCATTTAACCTTTAATTTTATCACTTCTGGACAGGGGATCTCTTCTGTTACTTTTACTAGGGTCTCACTGACACTATGACTTTACAGAAGAGATTATCGTCTCCAATATAAATTAAAAGAATCCACTCACCTACCTATTTATCTTCTTTGTTACGTTTTTGTATCAGAATTTTCTGGATAGTGTCACCCTAACTTCCTGTCCTTTCTCAGTTCCTGTTGAGACTTCGGGGTCGGGACGGTAAAGTTTCCTACTGTCACTTTAGGTCTATTTACCCTTTCGACGAATTACCCCCTGGATCCAACTCTCTTTTTTACTACTCGAACGAAACCTTGTGTGACTCAAACTCCGTCCACCTTTATTTTCAAATCTTGGACTTTAGACTACGAGTTCTTTTTGGAGACCGACGTCTATTTCTATTTCTTTGGTTACCTATTTTCAATGTAATCATAGAGTATAATTGAATGTTTTTCCCCGGGTTCAAAAGAATACTTTACACTGATATACAGTTTTTATGAGAACTTTACTAAAAGTATAATGAAAAGGATCTATATCAATTTCTGTTCAAATCAGATAAAGGAGAAAAAACTCTTTTACTTTTCATATGATTGTCAAAACCATGAAGGCGTTATATGAAACGTTCGAGACTTGTTGGTATTGGAAAGACACAAAGTCAAAGAGTAGATATTTTATGTTTGTAGTTAGGGATACACCGTCTAACGTAAAACTTTTTATCGACACCATTATCAAGACCAGGATATAGGAGAAGGTCTTGGAACGGTGAGTGGTAGACCTCAGACAGAAGGGAGCGGAACTTGGACTCGTCCTGAAACATTGATGGACCTACTTCTCTTACACTGTACGGACGGAAGGATCCGATCCAGCATTGTTCACTATACTGGAGAGGTCCAAGAGACGGAGTTCCTAACATGGGTCAGTGGTATGACATTCCTTCTGTTTTTATCGGGCGAATCAGGTACACCTCTCTTTGATTCCGAGGGTCAGGTTATGGTTGTAGTTGACGGTCTTTGCACTCACTTACTAAGAAGTTTATTAAGGTTAGGTCTCGGAACTGAGAAGGTCGACTTTGGGACTCTAACCGTCTCTGTTCGATTTGGGTACACAGGACAGGTTGAAGACCTTGGTATCTTAGGTACTCGTATTACTTACCAATTAATCACGGCGTTTTAAACCCCATTAGACGATACGTCAGTACTATAGATATTGTGGATAACTTGTCTTAATAATGTATGCACTAAATGTCCTTAGAAGACGTAATGATACGTATTATGTATATATATGTGTGTATACATACATAATATTATATATGTGTAATATGAAATATGTATTTTATACATTTAAACGATGTCTATGATGTTTTAAAAAAAATATTTATATCCTAAAATATAAATATATTTAAATATAAATATAAATCCGTTTTTAATATAATTTTAAATATATATTATTTATATATATAATTTATATATAAATACGAAAATATATCTCTCTCGTTTGTGATGTCCGTTTCGACAACTGTATTTCCCAAAGTAGGGTCTCCCTCTCAAGGAGTCAGGATAGCTTCCGACTCTTATAAAGAACGAAGAAGTGAATATTTTACTTGTATACTTAAAGGTAATGAATAGAGGTCGGTTTTTTTAGAAACCCCCTATTAGTGTTTCGGAAAAAGTTTCATGAATTACACCTAAAATGGTTTCCTTCTCAATTGTCGAAATCTTAGTAGAAAGAATGAACACACACAACCCTGTTCGTAATAATTTGCTCTCTTTTAAACCTGACTTTGTAAAAGAAATTTGTTTTAAGTAAGAATCAGTGAGAGGGGAAAAATTTTAAGGGAAATCTCAGAAAACTTGTTGACTTAATCAGTGACAAGATTTACAAAATACGTATATGTGAGTGAGTCAGGAATATTGTTGTGAAAGTCCATCCATAAAAATAATTTAGAAAACTGTCTATTCTTTTGACTCCTGTCACCTTAATACATTAAACCGGGTTCAGTGTCTGGATCCTTCCCCTTCTTGACTTTAAGTGTAAGACCGTTAGACCGGGTTTTCAGACTTAAGAATAAGTGGAGTGATATGACGGTATCGCTCATATACATTGAAGGGAAAGTATATTTGATACAGTTCTGGTGTATTTTTTTAAAAAAAAATGAAAAAACGGAAACGTGTCCCTAAAGAATATACGTGGAGACGTAGAAGGTTTTCTAAATCGAGTAGGAAATCTCCTTCAAAAAGAGAGGAATTCCTCAAAGAGGTGTAGTGTGACTAGTGCCCGACGTGTCGGTCGTCGTCGGTCGTCGTCGGGACACAGTCAGACGATTTCTGTTTTAGGAAAGACAAAGAGTTGGTTTAGGGAGTATAAAACTCGACTTTTGTTCTTGACGGGACGACTCCACGGTTCCCTTTGTATGAATGTAATACTTGACAAAGATTGTTTACAAAACCTCTAAAATTTCCCTGTCGAAAGATTTATAGACTCTGTAAACGTTTGTTGGGGTCTTTGTCCGGTCGAAACGTCGGGTTCGTAACGAAGACCAACATATTAGAAGAAAGACTTTTGTCGACAACGTTACGGGCCAATAGATAACAGGTTACTGTTGTTGTCTACAAAAGATCCCAATTTCATTGGTTTTATTAGATCCAGAAACCAAAAATTTACACGTAACGATTATATTAAAACCGTAAGAAATTGTCTAAAGTTTCACCTTAGTTTCCAAAACAAATATCTCAAATATAAGTAAGGTGTTTCAAGTTCTATAAACCGTCACGATCCCTTTTGAACTTTTCTCATTGTTTTCTAATGGTACTCCTTAAGTTTCGACGGAACATACCATTGTGACTAAGTTTGGTGGTGTAACGAGTCGTAATATTTGAATCGACATCAAAATTCCTTACTAGTCACACATCGACGTCTCTATCGAATCATATTGTGTCACCAAACGGGTAATTGTTACTTATTGCCTGAAACCTTTTAAATATTAATTACAGAGTCAAAACTTTTGTAACTTCTTTACTCTCTCTTTATTTCTCTCTCTCTTGACAAGTAAAATAATCGAAGAAACTGAAGAAGACGTGGTCGTCGAGGCGGAACGGAACATTAACATTTGACGTGTGAAAACGGTTGGACCTTACGTGTGACACAAGGACGGGTCGGGGTCGAGTGAGACTTAGACTCGTGAGAGTTTCGGACGAGAGGGTTCGAGAACTAAACAACCGTCAGTCATTTTCCCCAAAGGAATACTTAGTATCACGCACCCCTCTGACTCACCATATGGGGAGTGAACACGGTATTAGACATACCTTACGTAAACTTTATCTTCTGTTTAGATCTCAAATCAAGTTGTAGACTGAAGTTCGTGTGATAGTTTTTTTTTGACCTCACGTTATACCTTTTTCGTGACACAGAGATGACGAAACCTTTTCAAATAAGGGTAATTGTAACAGAGGTTTCCCTGTCCTTGATTCAACATGTGAAAACCCGAGACTCGAGACTAATCCTTCCTCAGGTAATGAACTGGGAAAATCTACTGGGTCGAAAGGAGCAGTCAATTACACGAAAATAGGGTAGGAAACCACACGACTTCACCTTTCCGTACACAAACTCTTTTGACTCAACGGTATTTATTATGAAAAGTAGTCAGGATAACTTGTTTACACTTCAGACTACCGAGTGTAGTAATTGACGTTCTTCTGGTTCTTATAACATTCTATCCATACAAATATTTTCAGTCTTATCTACACCCTTGTGAAAGGATGGTGAACAGTAGTGGACAAATATAATGTATTTCTTTTACCTAAATGAATAGTCGTTATACGTGCAATAGACCGTTTTACTTAACGTTGATCGATAGTTCAAGATTTAAAGTAAAATTTCGGGACCACCGAGTCTCCAATTTCGTAGACGGAGGTTACACCCTTTGGGCCCAAGCTAGGGACCCAACCCTTCTAGGGGACCTCTTCCTTTACCGTTGGGTGAGGTCATAAGAACGGACCTCTTGACATTCTTGGTTTAGAAGAAAAGAAGAATCTGACGTAATTAGTGAGTTTATAGAATTTACCTTTTTTTTTTTTTTTGGATCATTTTCATGGGACTTATGAGTAGTCTTCCTAACTATGACTTAGATGTTATGAAACCGGTGTTCTACACTACTCGGCTGAATTACCTTTTCTGGGACTACGATCCTTTCTAACTTCCGTTTTCCTCTTCTCCCTCCGTCTCCTACTTTACCAACCCATCGTAGCGACTAAGTCACCTATTCTTGAACTTGGTTGAGGTCCTCTATCACTCCCTGTCCGTCCGGACCGCACTCCATCAGGTACCTCAACGTTTCTCAGTCTGTGTCGAATCGTTGACTTGTTGTTGTTTCCGTAAAACTTACTTGTCTTTTTAACCCTTTATACACCGAAGTTCAAATCTTAAACGGGATTTTCGAACATAGTTCGAGTGTATAAGAGAGTTTGATATCTCCTATTTAGTACAACTGATGATCCGTTATTTTACTAATATGGAAGAATCAAGTACTTAGAAACTAATTATAAGTCTCTTTATTCAGTTCAATACAATGAATATAAGAAACGTTGTACATAAAGGACCATTTCCACTTGCTACACTCTTTTCTCCTTAATTATTATACATTAGGAAAAACCCTATGGTACTGAACTACGTTTTAAGGGAAGTATAGTTAGTAGACTATGTCAGTGACCTATACCGACTACAATCGTTAGAGTATTCATACATCTTTTATTGTTCGCACACAATTGAGTCAATAAGTTGTTAGTTGGAGAGTTCCGAATGGTTTAAAACACTACAAATGTTCCACACTTTCTCCATATATTGGAGTTCTTAGAGTGATATCCCCTTCTTCGTCTGTACGGTTGTTCATTAATCATATGACGTACAATTTGGTAGTTATCTGCCTTGGTAAGAAGGTATGTAGACCGTCAAGAACTCAATATGGAAAATATCATTTGACCACAAGAATATTCATTTGATACAAGGGTTCAAAATACTCGGAGGGATCGTTTAATTAACTGGGTTCCTCATGCGAGATCCCTGGGGGTCGAATGTCCGTCACCAGTCTAGGGTCCATTTTTGGACCTGAACACTGGCCGTAGACTTCATTTCCCCTTCGTCAAAACACCCAGACCCGGGAATTGAACACCCTAGACTACGGTAGAGGTCCATCTATCATAGTCTTAATTCAATTTGACATCTTATGGGTTAACGACAGTGTTTTAACAGACCACACCCTTTTCATGGTGTATAAATCACTAGTCTTTACGGTCTTCATTTCATCACGTCACACTAACGTTCCTTTGTGTCTAGACCGGTGACTTCACAAGAGACACTCGTCCTTTTCCTTGTGTGTCCTTACGCCAGAAAAAAAGAAAAAGAAAAAAAAAGTCTTCTCTCTACCTCGTCATTTCCCGTTAAGTATATTACGGTAAACGTCGTTGTACCACCTGGATCTCTAACAGTTTGACTTACTTCAGTCTGTTTCTTTCTGTTTACAGTACTATAACGTATGTACACTTTAGATTTAAAATTTTTTATCATTTTTACTTGAATGGATATTTTGTATTTATCTGAATGTCTACATCTTTTGTTTGAATACCAATGGTCCTCTATTCCCCCTCTCCCTATTTAACCCTCTAACTATAACTATATATATGATAATATATAGATGTTATTATTGATTCTTCCTGGATGACATATCGGGTCCCTTGAGGTGAGACATTACCGAATATACCCTTTTCTTAGACCTTTTCTCACTTATATACACATACATATTGACTAAGTGAAACGAGAAGTGGACTTTAATTGTGTTACAACGTTTAGTTGACATGATGTTATTTAAAAAAAATTTTTCTGTAACACGTCCTTGTTCTGTACTCATACCCTACTTTACTCCAACATCATTAAAAACTAATATTTCTCTCCCTTATAACCACCTCTGTGACTGTCTGAAGCCCGACCGTTTCTTCTTTCCGTTCCACACTCAGAATGACGTTCCCAACGTTTCCTTATACCGTTCTAGACCCTCAACCACTACTTGACCCTCCGGACCACACGACGTCAGGTACCCCAGTGTTTCTCAGTCTCTACTGACTCACTGACTTGACTTGACTTCCTTATACCTGATGTGTCGTTATAAAAGGTTTTCCACAAAATACTTGATAATTAAAGTATCTGGTGAACAAAGAACCCAATAAATATCATTTGACTTTCGAAGAATAAGTCCATTCAAACTCCTTACGACCTAAAGAAAAGACGTCTTCAAGAGTCTCAGAAGTCATACGATTAGGTATACCGATATGTTTTTTCCCGTCTTTTCTCTTAAAGGGTGTAAATAAACTGGTTTCTTGGAATAAAACGTGTCCAATGAAACTTCTTGGTCACAAGGTGTATTCCATCAATCCTTTACTATGATATTTCTCAACTCACCTTAACTTTCAGAATTAACAATTTCCAGTCTCTCAAAACACCGGTTTAGACGTAAAGTCTTTACGTTGAAACCGTTCTAATCCCTTTTACCTAACCTTCACTCTGTCTCAACCTTCTACTCACTCCTTCGATTCTCTTTTTAGATTCGTTTCCGGTACTTTTTCTTCCCTTTTTAGACTTAACCCCTTTAAAAGTCTTAACTGTCGTGGTTTCCTGATTAACCTGTACCTCTTATTTCTTCACTTACTCTTCCCTTTTTATTATTGAATTGGTTCATCAGCTTCCATTGTAGTAGGTATTACTCTGTCTAACTGTGGTATAAGAATGACTATATTATACAATTCCTCCTATGTCATAGTGGATGTAATATAAGGTTTATTATATATTGGACCTTTATTAAAAGAATTCAGAAATAACTTAAACAATGATATAACGAAGACAAGATACAAAACACAAAATCGGTGTTCCGTAAAATCGAGGGACGGGTCCCTAGGTTTTCAGAATTGGTGACTTGGAGATCCGTTCAGGGATTTTGATTAGAACTTTTTATAGTCTATTGGGTTCAACTGTCTGTATTTTAGTTACCTGACTAGAGAGATTTTTACAGTTATAGTGTTTTCTGTTTCTTTTCGACTTCTTGGAATAGTCTAGTTCCCTCTGATTTTGGACCTGGTCGTTTTTTATACGATATTTTCTGTAATTCTTCCGTTGACCTCACTGAACTCATCCAGGACGCCTAGTCTATTATCGTGACATCGTCAATTAAAAACTAAGACTTTTGAAAATGACACTAATAATCCTCTTATAAGAATAAGAATCTTTTGTTGTCACTTTATAAACCTCACCCCATGTACTCCAGACATTAAGTGAGAGCTTTTCTTGTCTTTTTCAATATACTTGTATACGTACGTATATCTATGTTCCTCTCCCTCTCTCTCTCTTATACTTTTTTACAATTTTTTTTTTGACCACTGGTTAGATCCACTTCCCGCAAACCTTTAAAAATCAAGAAAAACCTTTGAACACACATTTAAATTTTGATAAAGTTTGATTTTGTAATTTTTTTTTTTTTCATTAAGTCGGTAAAGTGAACGTTACGGTTCTCCACGTTTTATATTCAGTTACTGCAAAAACGTCAAAGATCGTAGTCACTACTTACCTGGTATATCCGATCCCTCCTCATCCTGTCTCTCTCCTTCCACCTCAAGACAAACCCCGTACAAAGCAACTTTTCTGTTATAGTACAGGTCCCTTTGTACCGACCATTCCACACGGACTTTTCAAGACCTTTATCGCGTGTACTCAGTTTTTAAAACTTCTGTAGTAATATATACTACCAGAGGTGGACGACTATAAAATTTAATTTACTGTCAAAGAGAAAAGTAAGTTTGTTGAAAATCAACTCGGTCTCGTTTAAACGTTGAAATCAAACCCGAATTAGAAATCAGGGATTTATACTGTACACTTTAAAATGGTGGAAAAACTATTCGGTCTGAGAAGGGTTTTTCTATGACTGTATTTACTGAACCAATATTAATTTTAATATAATATAATTTATTAACTAAGAGTTACCCACAATCCCTAGTTATCGGTGTGGGACCGAAGGATCTGTAATTGTCGTTAATTCTAAAACAAGTACAAGAGTTTTTCAACTAACTTTTATATTATTGTATAATCAACTCTAACTCAAGTCAACTGAGTTTTTATGGTCAGTGCACAAAAATTAGAAGGATTTGATCTCGGTCTGTAGGACCTTACACTTCAGTTCACCCGGAATCTTTCGTAGTGATGTTTGTTTAGATCACCTCTACTACCTTAAGGTCAACTCGATAAAGTTTAGGACTTTCTACTACGACACTTTCACGACGTGAGTTATACGGTCGTTTGAACCTTTTGAGTCATCACCGGTGTCTTGACCTTTTCCAGTTAAAAGTAAGGTTAGAGTTTCTTTCCGTTACGGTTTCTTACAAGTTTGATGGTGTGTTAACGTGAGTAGAGTGTGTGATCACTTCATTACGAGTTTTAAGAGGTTCGGTCCGAAGTCGTTATGCACTTGACACTTGAAGGTCTACAAGGTCTACAAAATCTTTTCCGTCTCCTTGGTCTCTAGTTTAACGGTTGTAGACGACCTAGTAGTTTTTTCGTTCTCTAAAGGTCTTTTTGTAGACAAAGACGAAATAACTGATACGGTTTCGGAAACTGACACACCTAGTGTTAAAAGGTGTTGACACCTTTTAAGATTTTCTCTATCCTTATGGTCTGGTGGACTGGACGGAGAACTCTTTGGACATACGTCCAATCCTCCGTTGTCAATCTTGACCTGTACCTTGTTGTCTGACCAAGGTTAATCTTTTTCCTCATGCAGTTCCGACATATAACAGTGGGACGAATAAATTGAAGATACGTCTCATGTAGTACTCTTTGCGACCCGACCTTCTTCGTGTTCGACCTTAGTTCTAACGGTCCTCTTTAGAGTTATTGGAGTCTATACGTCTCCTGTGGTGGGGATACCGTCTTTTACTTCTCCTTGATTTTTCGGAGAACTACTTTCACTTTCCCCTCTTACTTTTTCAACCGAATTTCGAGTTGTAAGTCTTTTGCTTCTAGTACCGTAGGACAGGGTAGTGAAGTACCGTTTATCTACCCCTTTGTCACAGTCTGAAATAAAACCCCCCGAGGTTTTAATGACGTCTACCACTGACGTCGGTACTTTAATTTTCTGCGAATCAGGAACCTTCCTTTCAATACTGGTTGGATCTCTCGTATAAGTTTTCGTCTCTGTAATGAAACGGTTGTTTCCAGGCTGATCAGTTCCGATACAAAAAAGGTCACCAATACATACCTACACTCTCAACCTGACACTTCTTTCGACTCGTGGTTTCTTAACTACGAAAACTTGACACCACAACCTCTTCCGAGAACTCTCAGGGAACCTGACGTTCCTCTAGGTTGGTCAGGTAGGATTTCCTCTAGTCAGGACCCACAAGTAACCTTCCTGACTACGACTTCGACTTTGAGGTCATGAAACCGGTGGAGTACGCTTCTTAACTGAGTAACCTTTTCTGGGACTACGACCCTCCCTGACCCCCGTCCTCCTTTTCCCCTGTTGTCTCCTACTCTACCGACCTATCTTAGTGGCTGAGCTACCTGTACTCAAACTCATTTGAGGCCCTCAACCACTACCTGTCCCTCCGGACCACACGACACTAAGTACCCCAGTGTTTCTCAGCCTGTACTGACTCCCTGACTTTACTTGACTTGACTTGACTTGACTTGGAAGTACTAGATGTCTAGAACACAAAGTCTTCGTTGAACCTATAATCAAACCAATTCAATTTGTTGTAATGTCACTTTTGTAAATGAAATTATTTCTGAAGGAAGATTGGATTTGGAGATTGAAGTAATCTTTAACCCTTTTGATTACGATTACATCTAATTTGACCGGTCCGATTCTTTTACAGTCGAAAAGGTTTCGAACCCCATATTTTCACTTGTCCGAGTTTCATAAAATGGTTTTATTTATAATAGAGTTAAAACATATGTATCCGTCAAAGTTGAAAAGGCCCTGATTTACGTTCTATAGGAACTACTGAGAACGGACAACATTTTACGGTCTTTATAGATGGACAGTGTGACCCTGTGGTTGAGTGGGTTTGTACATTTGTCGAGTACGTTATAAAGGAAGACAGAGAACCTTGTTAATAAACTTATCGTTGTCTCATTAGGAAGGTGAGAGAAATGATCTACATTCACGACAAATTTCGTATAGTCTGTCTTGTAGATCGGTCTGACGGACCCAAATTAAGAGAAACGGAGATAATTGACAGTAGAACTTGTCCTACAACTTAGAGAAACACGGAACAAAAAGGTAGATAATTTACCTCGTTACCGTCATGAATCTCGAAACCACTATCATAACAACGACAACAACAAATCGTCGACTCAACACAGACTGAGAAAACGCTGGGGTACCTGACAAAGGACGGTCCAAGGAGTAGGTACCCTAAAGGATCTAATCTTATGACCTGACCCAACAGTGAAGGAAGAGTTCCCCTAAAAGGGTTGGGTCCTTAACTTAGACACAGAGGACGTAATCGTCCACCTAAGAAATGGTCTCGGTAGACGTTTCGGGACCAGTATCATATACAGTAAATTTACTCGGTTTCATTTTAATTAGGGTGGATGGATCTACTTACCCGAAGGACCACCAAGTCTACCATTTCTTAGAAGGACGTTTCGTCCTCTGGACCCAAACTAGGGATCCGACCCTGCTAGGGGACCTGTTCCCTTATTGTTGGGTGAGGTCATAAGAACGGACACCTTAAGGTACCTGTCTCCTCGGACCACTCTATGGGAGGTACCCCAACGTTTCTCAGTCTGTACTGACTCACTGATTGTGTGTGTGTGTGTATGTGTGGATCTACTTTTCCCGAAGGTACCACGGAGTCGCCATTTAGTAGATAGACGTCACGTCCTCTGCACCCAAGTTAGGGACCCAACCCTTCCAAGGTACCTCTTCTTTTACCGATGGGTGAGATTATACAAACACACCCTTTAGGGTCCCTATCTCCTCGGACCATCCGATCTCAGATTCCCCAGTGTTTCTCAACCTGTACTGAATCCCTGATTTGTTGTTTGCTTTTGGTTGGATCTAATTATCTCCACGGTCGAAGGAGATCCCAGAGTAGGGATCGTAGTAGTTCTTCGATGTCTCCACGAGTGAATGCAGGTTTCCCCCTCAGAGTCATACAGAGTTGATGTTAAATCTGTCAAAAGAACCCTATACTCCTGACGTGGTTGTGATAAATATACTGCCGTTAAGGTCTTTGTTTACAGGAGACACGACGACAACACTAACGACAGTGAGGACAGGACTAGACTTCTACGAAGATCTTCACCGACACCCACGACGAGTACGAGACAGACACAAACAACTTGTAATGATACGAGACTAGATCTTCTCTTTGGTTGAAAGGAGAAATGGAGAGACGGGGTTCTTCAGATTAAGATAGTCGGATAGTGACGACAAATTTTTAAGGTTTTTGATTGGTTAGTGATTAAAATTTAATAGATCGTGAGATAGGACCAAAAACAAAAAACCCAAAAAAAAAAAATCTTATTTTAAGAAGTTATTTAACATGAGTATCCGATAGGACCCTTTTATAGGAATAGGGTTACGTTACAAGTCCTCTCTGTTGTGTTTCCGGTAACCTTCTCCGTCCCGTTAATGATGAACTCCTCCCGTCTGATTTCCAGATCCATGTCCTCGATTTTTCTCTTTTAACACTGGACTTCACTCAATGTCTTTTATAGAGTTTCGTAAAAAGGGAACTCTCAATTATTTTTACTTCACGTTTATCTACTTGTGTACTTGATTTCTCTTAAGATTTGGGTTTATATCTTCCGTCGTTTCGTAAAGATGGTGACAGATGGTCAAACAGTCACAGATAACATAACGCGAGTTCCTTACGGAATTACTTTTAGTGTTATTTTTAACCTTTACAAAAGACTACCCAACAAAAGGACTATGACCAATTGGTATTGGAGTATAAAAAAGAGGATTTTAATACTTATAAAAACCATCTTCTATTAAACGAAAAGGGGACGTCTCTCAGTCATTGGACTCACTCTTCTATGGCGTAGTATTGGTCTCCTACTCAATTTACTCAATCGTTGGACCACACTGTCGGGGATCCTGTCACACAGTTCTTCCCGACTCACCCGTACGGTGTTATAGGACGGATGGACTCAGGACTATAGACCCCGTCGACCGTCCCCACCGATCGTACCGAGTAGATCTCGTGGAGCCTTCCGTCGAGTTCAGAACGACACCAGGTACGTCCCCCGTTCACGTTGTCCAGAAGAACGGTGATCGTGTCTATCCTATACCGTCAGTCACTTGAAGTGAAGTTGTCGGTCGATGGTTCACGGATGACGGATGTCCCTCGTTCCCGGGACGAAATCAAAGGACACCGACTCCATGTATCATGGTGTTTGTACCACCGAATTTTGTTGTCTTTTGATAAGACAACTCCAAGACGTCCGGTCTTCAGACTTTAGTTCCACTACGCAAATGTAAAGAAGACCGTCGAGATCCCCTTTTAAAAGGAAACAGTGAAGACAAGAAAGACGACGATCGTAAGGAACTGAACACCGGAATACCGACGTAGTGAGGGTTTAGACGGAGACACCAGTATAGTGGAGGAGGAGAAGACAGACAGTTTAGAGGGGACGCATAAAGGATGTCTCTACACACTGTAACCGAAATCATCTGACATACCTACAAGGTCCTGCTAGAGAAGTAGAGCTCTAAGAATTACTTTGATGTAGACATTTCTAGTGAAAAAGACTTATTCCAAGATCAAAGGTCCTTAATCCTTTATTTATATAGAAAGACACCCGGTGGTAAGTTTGATGGTACCTCGGGTACTCCGATGACCTCCTCAATCATAACTTAGATGTAAACCTAGGTTACACCCAATCTAACCTAGGTGTAACCTAGGTAAACCTAACCTCAATCGTAAACATGTGGTTCAATCTAACCTCAATCGGAAACATGTGTACCATTTCCCAGTCCTGTACTGAATCACTGACTTGTTGTTCTTCTTCGAGGCTTGGTCAACGGGGTGTAAAGACCGAAGGGTATTTAACTAAAAAAAACAAAACAAAACAAAAGTCAACTACACGACCGACGTGTCATCGATAAAACTACACTTCTTCTGGACAGGGTTTTATCTCGAAACGATAATAGAGTTCTGTGTACTAGACTTTTTTTTAGATAACCTAATTTTTGTAGATAGGAGTAATTGTTTCCTTTAAAGTTACAATATTAACAGTACTCTCTGTTTCTTCTCCAACGATCTTAAAAGTTTATATTAAAATTCAAACTTATAAAATTACCAAAATTAAATAGTACATACGTTTTTTTTCACAGAGTAGTTACTGTTAATAGTTTCCAAACTAGTAGTAACAACAACAACAAATCAGTGATTCAGTACAAGTTGAGAAAACACTGGGTTATCTGACGCCGTATGGTCCGAGGAGACAGGAGGTGATAGAGGGTCTCAAAGGAGTTTAAGTACCGGTAACTCAGTCACTACGGTAGGTTGGTACAGTAGGAGACGCCGGGCGATGAAGAAAACGGAAGTGAGAAAGTGTCGTAGTCCCAAAAAGGTTACTCGACCAAGAAGTGTAGTCCACCGGTTTCATAACCTCGAAGTCGAAATCGTAGGTCAGGAAGGTTACTTATAAGTCCTGACTAAAGGGAATCCTACCTGACCAAACTAGAGGAACGTCAGGATCCCTGAGAGTTCTCAGAAGAAGTCGTGGTGTCAAGCTTTCGTAGTCAAGAAACCGTGAGTCGGAAGAAATACCAGATTAAGTGTAGACATCACTGATGACCTTTTTGGTATCGGAACTGATATCTCCGATGTGTACGACAATTTGGAGGACGTTACACGAATGGTGTTGTTTGACATTTGACATTTTATTTACAAAGAGGATTGAAATAAAGACTGAGTAAAGATAAATGAATAAAAAACCACCTTTACAATAAGTAACCTTATATTACGGTAACGAGAGTTACTTTTCTTTTTGTTATTTGGTTCCTGCATATACAAGAAGTCATTGTTCACAGATAAATTTCCGGTCCACTCGGAAGGGAGTACCGAGTAATCATTTCTTAGGTGGACCGTTACGTCCTCTGCGTCAGACTAGGGACTCGACCCTTCTAGGGGACCTCTTCCTTTTCCATTAGGTGAGGTCATAAGAACAGACCCGTTGGGGTGCCTGTCTCCTTGTACCGTCCGATGTCTAGTACCCTAGGGTTTTCTCAGACTATGTTGAGTCGTTGATTTTTTGTTGTCACATCGTCGTACTGATATGTACACTAACCTTTATACCTCTTCATCTTGTACGAAAGCTTCTTCCGTTACCGTGGGACGAGGTCATGAGAACGGACCTTTTAGAGTACCTACCTCCTCGGACCACCCGACGGCAGATACCCCAGTGTGTCTCAACCTGTGTGACTTCGCTGAATCGTCGTCGTCGTCTCATACTGAAAACTAGTTTCTTCTCAGATAGAGGAGACAACTGAAACTCCATCTGACCTTAGGTCTAAAAGACCTGAGGTTCTGGGCATTCAAAGGTTGATCGAGTTCCCACCGTCTTCGACGACTGTCGAGGAGGTGGGGGGTCGGAGGAATCTCAAGGTCGCCCTGGTGTACTGGTTAATATTGTCTACCCACCCTCACCCTTACCGCGTACAGTGAGACTTTGGTAGGACTGAGAAGACGGAGAGAAAGATCGTGTACTCCTTTGTTCTGAAATGTTTTGTCTTTGACTCATACCCCATCCTTATTTAAATGTCTTTAGTGAATGAATAAGTGTAATTTTACATTGATCCTTCCAGTCATGTTTGTTTTTAGGAATAATATATCTCGTCAATATACTAAAATTTTAAATAAAAGTAATAGAAAACGATAAAAGAAGTTTAAGGTAAATTCATAAAGTGTCGAAACTAGAACGATTACAGGAAATCCGAAATAAAACAAAAATTATATCGGTTTATTACATTTTAATGTAAGTAGACTTTGGAGAGACAAAGACGGGGAAAGACAGCTACAGAGAGACAGAGGGACACAGAAAGACTAAGAGAGAGAGTGTTTATATATGTGTATGGGTAATAAAAGGTGTAAATGAGACTTATAATGTTTTTAGATGGTGGTACTCATTTAAATGTGTTGTTCAGTTTTATTTTAAATCTGGATTTACAACGAATGCCGAACAATTGATTATCGTTGGGTGATGGTCATACTAAGTTACTAATTTTAACGAGAAAGTAAACTTACCAATTTCTTCTTTCACACCCGTTACCCCTCTTCCTCCCCTTCCTCTCTTTCTTGTCCCACACTGACACAAATTCTCCTCCACACTCACAATCTTTACGTCTTCATGTTCACCGATTTTTTTTCTTACAAAAACTTCTTTCAATATACCGTCTTTCCTCGGGTAATGGCTTCGTAACTCAAATATTAAATTACGGATAAGAAAATATATGAATAAACAATTAAAGAAGTTAAATAAAACGACCGAGTGTTTAACGTGGTGGGAAAAATCTATCCTTTTAGTTCATGTCCTCTTTCTATTGATCCTTTAACAGACCCTGAAATACAACGAACTACGTCGTCACGGGGAGGGGGCGAAAATTTATCTTTATACATCCGGTCACCAAATAAGTCTTCTTTCGACAGAAGTATGAGTTCTTTGAGTCCCCCTCCAGCGACTTTTCTTGTTCGTCAGGTGTGTCTTTGTGCGGGTCTTCTTTGTCCGTAAGGGACTCGACCTTACAATCTACACGAAACTTCATCGACTCCACTACGACGAGAGGGACCTTTTTTCACCCTCATTTGGTCGTTCCAGTAAGTGGAACCCTCGAACCCATTCTCGTCTCAACCAGTTCGTCAGGTACCGATATATATATGTATATATACACGTTACGTGAAAAATTTGAATAAAAATTAACCTCCTACTAACGAAATGTTACAACACAACCAAAGACGGAATGTTGTTGTGTTTAGTCAGTGTTCATGTGTACGTAGGGGAGTGAGGACTTAGAGGAGGGAATGAAGGGGGACCGGGTGGGGAGACCCGACAACGTCTCACTGTTCAACTCGAGGGCCACGTATGTCATTGGAGGGTTCACGAGGACGGACCTGTTAGGGCACCTGCCTCCTCGGACCATCCGACGTCAGGTACCCGAGCGACTCCCAGCCTGTGCTGACTCGCTGAAGCGAAAGTGAAAAGTGAAAGTACGTAACCTCTTCCTTTACCGTTGGGTGAGGTCTCAAGAACGGACCTCTTAGGGTTCCTGCCCCGTCGGACCGCCCGACGGCAGAGATCCCAGCGTGTCTCAGCCTGTGCTGACTTCGCTGAACCGTCGTCGTCGTCATCGTCGATAAACCATAGCAAAATGTATACCATTACATATACATAGTAAAGAAGAGAGAGTAAAAGAGGGTGGGAGAAGGGGACGACTCAGGGATACCGGTATAAAAATAAGTTACATCAACTGAAGAGTCACCTACCCCAAATCCTAAGGTATTGATTGCTTAGTTGTCTACTTCTTTGGTTAAATTTTTCCACCCCCCCCACCTGTTGTTTTTTGGAACTGATGATCCTCGTTTACCTTCTACGTAAACACACGTTTATCCTTCGATCCCGGACTCCACCACTGTTGACTAATCTAAACCTCTGGTCTTAGGACCTGTGAATAGATCAGACGTGGTGCACACTCATCGAAAAATACAGACCAGAAGTAAAAGGAGTAGTCATTTTACTTGTCTAAAAATAATCTACTAGGTTATTCTGAAAGAGAGTATGGTATTTGTAAGATACGTATCGAAAGACTGACCGACTTTTAAGACTGAGTTATACTGAGTATCTTACATTGAAACAAGACCGAACAGGAACTAGGACCTCGTGGAGCTGCGGAGTCACTTGAGAAGGAGACTCCGAGAGGAACATATTACCACTCTGAGGGGTGTTGTGTCCTCGGTAGGGGTGGAGACAGGAATAACGATCCCTAAGCCAAGAGTGAAACCGGTTAAGATACCACTAGAATAGGAGACTTCTAGACGGATTGGTTCAAACGATATCTTTTGACTTGGGACCACGATTTGACCCTAAATCTACGAGTCAAAACGAAAGACAAGGAATTTTTAATTCTCGTTTCATCAAGACTTAATCTTACTTTACTAATTATATTACACAATTTCAAACGAAGATCCCGGTAATAAGGTCATTAATTTCTTAGTACACCTACGAGGTTTTATCGTTAACGATTAATTCTACGGTAGTTTTTGATGATCTCGAGTAGTTACTTAAGTCGTTTCAACGTCCGATGTTTTAATTATATGTCTTTAGACAACGTTTGGTTATGAGATTGTTACTTGTTAGTCCTTCTTGGTAATTCCTTTGTTAGGGTAAATGTTAGTGTAGTTTTTATCTTTTAGATCCCTATTTAGATTGATACCTCCATCTTCTGGATATAAGTCTTTTGATGTTTTGTGACTATTTTATTTAACTTCTGATGTATTTGTCTATCTTTCTATATGACACAAGTACCCATCCTTCTTAACTCTAGGAATTTTACTGTTATTATGAATTCCCTTAGATATCTAAGTTACTCTAAGGATAGTTTTGTGGTTTCCGTAAAAGTGTCTTGATCTTGTTTATGTAAATTTAAAAATACCTTTATGTTTTCTAGGGTTTATCGGTTTTGTTAAAACTCTTTCTTGTCTCGACCTCCATAGTACGAGGGACTGAAATTTGATATGAGGTTTCGATGTCAGTAGGTTTACCATGTCAGGACAAAGTTTTTTGTCTGTGTCTTATTCTTCGGGTGTTTATTTGGGTGTATGAATACCAGTTAAGTTCTTCCGTTCTTATATGTTATCCCTTTTCTGTCAGAGGAGTTATGTACCACGACCCTTGATCTGTCGATATACAATTTTTTTTTATTTGAGTTTTACCTAATTTCTGGATTTACACTTTGGACTTTCGTGTTTTGAGGATCTTTTTTCGTCCGTCTTGTCTTGTAAGACTGTATTTAGTGTCGTTAAAAAAAAAACTAGACAGAGGTTTCCGTTTCTTTTGTTTTTGTTTGTTTACCCTGGAGTAATTTGTGTTTTCGAAAATCTGTTGAATGACTTACCCTCTTTTAAAAACGTTTACTATACTGGTTATTCCACAATTATCGGTTTTATATATTTGTCGAGTACGTTAAGTTATAAGTTTAAATTTTTTTTTTGATGAACTAAAATTTTTTACCCGTTCTGTGGATTTGTCTGTAAAAGGTTTCTTCTGTATGTCTACCGGTTGTTAGTCTACTTTTATACGAGTTGTAATAATTAATAGTCTTTTTACGTTTAGTTTTGGTGTTCCTCTATAAAGAAGTGTGGACAGTCTTACTGATAATGGTTTTCCTGGTGTCTATTGTTTACGACTGTTTATATACCTCTTTCCCTTAGGAACATGTAACAACTACCATTATATACAACCACGTCGGTGACATCTTTGGTTACCTCCAAAGAGATCTTTGTCTTGATGTTATACTACGTCGTTAAGGTGAGGACCCATATATATAGGTTTCTTTTGTTTTGTAATTAAGCTTTTACATGTACACAGGGTTACAAATATCGTCGTTGTATATATCTCCTCGGTTCTATACCTTCGTTGTAATCACAGGTAGTTGTCTACTTACCTATTTCTACACCATGTATATATATATGTCACTTTGTCACGAGTCTTTATTTCTTCCTACTTTAAAACGGTAAACGTTGTTGTACCTACCCGGACCTCCTATAATACGAATTACTTCATCCAGTCTGTCTCTTTCTGTTTATGACTTGCGATAGTGAATATATATACCTTAGATTTTTTGGTTACTCACTTATAATGTTTTGTCTCTGAGTAAATCTCTTTTTTGATTACCAATGGTCACCCCTCTCCCTTCCCTCCTCCTTCCCCGTCCTATCCCCGTCCCCTAATTGTCCATGTTTGATAATACATGTTTTATTTATTCGACGTTCCTATATAACATATTATGTCCCTTATACCGTTTATATTATCGAAATTTACTTCATATTAGATATTTTTAAAACTTAGTGATACAACATGACTTTGATTATGATATTTAGTAGATATGGGGTTAATTTTTTATATTTTGTTATTTTTCAATGGGTTTGTTTCAATCATTTTCGTTTTGTTATTTTTACAGGTAACTATCTATTCACCTATTTCTTCTACACCAAATATGTGTGTAAAATAACTTTTTACTTTTCGTTAATTACAATGTACTCCTTAGAATTACTACAAAATTTGAAATAAGAAGTTTTAGAATCTTAGTGATATAATTTTAAAACAAGGTCGATATAATTTAGTAACTAAACTATAGTCGGGTGGTTGAAGAATGTACAAGAAATGAATAATTCTATACGACGGAATCCGTAAATCCTTTTTATTCTTAAAGATTTAATATACAATAAGAAAAAGAAATACCATGTGTTAAAGATAAAAAGATTTACGGATGAGTCATTATACAAGAAGAGTACGAAACGGAACAGTCTACCAAAATTTGTTTTAGAAAAAACCAAACCAAATATAAGGAATTGACGAAACTTGTGACGTCTGTATACTATTTTTTAAGTGATCTGGTCTTTTTGGTTAGAACATCGGTGAGTCATGTTAGTTATTTTTAGATGTTATTTTTTATATTACTTCATATGACAAATTGTTTAATAAAAAAGAAAACCACTTCAAAGTCAACCTTTAAATTAGGTGAGTCTAGTAGATTTTACCAAGGAAGGTACCGTAATTTATTTGGTGACCCGACTACTCCAACACGGGTTAGTAACCTTCTCTCTGATCCTTGAAATTGTCGAGATATATTTATTTCTGTAAACTTGAGTTCCGTGTCAAATTCTAGGTCGGAGTCTGTGTTCCTCGGACTTCCGTTCTCCTGAAACTTCCTCTAAGGACTTATTTATCACTTAGATAATGATTCCTTTTGGTCCCATTTAGGGAAAACTATCTAGAGTTAATCCGTGCTTAAGATCTTCTGAAACGAGTCTCAGTATAACCTTTTAAGAGGTCATTTATATCGGTGTCTGGTCTGTAAAAGTACCCCAGTATCCTTTTGGGTTCTGTCGGGACCTAGTCTCAGCGGTCACAGACACGATAGGGTTCCTTGTGTAACTTTTCGTTCTGATGTTGAAACTCTGAACCGTACAATCTAAGTCTTGAAAATAGTGGAATAACCTTAAGTTAGGGAAGTTCCTAGACTCTTCTGAGAGACTCGAGACAGTAGACACCGACTCCGGTCCAAATGTTTGGTTGTTCTTCTAACATCTATTCAACCACTACCTCGTCAAATCCTAGAGGTGTAAAGTCCTCAAGGTCCAGAATCAGTTCCTTTCACCAAACCTTTTAACGTTTCTGGGTTTCCTGTACGATTCTTTACTTTTCTTTGGGTTATTTATCTGGTGTCAGTGGAATGTTCCTCTTTTTAAAGAAGACGTTTAAACTTGTAAGTCTATCATCTTCAACTCCAGTCGCTGTACCCATTACCCTCTTTGAATAAGTCCTTCGGGTTTGGGAGATCCTCACTCTATGTAGTCTACTGTCTTCCTTGTCTTATAAGAGGACAGTTTCTGGTAAGGACTTTTTTCCCATGTGACCTCCCAGACTCTGAGTTGTTCTTTAACTTCTTCCCGGACTACCTTCTACCCCGTCTTCCTTCTTATGAATTTAAAGTCCCAGCACTTTCCCTTCAAAACTGAGTCTCACCTGTGTTTTCTCCGAGAGTTTCCTCAAGGTTTTCTTTTTACCCTGTTGTCAAGGTAAAGGGTTCTTCATGGAGTTCTTCCTCGGTGTATAAACAGGACTCGACGTTTCTTTTTACTCCGTTGTCAAGGTAAAGGGTTCTTCATGGAGTTCTTCCTCGGTGTATAAACAGGACTCGACGAGCCCTGTTGTACCCGGTTTAAGTTAAGGAAGGGACTTGTGACATCCAGTAGGATGACCTTTTCTTCAGTGTCTGTGACTTACTTTCATCCCATACGTTTCTTTTCGAAAGTAATATTTGGAGTCAAACGGTCTTGTGTGTGTGTCCTCTCTCTAAGAAATTTACGTTATAGACGGGGTTTCAAAAGTACGTCAGAAGTCTAGAGGTTCGAGTGGTCGTTTAGGTACGTCCGTTCTTCGGTATGGTAATACTTGAGACGTGATTCCTTAAATGGGTGATGAGGTGGGACACGTGAGTGGACTTCTAGGTGTCTTTCTTCTTTGGCACGGTTGTACTCCTGAAGTTCTTTAGAAAGTCAGTGTCTCTCTTGGAGTTGTAAGTGATTGTTTGAGTGAGACCTGATTTTGTCGTGGGAGACAGTCAACCCCTGAAAATTTGTGGTATATGTTTGTGTTAATTTTTAATACAGGGTTACTAGGGTGGTAGTCCAGGTTTAGAGAAGAGGTTCTTTCTTTAATTAGACAATGTTTTTATTACATACTATACAACTCGTTAATTACTCTAAAGACCTTGTATTACCCCCAAAATATTTATAATCAAAGTTCTTAGAAACTTATTAATGTGTAGAAGGGATAACCAAAAACAAAAGATGAAGTAATATAGGGAAACAAAATGATATTCTAAAACCAAACACAGTGGTAAGAAGAAGTTACTTACGTTCAAAGTACTCAAAAGTCATAAAGTATTAGTTTGACTTCGACGAATTTTGTTTATTTATTTATTTTATACCAAAAAGTGACATGTTCTTAATTCTACAGGTCAATATATATAACGAAAACGGTAAAATGAGGTCATCACAAGGTCAAACGAATGAATCGTGTTATTAGAGGGAGAATTACAGTAGAATGAAAAAATAATGAAATTACGGTAGAATGTATACATAAAAACTAAAGTATTAAAATTCAAAACCCAAAAAAAAAAAAAAATTTCTTTGAGTTCCGTGAGTGTATTTAACAGAAGGTAAGAAACCATAAAAGGAGGTCTGGTTCAAGTAGTAAAACAGAAAGTGTATGGTATAAAGAGTAGATTAATAGGTTAATAACTAACTACCTAGTGTGAAAATGTAGAGTAAGAAAATATTATACTGACACCTATGACATACCATTTTAGATGAACTATCAGAGAGGAGTAGAGAACCATAATGTAAATTTCTAGACTTAAAACTCTAAAAATTTAGAGAACAAGATAAAGGACATATGACTTCGATGGTTCCCTCTTTACGAATTTACTTCAGTGTTTGTACCAAAAGGAAGACTTTGTGACAATGATTTATGCAAAATCGTCCTGGGGACGTGGGTCGGTCCCTATGTAAGTGAAGACGTTGGAAGAGGACGAGATAGGTGAACCATGTGTAAGGACCTTTACGTGTTCAAAAACGGAAACGACTCTAGGATGTCACTCTCGAGTACGTGAGTTCACAAAGGACATAAAGAGAGGACTGAAAGGTTCCTACGGAGGAGTTAGGTGAAGGGAGGAATACCTGCTACAACCACTCTTACAGTATTACAACACCTTACGTGTTGTAATTGTCACAACAAAGACGGTTTATCTTTGTCTCACGGTGTAGTCTTAAGTGAGGATATAAGTTGTGCATAAAAAGACACAGTTGAGACACCACTCGTGGTAAGATCCAAATGTAGTCACCCTTTTTTTATCTGGACAAATAATCGGAAGACATACAGAAGAAACCTCTTTACAGACAAATCAAGAAAACGGGTGAAAAACTAACCCAAGTAAAAAGACCATAACTCGACGTACCCGACGAACATATAAAACTGCTAAGAAACAGTCAACAAAGCAAACGATAATAAAAGAGGGTGTAGTGAGAAACAATCCCTTTACGTTTAGTTTTGGTGTTACTATATAGTAGAGTACGACCAGTCTTACCGGTAGAAGTTTTTCAGATGTTTGTTATTATCACCTCTCCTGCATCTCTTTTCCTTTGGGAGAAGGTGACAACCACCCTTACGTTTGGCCATGTCGCTGATACCTCTTGTCACACCTCTAAGGAGTTTTTTGATCCTTATCTTGACGGTGTTTTGAGTCGTTAGGGTGACGGGCCGTATGTGGGGTTGCTTTGGTCTTAACTTTCTCTGTGTACATGGGGTTACAAGTAACGTCGTGACAAATGTTATCGATCCTGTACCTTCGTTGTATCTACAGGTAGCCGTCTACTCACCTATTCCTTCAACACCATGTATATGTGTTACCTTATAATGAGTCAATATGTTTTCTTTACGTAAACTCAGTCAGGATTACTTCACCTACTTTGACCTCGGATGATATGCTCACTTCTTTCTCTTTCTGTTTATAATATATGATTGCGTATATATACCTTAAATCTTTCTACTATTACTATGATGTAAGTCCCGTCGTTTCCTGTGTCTACATTTCTTGTCTGAAAACCTGAGCCATCCTCTTCGACTCCCATCCTACTAAACTCTATTACCGTGACTTTGTACGTATAATGGTATCTATTGGTTACGTTCATACTACGTACTTTGCCCCGTGTGTTTCGGTCACGAGACCTTGTTAGATCTCCCTATCCCACCCCTTCCTCCACCCCCACGACAAGTCCTACTCCCCTGTGTACATTTGGACACCGACTAAGTTTTTGGTAGTGTTGTAACTTTTCGTTAATAGGAGGTTAATTTTATTTATAAAAAAATTTTTATCTGTTTGAAAGACGGAGTACTTCTAATGAAAGACCACCCTTACTCTATTGTTTCTTATTTATTGTTTTATATGTAATTAGTCCATTATTTACACTAAATTATTTTACTTCGTATTATCAATATTCCGAACGACAAAACCTATCCCACCAGTTTTTCTTGGAGACTATACTACTGTCTCGTACTTGGTCTTCTTTCACTCATTCACTCGGTCCATCGATACTCGCCTTTTTAAGAGGTCCACCTTTTCAGATTTACGTTTTCGACCCCTGACCCCTCCGTTGACCGTATAGACTCAGTGTCACTCCTCTTGCTCCCGAAGGGACCACCGAGTCTACCATTTCTTAGGAGGACGTTGTGCCCTCTTGACCCAAGCTAAGGACGTAACCCTTCTAGGGGACTTCCTCCCGTACCGTTAGGACTGTTCCACTGACCATTCGACACTCCAGTCTATCCACCACCCTCGGGTCCTTCTGTGAACGTGAAAATGAAACTCCTCCTACCCTTCGGTAGTCTCCCAAGACGTATTTCCTTACTATATAAGACCTTCCTAAGGAGGGAGACAGATGAGAGAGAGAGAATCGAACGGTGAAAGGTTTAAATACCTCTCTTCTAACGGGAAAAGAACAATTCGACGACAATTAAAAGATTGAACAAAGACGACAATTAAAAGGAAAAAAAATTTTCAATTTATTTTCTTTAACTTCGACATTTAGGAGAAGCAACTCGGCAGAGATGGAGACAGTAAGTCAACCTTCAAAGTAAGGGTGACACGAGACCACCGAACATCCGTACCAGATGGGCATGAGTGGGAGGTCGGGTCCAGTCCTTCCAGCCCACGACTCGAGAGACCTTTGGCGTGTCGGTCGTGTAAGTGGATGAGGTCGGAAATTAGTCGAAAAGGACGTTGGGTCACATACGAACGTATCATCACGAAATCAAGGAAAAAAGGAAAAATAATTTATATACTAAGTTTTGTCATAACAAGAAACAAATCGAAAGTAGAAAGACTCAAACTTCACAGACATTCTTTGTCAACATCTAAATAAAAAGTTCTAACGATGGGAATTTAGTTCTGAAAAATTCTTGTATTCATACGGGAGACTAAAAAAAGAATATTTTCTTTCCTACGATTTAAATGGTGTTTTTTATTATAATTTACTTATATCCTTTTAAGAACTTATAGACTTTTTCTCCTAATGACTATTTTTAGATGGTTTGAGACGATTAAAAAAGGACCTCATGAATTTTAAATTTCTCTGAGGTTTACAAGAAGTACCTTTTCAGATCCAGAATACAGATTTCAAATGAAGGAAACTTTTTCAAGTTTACTAATCAACTCGTGATTAGTCATCCTTGTTACTCGTGATTACTCATCCTTGTTACCGTGCTCTGAATAATTCTACATCAAATTTTACATTTCTTATGTATTAAAAATACTTAATAAATAGATGATCACCCGTTTTGACTTTTCAAATTTCTTTATTCTTCACTTGGAACTTGAATGTCTATATACTTTATTTTAAAAACTGATAACATTTCCGTTGGACTTAAAAACTTTCTATTTGTAACTTTTTTCGGATTTGAATTCCAATGGATATTTTATATAACACATAGTACAGTTATTCGAAGAGTACAATATGTACATAGTAATAACAGTAATAAAAATAGCTTCTTAAGATAAGTTTACACAAGGTATAAAACCACCTCTTTAGGACCGTTGATGTGTTTTCAACATGGTTAAAAGTGAAGGTGGTTGATACATACTCTTGAAAAGTTCTGGGTACTTTGTGATAAAAGACCAAACCGACTTCAATCCCCCCATAACAATTTATTAGATTATAAACGTATTGTGAAAAAGACTTGTGTTAATAAAGTCACAAAAGTGTTACACAGATTTAAATTTTCTTTCACGGGGATAATAACTTTTGTAAAAACACTACTCGATTGGTTAAGAGGGTTTAATGTTATTTAGTATGATCACTCTCTTGATGTAATCTGTAAAAATGAGACTCGTTTGTTTGTGTAGGTTGTGGAGATACATTGTAATATTTTGTTATTCTTTCGTATATTTTTTGTGAAAGTTTCGTTTTTCTTTTTGTTTTATATCGGTTATACAGACGAAGATAGAAACATAAAAAGTCAATAGATCAGTACAGACTGAGAAACACTGACGTCGTGTGGTCCGGAGGGACAGGGAGTGGTAGAGGGTTTCACACGGGTTCAAGTACAGGTAAGGTAGTCCCTACGGTAGGTCGGTAGAGTAGAAGACTATGGGAGAAGAGGAAGACGGGAGTTAAAAAGTGTAGTAGTTCTTGAAAAGATCACTCAGCCGACAAGTGTAGTCCACTGGTTTTATGACCTCGAAGTTGAAGTCCTAGTCAGAAAGGTTACTCATAAGTCCTAACTAAAAGGAATTCTGGCTGACCAAACCAGAGGAATGTCAGGTTCCCTGAGAGTCCTCAGAAGAGGTCGTGGTGTCAAGTTTCCGTATTTAAGAAAGTGCAAGACGGAAGAAATGTCAGGTCGAGAATGTTGGTATGTACTGGTGACCCTTCTGGCATCGGAACTGATATGACTGGAAACAGTCGTCTCATTACAGAGATGAAAAGTTTTGTGACAGAGTCAAGTCAAAGTCAGTTCTAACTGAGAAACACTAGGGTACCTGACGTCGTACGGTCCGAAGGGACAGACGTGGTTGAGAACCTCAGATGAGTTTGAGTACAGGTAACTCAGTAACTACGGTGGCTTGGTAGAATAGGAGACAGTAGGGGAGAGGAGGGTAAAAGTTAGAAAGGGTCGTGATTCCAGAAAAGTTCACTCAGCCAAGAAACGTAGTTCACCGGTTTCATAACCTCAAAGTCGAAGTCGTAGTCAGGAAGGTCACTTAGAAGTCCTGACTAAAGGAAATCCTACCCGACCAACCTAGAAGAACGTCAGGTTCCCTGAGAGTTCTCAGAAGAGACAGATCCAAACAGTATTGAAAGGACGGTTCTTCGTTAGTAGAAGACTAAAGTACTGACGTCAGTGGTAGACGTCACTAAAATCTCGGGTTCTTCTCCTTTAGACAGTGATAAAGGTAAAAAAGGGGAAGATCAACGGTACTTCTATACCCCGGTCTACGGTACTGGAATCAACAAAAAAAACAAAAAAAAAACAAAAAAATTCAAAATTCGAGAGAAAGTGAGAAGACAAAGTGAGAGTAGTTCTCCGAGAAATCAAGGAGAAGCGAAAGACGGTAATGTCACCAATAGTAGGTATATAGACTCCAACAATTACAAAGAGGGTGGATAGAATTAAGACCGAACGTTGAGTAGGTCGGGCCATAAAGAGTACTACAAGAGTCATATATCTAATTTGTTTGTCCCACTGTCGTCTGTCGGAATAGTATGAGGAAAGAGTTAGAACTTGGTCAGTCACCAAGGTATGTCCAAGATTGACAACGAAGAACTGGACGTATGTCTAAGTAGGTACCCTAAAAGGTTCATTCTACCAAACCATAAGACAACTTCTCGAAAGGTGTCAAAAGATACTAGGTGTGTCAATTTCCGAAATAGATAGAAATCTATTGTCTTCTGTAAGAGGAAAAAATAAGAGAAAGTGAGTCAGTAAAGGTTGAGAAACACTGGGGTACCTGACATCGGATGGTGCGAGGAGATAGGTACCCTAAAAGGTCCGTTCTCATGACCTCACCCAACGGTAAAGGAAGAGGTCTGCTAGAAGGGTTGGGTCCCTATCTTCGACCCAGAGGGTGTAACATCCGTCTGCGAAATGATAGACTCAGTGGTCCGAATAGATTTAGATAGAATAGAGATAGAATAGATAGAATAGAGAGTAAATTTAATTTTGGGTCTTTCTTTTTCATAGTTTTGGTGTCCTATAGTTATAAGAGTATGACATTATAAAGAACTTCAAAGGTAGTTCGTCATAACGTTTGTAAAAAGTACCCTTCAAAATACAGTACAAAGGTTCCCGGGTGTGTAAAGGAAGAGATTAACATATGAGGGGTTAAGGTATGTATAAATTCAATTGGATTCGGTTCACGACCGTCGACGCTGGGGCGTGTTCGTCCACCTCTCCTCGATGGGGTGTGGGCTCCAGTCCCCGCCACCGACTCTCCTCGTTGGGGTGCAGGTTCCTCGCCACCGACGTGCCCGTGTCCTCCCGGATCTCTTCAATGAGGTGCAAGTTTCAGTCCTCCCCGCCGTCACTCCTCTATGGGGAACAGGTTCCATTCCTCGTCGCCGACACGAAACGACCTCGTCGGCATTTCGCTATGGGGTGCAGGTTCCAATCTCTTTGGGTTCATTCTGTCTCCCACGACGTTCTCCCGTAGTCTCTCGTCTGTGTGACTTTGGTATTAGTGTCTTTTGATCAGTTAGATTAGTGTGATCCTGGTACCAGAACAACTTGAGTTACTTTGATTCGGTACGGGACACCCCGGTGGGTTCTGTCCACCCAGTACCACCTCTCCAGACTGTCTTACACCAGGTGACCTCTGACGACGACGACGACGACGATTCAGCGAAGTCAGCACAGGCTGAGACACGCTGGGGTCTTTACCGTCGGGTGTTCCGAGGGGGTAGGGACCCTAAGAGGTCCGTTCTTGTGACCTCACCCAACGGTAAAGGAAGAGGTTACGTACTTTCACTTTTCACTTTTCACTTTTACTTCAGAGAGTCAGCACAGGCTGAGAAGCACTGGGGTACCAGACGTCGGATGGTCCGAGGAGGTAGGTACCCTAAAAGGTTCGTTCTCATGACCTCACCCCACGGTAACGGAAGAGGTCAGGTGACCTCTTCCCTTACCGTTTGGTGAAGTCATAAGAACGGAACTCTTGGGGTACTTGTCATACTTTTCCGTTTTACTATCCTATGACTTTCTCCTTGAGGGGTCCAGTCATCCACGGGTTATACGATGACCTCTAGTCACCTCTTTATTGAGGTCTTTCTTACTTCCCTACCTCGGTTTCGTTTTTGTTATGGGTCGACACCTACACTGACCACTATCTTCGTTCCAGACTACGACATTTCTCGTTATAACGTATCCTTGGACCTTACAGTCCAGGTACTTAGTTCCGTTCAACCTTCACCAGTTTGTTCTCTACCGTTCTCACTTGCAGCTGTAAGATCCTTAGTCTCTTGATTTTACCTGACCTTACCCACTTAAATTGAGTCTACTGGTAATATAGATGATGACACCCGTCCTTAGGGAATCTTCTTTACCTCATCGGTAGTACTAGTTGTTTTCTCAGGTTTTACGTCATGAACCTACGTTAGACTTTTTGCTGTCTTACTAGAGACAGCAAAGGTTCCTTTTGGTAAGTTATAGTTCATTAGGTTCAGATACGGGGTTGGTCGTTAAGACTTCTTCGACTTCAACTTACCAAGATACTTCTGGATATTCTGGAAACTCTTGATTGTGGGTTTTTTCTACAGGAAAAGTAATATCCCCTGACCTTACGTTTTCATCCTTCAGTTCTTTGTGGACCGACGACGACGATTCAGCGAAGTCAGTACAGGCTGAGGTACGGTGGGGTATCTGCCGTTGGGTGGTCCGAGTGGGTCCGTTTAAACCGGAACCTTTTACCTTACTTCGTCTCGTCTTCGATTATCTCAAACGGTTCTCTTACGTGACCAGTATCGTTTGTGGGAGAAGGTTGTTGTGTTCTCTTCTGAGATGTGTACCTGTAGTGGTCTACTAGTTGTGGCTTTATTCTAACTAACATAAGAAACGTCGGTTTCTACCTCTTCGAGATATGTCAGTCGTTTTTGTTCTGACCCTCGACTGACACTGAGTCTAGTACTCGAAGAATAATTTTTAAGTCTGAATTTAACTTCTTTCATCCCTTTTGGTGATCTGGTAAGTCCATACTGGATTTAGTTTAGGGAATACTAATATGTCACCTTCACTCTTTATCTAAATTCCCTGATCTAGACTATCTATCTCACGGACTACTTGATACCTGACTTCAAGTACTGTAACATACCTTCTGTCCCTAGTTCTGGTAGGGGTACCTTTTCTTTACGTTTTTTCGTTTTACCGACGGACCTCTCCGGAATTTATCGACACTTTTCTTTTCTTCACTTTTCGTTTCCTCTTTTCCTTTCTATATTCGTAGACTAACGTCTCAAGGTTTCTTATCGTTCCTCTCTATTCTTTCGGAAGGAATCGTTAGTCACGTTTCTTTATCTCCTTTTGTTATCTTACCCTTTCATATCTCTAGATAGAGAAGTTCTTTTAATCTCTATGGTTCCCTTTTGAAGTACGTTTCTACCCGAGTTATTTCCTGTCTTTTCCATACCTGGATTGTTTTCGTCTTCTATAATTCTTCTCCACCGTTCTTATGTGTCTTCTTGACATGTTTTTTCTAGAAGTGCTGGTTCAATTAGTGTTACCATACTAGTGAGTGGATCTCGGTCTGTAGGACCTTGCACTTCAGTTCACCCGGAATCTTTCGTAGTGATGTTTGTTTCGATCACCTCCACTACCTTAAGGTCAACTCGAGAAAGTTTAGGACTTTCTACTACGACACTTTCACGACGGTCGTTCAAACCTTTTGAGTCGTCACCCGTGTCGTGACCTTTTCCACTCAAAAGTAAGGTTACGGTTTCTTACGAGTTTGATGGTGTGTTAACGTGAGTAGAGTGTACGATCATTTCATTACGAGTTTTAAGAGGTTCGGTCCGAAGTCGTTATGCACTTGGCACTTGAAGGTCAACAATTTCGACCAAAATCTTTTCCGTCTCCTTGGTCTCTAGTTTAACGGTTATAGGCGACCTAGTACCTTTTTAGTTCTCTCAAGGTCTTTTTGTAGATAAAGACGAAATAATTGATACGGTTTCGGAAACTGACACACCTAGTGTTATTGGACACCTTTTAAGACTTTCTCTACTGTTATGGTCTGATGGACTGGACGGAGAACTCTTTAGACATAAGTCCAGTCCTTCGTTGTCAATCTTGACCTGTACCTTGTTGTCTGACCAAGGTTGGGCCTTTTCCTCATACAGTTCCGACATATCACAGTGGGATGAATAAATTGAAGATACGTCTCTTGTATTACTCTTTGCGACCCGACCTTCTTCGTGTTCGACTTTAGTTCTAACGGTCCTCTTTATAGTTATTGGAGTCTATACGTCTACTGTGGTGGGAATACCGTCTTTCACTTCTCCTTGATTTTTCGGAGAACTACTTTCACTTTCTCCTCTTACTTTTTCAATCGAATTTCGAGTTGTACGTCTTTTACTTCTAGTACCATAGACCAGGGTAGTGAAGTACCCTTTATCTACCCGTTTGTCACCTTTGTCACAGTCTGCAATAAAAAGACCCGGGGTTTTAGTGACGTCTACCACTGACGTCGGTACTTTAATTTTCTACGAATCAGGAACCTTCCTTTCAATACTGGTTGGATCTATCGTATAAGTTTTGGTCTCTATAATGAAATGATTCTTTCCAGGTAGATCAGTTCCGATACAAAAAAGGTCACCAATACATACCTACACTCTCAACTTGACACTTCTTTCGACTCGTTACTTCTTAACTACGAAAACTTGACACCACAACCTCTTCTGAGAACTCTCAGGGAACTTGACGTTCCTCTAGGTTGGTCAAGTAAGACTTCCTCTAGTCGGGACCTACAAGAAACCTTTCTTACTACGATTTCGACTTTGAGGTCATCAAACCGGTGGAGTACGATTCTCAACTGAGTAACCTTTTATGAGACTACGACCCTCTCTAACCCCCGTCCTCCTCTTCCCCTGTTGTCTTCTACTCTACCGACCTACCGTAGTGGTTGAGCTACTTGCACTCAAACTCACCTGAGGCCCTCAACCACTACCTAACCTCCGGACCGTACGACACTAAGTACCCCAGTGTTTCTCAGCCTGTGTTGACTCACTGACTTGACTGATTTCGGTACGTATTACTTCAATACTTACATAACATAGTCAATAACTATCGTGTTCGACCTTAGTTCTAACGGTCCTCTTTATAGTTATTAGAGTTTGTACGTCTACTGTTGTGGGAAAACCGTCTTTCGTCTCCCTGATTAATCGAAGAACTACTTACACATTCTCTCACTTTTTCGACCGAATTTTGAGTCGTAAGTTTTTCGGTTCTAATACCGTAGGTCAGGAAACTGAAGTACGGTTTATCTACCCCTTTGTTACCTTTATCATTGTCTGAAATAAAGGAAATAAACCCCGAAGTTTTAATGATGTCTACGATTGACGTCGGTACTTTAATTTTCTGTAGACGAGGAACCTTCTTTTAATACTGGTTGTCTCTGTAATGAGACGACTATTTTCAGACATACCAGTTTCGATACCAAAAAGGTAATCAGTACAAACTTACACTCTCAACCTGGTATTTCTTCCGACTCGTGGTTTCTTAACTACGAAAACTTGACACCACAACCTCTTCTGAGAACTCTCAGGGAACGTGACGTCCTCTAGTTTGGTCGGATAGGATTTCCTTTAGTTAGGACTTATAAGTAACCTTCCTGACTACGACTTCGACTTCGACTACGCTTCTAGACTGAGTAATCTTTTCTGAGACTACGACCCTTTTTAACTTCCGTCCTCTTCACCTACTATCTCCTACTCTATCAACCTACCGGAGTAGTCAAGTTACCTGTACTCAAACTCGTTCGAGGTCCCAACCACTTCCTGTTCCTTCGGACCGCACGACGTCAGGTACCCCAGTGTTCCTCAGTATGTGCTGACTCGTTGACGTTGTTATTCTTATCTGTTCACACAAGGTCCAAGTGGTTCAGTACTTGTTCTTTACAGGTTATTTTATTCAAGGTTTATGTTTGTGAAGGGGACTATGAAAAAGGATTGAAAGACAAGTCAGAAGAACAGATTGGTTCAAAAAGGTGTATTTGTCCGATTACGTACGAACTAGTGTAATAAAGAATTTCACGAATCTGTAGTTTCAAATACATATAAATCTTCTGTTTCGAAGGGGCCACTTCCTCAGAAACCCGGATCTTTTCTTTTGTTGTCAGAGTTTCCGGGAACGACTTAGTAGATTGAAACCTCTTTTGTTTTGACTTGAAATCCAGGGTGGGACTACGAGGTCCGGGTAACATAGATAGACCCTGAATAGTGAGGGACATGGCTTTGGAAGGTGGGGATGTATACGGTCTCTGAATAGTGGGGGACGGGTTGATGTTTACGGTAGAGTTGATTTCTTATGGGTTTGTAGGGTGGACTACAAAGGGAATAGTGAAGATGTTTGGAGGGAAATTTATACATCGGAGGGACACAATACGGGCTTCAGGCTCAGGGGTTTTGACTCTCTTATTCTGTAGGTGTCGTTACGTTTGTGTGTTTCCCAAAATAACGATCGAGCTCGATCCCGAGTCCAGAGTAGGTTACGTCACCTCACAACTGCTCTCGGGGCTCGAGGTTTAGTGTAGATGAAAATATGTCTACCAAGAAACAAAGACATTATCGTATCGACTAACCGATTTAACATCCGCACGTGCGTGTGTGCACGTGCGCCCTGAAAATTTGGAGGGTAGGGATAGGCCTAACCGCACCCGCCCCAAAAGGACTAACCGAGTCCGGCCCCGATGTCCCTAAAAAAGACTAACCAACTCGATGTGACGGACGCCCTCAAGGGTCACGGAGTCGAAAGGATCTCTGATTTTGAGTGTGGAATCGGACGGCGAATCTCGGATAGAACCGAGGTCAAACCAGGATTGTGGACTAGGGAGAACACGAGTCGGACCATCACTCTCCCATTGTCCGTCCTTCAGATCCCCAGCGGTTTACCTCCTTTATCGGACGTTCACAGTCTGTAAAAATAGAGGGATTCGCGGTCCTTCTTTGTTTGATCACTAAAAAAAAAGAAGAGATATGTTTAAATTTTCCTCCAAAGAGAATTTTAAGACACAACGGTACTGTGGACCAAAGTGGACTTCGATTGGTTACGGAAAAAGAATACCTTTACAAATAGAATTCGATACGATTACATGATACGTATATGGGGTTTGAGACAGAAGTTCAGCCAAGGTGAAAACCGAGTCTTGGATGAACTATTTGGTCATACAATGTGAGGCTATAACAAGGAGATTAGATACATTTATTGTGATAAACATACCACGAGACGGGAAGAAGTTCTAAGTTCAATTAGGAAAATACCGGGTTTTACTTGGTAAACCTCGGTTCTAATAGGGTTTTATGTAGAATACCCACTCCCCGGATCACGGTAAGACTCAAAACTCTGTAAGGAAAGAAAGTAATTGTCTGACGACCACTGATATATTGTAGGTCGATTTCTGATCGTCCCCCCATGAGAAAGACGGGGGAAGACTACGGATACAGTCTTCGAAAGAGATAGAGGAAATATGAAATTATTTTGAGACAATGTGTTTTCGAGACTCGTTAGTTCGGAGCAGAGACCGGGACCTAACTTAAGAAGAGACCCCCGGTTCTTAGGGCCTCAACATTAAGTTGTTGTTGTAAAGTCATCAATCCGACTGACAGCGGGGAGGAACGGACTTATTTCCATTGGCTCAAGGTAACTCCAGCAGAGAGGAGGAAAAGACGGAGCCGGGTTTGATATGGAATGTGGACCACCGAGTTTACCATTTCTTAGATGGACGTAACGTCGGTCTGGCCTCAAGTCAAGGACCCAAGTCTAGGGGACCTCTTCCTTTACCGTTTGATGAGGTTATGAGAACGGATCTCCTAAGGTACCTGTCTCCTCGGACGTTCCGGTGTCAGGTACCCTAGCGTTTCTCAACTTGTGCTGACTCTTTGATGACTTTCTGACAACGATTTGGTCCTTTCTACGGTCCTAAGAACCGGAGGTCTCCTCTTAAGTTAGACCCTAGTCACTACTCCAAACTAGCGAGTCTCCAAAACACATTACTTCAAAATAATTTCAAATTTTCTCTACGCTTCTCAACTGAGTAACCTTTTCTGAGACTACGACCCTCCCTAACCCCCGTCCTCTTCCCCTGCTGTCTCCTACTCAACCGATCTCCCGTAGTGACTGAACTACCTGTACTTAGACTCACTTGAGACCCTCAACCACTACCTGTCCCTCCGGACCACACGACGCTAAGTACTTCAGCATTTCTCAGCCTGTGCTGACTCGTTGACTTGACTTGACTTTTCTCTATCACTCCTCCTTGATTTTTCGGAGCACTACTTTCACTTTCTCCTCTCACTTTTTCAACCGAATTTCAAGTTGTAAGTCTTTTGCTTCTAGTACCGTAAACCAGGGTAGTGACGGACCACCGAGTCTCCAATTTCACAGACGGACCTTACGCCCTCTGGGACCAAGTTAGGGACCCAGTCCTTCTAAGGGGACCTCTTCCTTTACCGTTGGGGGAGGTCATGAGAACGGTCCTCTTAGGTTACCTCCCTCCTCGGACCATCCGATGTCAGGTACCCCAGCGTTTCTCAGCCTGTACTGACTCGTTGAAGTGAGTGAGTGAGTGAGTGAGTGAAGTACCCTTTATCTACCCCTTTGTCACCTTTGTCACAGTCTGAAATAAAACCCCCCGAGGTTTTAGTGTCGTCTACTACTGACGTCGGTACTTTAATTTTCTGCGATGAGGAACCTTCCTTTCGATACTGGTTGGATCTCTCGTATAAGTTTTGGTCTCTGTAATGAAACGGTTGTTTCAAGGTAGATCAGTTCCGATACCAAAAAGGACACCAGTACATACCTACACTCTGAACCTGACACTTCTTTCGACTCGTGACTTCTTAACTACGAAAACTTGACACCACAACCTCTTCTGAGAACTCTCAGGGAACCTGACGTTCCTCTTGGTTGGTCAGGTAAGACTTCCTCTAGTCGGGACCCTAAAGAAACCTTCCTTACTACGATTTCGACTTCGAGGTCATGAAACCGGTGGAGTACTCTTCTCAACTGAGTAACCTTTTCTGAGACTACGACCCTCCCTAACCCCCGTCCTCCTCTTCCCCTGCTGGCTCCTACTCTACCGACCTACCGTAGTGACTGAGTTACCTGCACTCAGACTCACTTGAGGCCCTCAACCACTACCTGTCCCTCCGGATCGTACGACGCTAAGTACCCCAGTGTTTCTCAGCTTGTGCTGACTCACTGACTTGACTTGACTNGAAACCGGTGGAGTACTCTTCTCAACTGAGTAACCTTTTCTGAGACTACGACCCTCCCTAACCCCCGTCCTCCTCTTCCCCTGCTGGCTCCTACTCTACCGACCTACCGTAGTTCCTGAGCTACCTGCACTCAGACTCACTTGAGGCCCTCAACCACTACCTGTCCCTCCGGACCGTACGACGCTAAGTACCCCAGTGTTTCTCAGCTTGTGCTGACTCACTGACTTTACTTGACTTGACTTGACTCTTTCTAGTCAATCTTGAAAGATTCTTATCTCTTTCTTATTATTATCTCTTATTATCTCTTTCGAAGACTGTATCTGTAGTCTTCCCCTCGTCTTTCTCACGGGGCGACGATCAGAAATCGGTCTACAATATATCGATGATCGTCAGACGATTAATCCCTTTCCTTTACAGAGCTTTGAGTCTCTTACCGTGGTCCAGGGAGTGGGTGTTGTACGTAAAACTCTATTGTAACCGTGGTCCACTCAGTAGAGCCCGGTTTTTTGTTAACTGTACTCAGAACTTCTTTCCGTCTAAAGGTTCGTTTACGTATCAAAGTTATTGTCTAATCCTCTTGTTACATACTCATTTCATATGACCAAACAGTTTAACCAAGACTCCGAAATCCGTTTGGCTGAACTTCTATCTCAGATCCCATTTATGTGTCATATAATTGTATCGAATTCTGTTTGTAAAGGTATTCTTTTCACGTAACTAATCGAGTTCCAAACTTTTTTCAATTCAAGTCTACCTCGGTCCACAGGCAATACCGTTGTGTCTTAAAATTCTATTTGGAGAAATTTAGACTCTTCTCCCCTTTTTTAGATTGTAACAAACAAAGGAGGACGTCGAATTCTCTCTCTATTTTTTACGGACTGTGAACGTCAAATAAAGGAGGCAAACCTCTGGGGACCGGAAGGATGGACAATGGGAGAGTGATAGAAAGTGGAAAGAAAGTCTTTTGTTTCGTTTAGGAACACACTCTATCAGTAATGACTGATTAAGTACATATCAAATAAAACTAGGAAGAATAAATTATTCTTTATATTTATAAAAGTTAAACGAAAATCAATGTTATCTGGAAATATACATCATTGAAGTTATTATGGAAGTAATAAAGGACTCATTAATATTTAAAAATAAGAGAGGTACCGGAATTTGAATAACTCTCTTTATCAAAAGTCACATATTTAACTCCTAGAAAAGATTATAGTGATATATTACTTAAAGATTCAAATAACGGAATAACCGTCTCTGATATTGGGAATGATATTTCAGCATATTCAAGGTACAAACTTTCCACTCTATAAATAATAGACAGATATCCAACGTCTCTAACTAAATCAGAAAATTTGATTGTATTAAGAGAATAAGCCTAGGATATGTAATAATACAATGTATAACAACATCGGTACGCAAGGTCCTTTGTTTGAGTGAGTTACGTCTATCACCCCACGTCAAATAATGTGGTCGTCCGGGTTCCGTCTCAGAGGAGAATCGGTTTCTGGGACTGGTCGAAAACACTTGTACAAGTTTGGGTGGAGGGGTCTAAGGGACTTTGATCAGACTTGTTTCCTTTTCTATGTTAGTTTCAATTGGACACTAAGTATACGGAATTCGCATCCATCAATTGTCACCTGTTAATAGTTATCCGGACACCAGTATGGAGTTATTCGTATCATCTTAAATACTAAGATAAGCCAATGTGTCTATTAATCCCATAAGAAAATCGGTTGTCTCTCAGATCCATACTCGGGACTCCAAGAAGGTAGTCCTCCCAGACCAAAAGGTCAACCATACAGCAAAGGTATCTATGACCCGTATATCGATTTTCAGGTGTCAGACCGGGTTCTACCTCAGGACGAAAGTTCTACTCTGGACAAGACAAAGGAGGAAGTTGTAATAATCCGTTATGGTGAAGTTCAGAGATAAAGTTGACTCAAGAATTTCCGATTTTTGTTATCTAATCCACGACTCTTAAGAATATAGACTTTAGTTCCCCAACCTACTGGATCTACTATGTTCGGTTTGGTCAAGAAGGTTGTAATCGTCCAGTACCACCTAAATGACGTCTAATTACTTCTGATTCGAAGACCCCGAGGAGTGTTCGTGTTCGGAAAGAGGAAATGACGTAATAATTACTTATTACGGACAAAATTTTTCATAAATTATAATCAACGATGTGGTCTTATGACCTTTGTGGGACTTTAGAATATCGAGTATACACGTTCTTTAAAATATCACCAAAAGGGTTAAAAAATTCTTAAAGTTTTTAAGTGTACCGTCAAGGTTATTTTGTGACATTTCCACCTTCTTTGATTTTTAATTTTGTTTTTTATTTAAATTAATTGGTACGACTCTTTCTTGACTTTACTGAAAGATTATATAGATAACTTTATCTAGATAAAGGTTTATAGATGACGGTTGAGTAACGGTATACTTCTCCTCTAATTTCTTATACGTCAGTTTTTACAATTGTTTTTTCCATAAAATCTCCACACAGTCCGTCGATCAGTTATTTTTTAAATGACAAATAAAACACTCCAACTTCCACAAGCATTTGAATTTTTAACCATTATTCAATACTAAAGAAAAGTGAAATAACTTGTAAGTGTAGTGAAGAATCAAAACGTAACAAACGTAAACAAACATAAGAAAAAAATTGAAGCGACTTTTCGGCATCGTCCAAGTCTGGGGCGTCTTCCACTCATAAGGGACCACTGGTATGTGTGGAAGTCGTTGTTTACAGTTTATTTCACAGTTTCCCAAATGTCTCTTCCAAGTAAAAATAAGGGAGTGGAATGTGGTTTATTGGTGTTTAAACTACTTATTTCTTCGACTTCTTTATAAATTTAGAGACACAGGGGTGTTGTGAAGGGGTGAGGAAGGGGGTTGATACTTCTTCTCAAAATGGTAGTGGAGTCAGACCACTCTTCCCGAGACTCTCTTAACAGTCTTCAGAATCATACAGGAAATCTACGTTAACACAGACTCCTAAGGAATCTCTAATAATTACCGACCGCGACAGAAAAAAAATTTTTAGAAAAGTATCGGGACCCTTGTCGATAGGAACCGTTTCTTTCCTACGGACTCAAAGAGTTTTCCGTTCATCAAAAGCCGCCCCCCGCCCCCCCCCCCCACCCCCCGCCCCACACACCCGCGATGATGAACCCTTCAAAATTTTCCGAGTTCTGTTTCCGGACCTTTACGTTTCCTTCGGGTTTCTCTTTCCGACACCTTCTGTCTAGTAAGGAGGGTCGTATTGGAGGTCGGGAGGTCGTTGAAGGGAAGGGGTACAGGGCCCTTTCCCTCTCTCGAAATGAAAGTCACTTTAAACCTCAAGACCAATGACGTAACCTGACCTGTAAAATTAATAATTTAACGTTAAAAGTAACACCGACTCACTGGGTGGATGAACTACGTAGACTCTACAGTAAGTAAGTCAAGTCAAGTCAAGTCAGCGAGTCAGTACAGGTTGAGAAACGCTGGGGTACTTAACGTCGTGCGGCCCGGAGGGACAGGTAGTGGTTGAGGGCTTCAAGTGGGTTTGAGTACAGGTAACTCAACCACTACGGTAGGTCGGTAGAGTAGGAGACAGCAGGGGAAGAGGAGGACGGGGGTTAGGGAGGGTCGTGGTCTCAGAAAAGGTTACTCAGTTGAGAAGTGTAGTCCACCGGTTTCATAACCTCAAAGTCGAAATCGTAATCAGGAAGGTTACTTGTGGGTTCTGACTAAAGGAAATCTTACTTGGCCAACCTAGAGGAACGTCAGGTTCCCTGAGAGTTCTCAGAAGAGGTTGTGGTGTCAAGTTTTCGTAGTTAAGAAGTCGAAAGAAGTGTCAGGTTGAGAGTGTACGTATGTATTGGTGACCTTTTTGGTATCGGAACTGATCTACCTGGAAATAACCGTTTCATTACAGAGACGAAAACTTATACGAGAGATCCAACCAGTATTGAAAGGAAGGTTCCTGATTCGCAGAAAATTAAAGTACCGACGTCAGTGGTAGACGTCACTAAAACCTCGGGGTTTTGTACTTCAAACTGTGACAAAGGTGACAAAGGGGTAGATAAAGGGTACTTCACTACCCTGTCCTAGGTGGTAGAAGCCAAAGACTTGCAACTCGAAATTCAGTTGAAAAAGTGAGAGGAGAAAGTGAAAGTAGTTCTCCGAAAAATCAAGGAGAAGTGAAAGACGGTATTCCCACCACAGTAGACGTATAGACTCCAATAACTATAAAGAGGGTCGTTAGAACTAAAGTCGAACACGAAGAAGGTCGGGTCGTAAAGAGTACTACATGAGTCGTATCTTCAATTTATTCGTCCCACTGTCATATGTCGGAACTGCATGAGGAAAAGGATTAACCTTGGTCAGACAACAAGGTACAGGTCAAGATTGACAAAGAAGGACTGGACGTATATCCGAAGAGTTCTCCGTCCAGTCCACCAGACCATAACGGTAGAGAAAGTCTTAAAAGGTGTCCAATAACACTAGGTGTGTCAGTTTCCGAAACCGTAAGTAATCACCCCGTTTTAAATTAACTCGAACTCGAACTTCCTTGATACTCTTTTATTATTTTAACAAAATATAGTTTGGGTTTAAATAGGTTCTTTTCAATATAGGTAAAGGAAATTGGAAGAATTAGATGGTTTTTGTCATTAAATACATTTTCGTATAGATAAAAAGAGATAATCTTGAAGAAAAGTTAAAAATTTCTTAAAAATTTTTAACAAAAGTTCTGAAACAAGTTAAATCAGTGAGTCAGTAAAGACTAATAAACGCTGGGGTACCTGACGTTGTACGGTCCGTAGGGACATGAAGTGGTTGAGGACCTCTGACGGGTTTGAGTACAGGTAACTCAGTCACTAAGGTATGTTGGTAGAACAGGAGACAGCAGGGGAAGAGGAGGACAGAAGTAAGAAAGGGTCGTCATCCCAGAAAAGATTACTCAGCCGTGAAGTGTAGTCCACCGGTATTATAACCTCAAAGTCGAAGTCGTAGTCGGGAAGGTTACTTATAAGTCCTGACTAAAGGAAATCCTAACTGACCAACCTAGAGGAACGACAGGGTCCCTGAGAGTTCTCAGAAGAGGTTATAGTGTCAAGTTTTGGTAGTTAAAAAGTCACGAGTCGGAAGAAATACCAGGTTGAGAGTCTAGGTATGTACTGATTACCTTTTTGGTCTCGAAACTGATCTACCTGGAAACAGGTGTTTTATTGTAGAGACGAAAAATATAGGACAGATCCAACCAGTATCGAAAAGAAAGTTCCTCGTTCACAGAAAATTAAAGTACCGACGTCAGTGGTATAGCTGTCACTAAAACCTTGGGTTTTCCTTGATTTCAGAGAGTGCCAAAGGTAACAAAAGGGTAGATGAACTGTACTTCACTACTCTGGTCTACGGTACTAGAAGTCAAAAACTTACAACGCAAAATTCAGTCGAAAAAGTGAGAGGAGAAAGTGAAAGTAGTTGTCCGACAAATCAAGGAGAAACGAAAGACGGTATTCCCACAACGATAGACGTATAGACGTATAGTATAGATAACTACACAGAGGACCGTTAGAACTAAGGTCGAACACGGAGTAGGTTATAAACTGTGCTACAGGAGACGTATATTCAATTTATTCGTCCTACTGTTATATATCGGAAGTACAGGAGGAAAGGGTTAAACCTTGGTCAGGTAACAAGGTACAGGTCAAGAATGACAACGAAGAACTGGACGTACGACCAAAGAGTCCTCCGTCCATTCCACGACGACGACGACGACGACGATTCAACGAAGTCAGCACAGGCTGAGACACACTGGGGTATCTGTCGTCGGGTGATCCGAGGGGGCAGGGACCCTCAGAGGTCCGTTCTTGTGACCTCACCCCCAACGGTAAAGGAAGAGGTTACGTACTTTCACTTTTAACTTTCACTTCTACGAGTCAGCATAGGCTGAGAAGCGTTTGGGTACCTGACGTCGGATGGTCCGAGGAGGTAGGTACCCTAAAAGGTCCGTTCTCATGACCTCACCCAACGGTAACGAGAAGAGGTCCATTCCACGATGTATCACTTATTTCAAATAATAGAAACTCAAGTTGTTTGTACAGTTATATTTATTACCGATGACAAGAGAAAAATAAAATCATAATAAATTGATTTAAATCGAAAGTTTCTTCTCCTATATCGGACTCATTAAAGATAGGAAGTCTTATAAAACTAAAAGGAGACAATGGAATTTGTACTATCATCTGTAAAAATATTTATAAGGTACAATAAACTTTTTTTAGGTATAAGATACAAATTTCTTCCATTCGAAAAGATGTATAGACATAAGTATAGACATTCGATTTTTAATTTTTTTTTAAAAGGGAGACTTTAATAGTTAGTCTTTTCTCTTTTATTGGAAGGAATATACACTTTGGGTATCGTTCAACGTTCTCCTCATCCTCTTTAACATATTTTAAGAAATGTAAATTGATACTTTTTTCATATAGACCAAAAAAGGTCCAGAATAATTGGGTAAATACATACGTTGTTTACCTACCTACCGTCTCAACAAGGACTGGAATCCAGCTGGACTGGAATCCACGGAAGGGGACTCGGGAAACGATTGAGGTACAATAAGATCTTTAATCCCTTCTCTAGTCCGTAAGAACGTTCGTATACTCTTGATCTCACCCTTACATTTTTTCCCCAAGGGTTTGTCCGTTACACATACGTTTAATTTTTATATATATGGGAAACCCGGTCGTCAAGGTGAATACTTATATGGTTAGGATCTTTTTATAAACCTGTTATAAAAACACTTATAACTTTTATTCACTTGTGACGTTTCTTTATCTCTTTTTATTATCTCACCCTTTTTGATTTCTAGAGAAGTTCTGTTAATCTCTATGGTTCCTTTGTAAAACACGTTTTTACCCGTGTTCTTTCCTGTCTCTACCATACCTGTATTGTCTTCTTATTCTATAATTCTTCTCCACCGTGCTTATGTGTCCTTGATATGTTTCTGTCAGAATGATTGGGTCTATTGGTGTTACCACACTAGTGAGTGGATCTCGGTCTGTAGAACCTCACACTTCAGTTCACCCAGAGTCCCTTGTAGTGATGCTTGTTTCGATCATCTCTACTACCGTAAGGTCGACTCGATAAAGTTTGAGACTTTCTACTACGACAAGTAGGTAATAGTCTCTTTACGTTTAGTTTTGGTGTTACTCCATGGTAAAGTGTGGTCAGTCTTACCGACTCTAGGTTTTCAGATGTTCGTTATTTACGACCTCTACCACACCTCTTTTCCCTTGGGAGAATGTGACAACCACCCTTACGTTTGATCATGTCGGTGATACCTCTTTTCACACCTCTAAGGAATTTTTAGACCTTTATCTTGACGGAATACTGGGTCGTTTGGGTGACGACCCGTATGTGTGATTCCTTTGGTCTTAACTTTCTCTGTGCACATGGGGTTACAAGTAGTGTCGTGACAAATATTATCGGTCCTGTACCTTCGTTGGATCTATAGGTAGTCGTCTACTTACCTATTCTTTCGACACCATGTATATGTGTTACCTCATAATGAGTCGGTAATTTTTCTTATACAAACTTAGTCAAGATTACTCCACCTACTTTGACCTCGCATAATATGTGTCACTTCATTCGGTCTTTCTTTTTGTGGTTATGTCATATGATTACGTATGTATCCCTTAAATCTTTCTACCATTACTATTGGGACATACGATCTGTCGTTTTCTCTGTGTCTACATATCTTGTTAGAAAACCTGAGACGCCCTCTCCCTCTCCCACCCTACTAAACCCTCTTACCGTAACTTTGTACATATTATAGTATATTCTTTACTTAACGGTCAGGTCCAAGTTACGTCCTATGTCCTACGAGTCCCGACCACATGACCCTACTGGGTCTCCCTACCATACCCCTCCCTCCACCCTCCACCCAAGTCCTACCCCTTGTGCACATGTGGACGCCGTCTAAGTACAACTATATACCGTTTTGGTTATGTCATAACATTTCATTAATCGGAGGTTAATTTTATTTATTTAAATTTGATTTTTTTATTTATTTCCCGAACGTACGCCAAGTGGTATTTTTTTATTTATTTATTTTCTACTACGACACTTTCACGACGTGAGTAATACGGTCGTTTAAACCTTTTGAGTCGTCACCGGTGTCCTGACCTTTTCCAGTCAAAGGTAAGGTTAGGGTTTCTTTTCGTTACGGTTTTTACGAGTTTGATGACGTGTTAACGTAAGTAAAGTGTACGATTGATTCATTATAAGTTTTAAGAGGTTCACTCCAAAGTTATCATGCACATGACGCTTGGAGGTCTACAAGTTCGTCCAAAATCTTTTCCGACTCCTTGGTCTCTAGTTTAACGGTTGTAGATAACCTAGTCTGTTTTTCGTTCTCTCAAGATCTTTTTGTAGATGAAGACGAAGTAACGGATGTGATTTCCGAAACTGATACACCTAGTGTTGGTTGACACCTTTTAAGAATTTCTCTAGCCTTACGGTCTGGTGGAATCGACGGAGGACTCTTTGGACATACGTCCAGTTCCTCGTTGTCAATCTTGACCTGTACCTTGTTACCTGACCTAGGTTTAACCCTTTCCTTCTGTACTTTCGACATATAACAGTGGGATAAATAAATTGTATGTACGTCTCATGTAGTACACTTTACAGTCCGACTTACTTCGTGTTCGACCTTAGTTCTAACGACCCTATTTATAGTTATTGGAGTTTATACACCTACTGTAGTGTGAACACCAGAACTACTTTCACTTTCTTCACTCACTTTTTCAACCGGATATGAGTTGTAAGTTTTTTCTTCTAGCACTGTAGGTCAGGGTAGTGAAATACCGTTTATCTACTCTTTTGTTTCCTTTGTCATTGTCTGAAATAAAAGAACCCAAGGTTTTAGTGACATCTATACCACTGACGTCGGTACTTTAATTTTCTGTGAACGAGGAACTTTCTTTTCGACACTGGTTGGATCTATCGTATAATTTTTCGTCTCTGTAATGAAACACCTGTTTACAAGTAGATCAGTTTTGATACCAAAAAGGTAATCAGTATATACCTACACTCTCAACCTGGTATTTCTTCTAATTCGTGGTTTCTTGACTACCAAAACTTGACACTACAACCTCTTCTGAGAACTCTCAGGGAACCTGAAGTTCCTCTAGGTTGGTCAGGTAGGATTTCCTTTAGTTAGGACTTATAAGTAACCTTCCTGACTACGACTTCGACTTCGAGGTTATGAAACTGGCAGACTACGCTTCTGGACTGAGTAATCTTTTCTGGGACTACGACCCTTTCTAACTTCCGTCCTCTTCACCTACTGTCTCCTACTCTATCAACCTACCGTAGTGGTTAAGTTGCCTGTACTCAAACTTGTTCGAGACTCTCGACCACTTCCTGTCCATTCGGACCGTACGACGTCAGGTACCCCAGTGTTTCTCAACCTGTGCTGACTCTCTGACTCGTTGTCGTTATTAGTCTTTTATACCATAGTACGAGAAGTTTTATATAATTCTCTCATTTAAAGTATAATACACAAGAGTGTCGTTTTTAAGTGTTTCCTGTGTTCCTTTGAGACCCACACCCCTCCAAAGTATACGGGTGATAGAACTAACGTCAATACCAGTGTACCCACAAACGTATATAAGTTTGAGTGACTTTTTAATGAGTAATTTGTAAACGTCGAAAATATGTAGTTAATATGAAGTTATATCAACGAATTTTTAAAAAAAAATTTATAAGTCCAGGTGGATTTAATACTATGTAATTATGATACTATATAATTGGGTATGAATATTTATTTTGAATGTACGACTGTACGGTCTAAGTATCTGTGACATTAAACAAGAATTACTTCAACGTTTTGATATATTTTTCAGACTAAGGTAAAGACTTTTACATACGCTAAAACATATTTACGGATCTTTCGATAACCTTCCCACATATGTTTGATAATTATTACATGACACACCTTAAAGGAACCACCAGATAGTTACGGCTCCTGTGGCCAGACTTGGGACCAGTCCCTTGATTCTAAAGTGTACAAAACCCCGTTGTTTCGGACGTTCCGTGTCGATCTTTTCGGACTCGGTGTTGTTTCTCGGACATACGACGTCACTTCTGGGTCTCTAGGTGCACACAACGTCGACTCTAAGGTACGTCGGTTTATCTGTTTATGTATAAGAATTTGTGATTACATGAAACCCTTTCGTTTGCCCTGATGTCTCCATTACGACTTCCCGACGAGATCTATATGAGGAGTTGAGTGAGTTGAAATATTGTTCTTATAAGAATACACAATTAACATATTTTCCGATATTATTTTTGTGCCTTTCGGTGTGAATATATTGAATCTACAAACCCAAAAACATTGAGTGTCTCGGTCTTTTACTTTTACTTACGGTATACCTAATATTCCGAAATTTAAAAACGTAAAGATAAAATAATATATTATGATTTTTTACATAAGAGAAAGTGACGGTTGTTTTTAAAACATCATTTTAGAGGAATGGTAACTGTTTACGCGGTCTAATATCTGTTACAACCGTTTAATTCGGTAGTCCAGTCGAAGGTATTTAGTCTTTCGTAAATAATTTATATCCAATATGAACGGTATGACACAATCTGTATATACAGTGGTTTGTAGAGTCTTGAAGTTTCACACCTTACGTCACTATAATATGAACCCGACGACGACGACGACGATTCAGTGAAGTCAGTACAAGCTGAGACACACTGGGGTATCTGCCGTCGGGTGGTCCGAGGGGACAGGGACCCTAAGAGGTCCGTTCTTGTGACCTCACCCAACGGTAAAGGAAGAGGTCACGTACTTTCACTTTTCACTTTCCCTTCAGTGAGTCAGTACAGGCTGAGAAGTGCTGGGGTACCTGACGTCGGGTGGTCAGAGGAGGTAGGTACCCTCATGACCTCATCCCACGGTAACGGAAGAGGTTATGAACCCGATGAGTATCTCTAAACTTTTTTAATTAGGTGTATCGAAGACAAATGGGTTGTATATATATAGAAGTTATAATACTATTAAGTGAAAACTTATTATCGTCGATTGACGATACCATAAACGGTCAAAAATCTAATTATTATTTTAGTCTTTTATAATTATTTTTATGTTGTAGTTCACTTGTCATGACAATGATAAAATTTGTACTCCTTGACTCCCATTTTCTGACATTCACGGGTTCCGGTATAACATTTATTTACAGTCTTAGTCCTAAACTAAGACGCAAATCACCACGATACATAAAGTTGAGAAAGGTAAGATATTATAGGTTGTGGTGGAGAGGTGGATAGAGCACTGAATCGTTTTTAAACGTACTTTTATATTCCCTCAGGAATAGGGAAATAAAAAGTCAAAACCTTGACTTTATCTTTCGAAGTCTTTGATAAGTTAAGTGACCAGGTCTTGTAACGTGGGAAGTGTCTACAGTACTTACATTGTGATGAGATTTTACCCGACATTGTAAATAAAGTTGAGTAAAAATTTTGTTAAAATTAGTCAGAAAGGAAGTTTTAGAATCTCTTTGTCAAGTAAGAGAGAAATATCAAACTCTTTAAAAAGCTTCAACTTAGAGAAATTTTTCATAATAAAAATTCTTCGGTTAGGACTCATTATATCTTTAAGATAGAAATTACATTTAATGAAATTATTCTAACGAAGGTAGAATCTGTGATTCACTTTAGAGTTTGTTACCATAACACCACCCCTCATCCCGACCACCTGTTTCCTTACTCCCTTTCATTTTGCTCTTTTCTCTAGTAAAATCTCAGATCTGCGAGACCTTTTCTCGACTGGGTAACAGATATTAGTCGACATTCTCCGACCCCCTGTCTTAGACAGGGCTGTATCCTTCTACACTTCTTTACCGTCACCTACACTTGAACCAATACTTTTACTACAACTACTGGGTCCACCGAGTCCCCATTTCTTAGTCGGACGGTTACGTCTTCTACGTTCTCTACACCCGAACTCGGGAGCCAATCCTTCGAGGGGACCTCATTCTCTACCGTTGGGTGAGGTCATAAGACCGGACCCTTTAAGGTACCTGTCTCCTAGGACCACCTAATATCAGGTACCCCAGTGTTTCTCAACGTGTGTTGACTCGTGTGTACGTTTCGGGGGGTTTCACGGATTAATTATTGATCTTAAAGACCACACGAATTGGTTCTCGATCCGTGACTATTCGGGAAATACATACGATAGAGTGAATATACAGTGAAGTAAATTGGGAGTGTTTTCAGGATTTAAGGTACCTGTCTCCTCGGACTCCCCGACGTTAGGTGCCCCAGCGCTTCTCAGCCTGTGTTGACTTTGCTGAATCATACGTATATCTATAAAAATAAGGGTAAGATATCTACTTCGTTATCTCCGAATCCCTGTGACTCGTTGAATGGGTCAAATGTACACTCATTTATTTGTCTCTGTCCTCCTCATTAATAATTATAAAGTAACCCTTTTGAGAGGTTCAATTAAGATACTTTATACATAAATAAAATCATAAACTTTTATATTTATCTTTGTATATCAATCTAAAAGTACCGAATTTAAAATAAAAGAAGATTAAGAGGTTTCCTGAGTCTCGTCTTTTCCTTGTTTAATAGACACTTTCAACTTCTTTTAGACTGTTAACTTTGACATACTAAGGATGAGTCTCCGGAAAGATAACGAAATGTAAAGTAAACTTTCAGGTAGGGGTGGGGGGAGAAATAGAGAGAGGGAACAGACTTCTAATTATAAGAGGTACTACCGGAAGTATGACCGGGGAGACGGGAATGATAGAATGAAAAGTACCCCAAGACTGAGTGACGTCGAAGTCAACGTCGTATCTGAGGGGTGCCGGAACGACAGTCACGAAACGACAATGAACTGTGACTACACAGAGTTACAGTTAAGAATTCGAACGTGTGAAACCGGGTCAAACTCAGTCAGAAAGTGTGAACCAAGTTAGCCAATAACAGTACCAGGTACACTATGAGGGACGTGACCCCCGAACATTAAACTTTTTTTTTAAAAAAAAAAAGGTTCTCTTCTTTTACTTACTCCTTCTTCATTAACGTCAGAAATCGTGGTACCCAAACTTCGTCACCCATCTTTTCGGTTTGAAATAATGTTCTTCTCCACCCGAATCCTTTCATCATCTGTTAGATACTCTTATTCGGTCTTCTCGTTTCTCGACACCCACCACCCCTTATATAACCTTCCCCTCTCTTTTGTAGTCTTTCAGTAAAATTATATCTAATTTTGAGTTTAATTTTTTATGGACCTCTATTTTCTCTTACTACGTAAAGATACGACCCTGATCCCGTTCTCGGTGTCTCTTACTTTTAGATTATGGTGATCCTGTTCGAAGGGTAACCACCCTTTAGACGTGGTTGACTATTTTGAACGGAGTCTAAAACCCATTTTGACTCTCAGGATACCCTAGAATCTTTGATAACTGGGATTAGATTGAATTCTAAAGTAGAAAAAAGAAAAATTAGAGTTTATGATGTTTAGTTACAAATTATATAAAATCAAAAACTATCTGGGAACTGTCGTTGATTTAAAACAGAAAAAATTCAGAAGATCTGGTTGGACCTCTGTAAGTGTACAGTGTACATTAAGGTAGAGCAGAAAAAATAATAATAATAAATAATAAAAATCCTACACAGAAGACGAAAAAGAAACAAATGAAGTCAAGTAACAATTTCGATAGTAAAATCAAAAGACCCCTCAGTTCCTTAAACAGTTCTTTCTCCTTATCTATCGACAAAGGTGTGGTGATCTGACACCCATTGAGTTCTCTTCCCTGTCATAATAAATTGAGACGTAGGAATCGTTGGTCCTGTCACAGACCGAAGAACGTCAACGAGTTATTTATAAACGACTTACTAAGTCTGGACCTCGTCTGGTGGGACCCGTCGGTCCACAGTACAGTCGTCTTTGTCTGGTTTTGTTCCCCTCTTTACTAACCCGTTAGTTTCGTCCGTCACTCCTTTTTTAAGTTCTCCTATTTTAAGTTGACCTTTGTAGGAAATTATAAAAACTTATGTAATATCATTCCAGACTCGACCATGATCTATCTGATGATACGAATTCAGATTGGAATTCGTTGTCAAATAGGGTTATGATGGTCTTGTCAAGTTTTGAGGTTTCCGAAACATCACAAAATTTGGAAAGATATTTTCTGACATTTATACTGACTACTACTGTGTCACATGATAAAAATTAAAACCGTTAACCAAGTATCGGAGTGGGAGACAACAAGGGAGGTGGTTCGTAGATTCTTCGGAGAAGTTACTCACTACTTGTTCACTCATCGATATCCGAAAAAAAAAAAAAAGACTTTGAGAACGGTTCATAGGTTTGTTATACGATTTATTTAACGTACTCGGTTGATCTCTATTTACTATAAAAAGTGGTACAAACCAATTAGGTTATTTTATGTCGTAAAATACCTTTCGAAAAGGAGGTTATGGATCATTGGAACTCCGTTTTCGACGACAAACTAGATACCTTTTCAGTTTTAATTACCATTTCTATTTAAAAGGAAAAGTTTTAGAATAGTTGATTGATTGTAATAACTTTCTCCTACTTTTCCTTCACCCAGTCGTTTCGTCCGCTATCGATTCAGTAAGTCAAAGTCAGAACCTTAAATGAAATTGAATCTAAATAGATCATCAGGAGATCTGTATTAAAGTTCTTGGTGGTAAAGAAAGGTAGAAATACGACAGTTCTTTTTTAACATGAAGTGTTTTTATACCCACTCATTTATAAAAAATACAGACTATAAGTTTTCATAAATTCGTGTTTTAAATTAACTCTATTTTTCCATAGACTGAAAGGCCCATAGGGATATCTCTAAAATTAATACTTCCCGTGTCCGAAACCGTACTGAACACTAGAAAGTAATGTGCTTCAGTCCACTCTAAAGTTAGATAGTCTCACGGTTTATAGTAAGATTGTTGTTTACACTGAATAACCCGTGAAGTGTCAAAAGGAAACTTTTCGGAGATGTAAAAGATTTAATGTATAAACCGAGGACACAATGAGAATAGAGAAGATAGAGTCTCAAACCGAGATTGTGTTGATAACGTCGACCTGGTTCCGGACGGGGACGGACCGTTCTTGGACACCTTAAAACTTAAGTGCGAAATCCTTTTAAAGTAAAAGGAGAGTATAATTAATACTACAGTCTAAGTTTTATAAAGGATCGAGGTCCCACCCTACAAAAGAAAAAGGGATGTAAGGGAGAGACATGGGGTCATAATACCTTAATTTTACTTTTGATTTAGGAAGTCATATACGACCAAATCGTACATAGTTGTATATAGGACAGCTTGATTGTAACTGTACCTCCTTGACGTTTGTATGAACCCACTAAAAATTTTATTATTCTTGTTAGGAGTGACTTAGAGATGATAGACATTTCGTTATTCACAATATTGTCGTCAGGGGTTCGAAAAACCGTGGTCCCTGATCAAAGTGCCTTATGTTAAATATGTGCCATGGTCCTTCCTCCCCTTACCTACCTAAGGGGACCTACCTTCTGACTAAGTTCACGTAGTGTAAATAACAGTAAAATAAAGATTAGATTACAACGGTGACTAGACTGTCCTTCATGACGAGGTGTCGGGGTTCCAACCCTAGAGACACTATCACGTATGTCTGTGTATATTTCGGTTTAAACACTGGTATACGGAAAAAAGTATTCTACCAGGTTGAAGTCTTTACCTATTTTAGATCGAAGGGAAGGAGGAGTACCATATATTTATGTGGTCCAACTCTGGTATGAGAGTTTATTCTTATGTCAGATAAAATACTCTTTTATTTTCTGAGGTTAGAGAAAGAGAGGTACCCAAAAAAAAAAAAAAAAAACCGGAGTTTCACTACGAAAAGTAAGTAGATTAATGAAAACGCAGACGTAGACTGACTTAATGTACAGATTTAAGATCGACGTTTCTTCTAACTCTTTACACCGTTACCGAAGGGTTTCATATCTTTTTTACAAATGTTTTACATATACAGTTAGTGTTTATAGTTCACAAATAATTGATAAGAAACTACGGTTAACAGTTATGAATGGGAAAAGATAAATTTTAAGGTTTGTGACAAAAGAGTAGGTTGTAATACGGTGATAAATGAGTAACAATTTGCTCTGTTAGGTTTAGAGTAATCAGTGATGTTGACTAAAGTAAATCCTAGAGAGTCTTTATCATAAAGGGGGAGATCAAGGTAGTACTAGAACATAAATATAAAACACTCGATTCCTAATTTATGATTCTAATGGATGATGGTTCGGGAGACGTACGTTTTCTCAATTCTTTTGACCTCACTACTTCCGTTTTTATCCCATCAATACTGTCTTACTCTCTAGACACAGCCTTTCAGTCAACAAAGATTTGTCCGAATTAAGGGGGGGGGGGGTGTGAGTGAGGGGGGTGGGGGCGGCCTAAAGATAAACGTGAAAAAATAAGGACAAATCCTCTTAATCAAAACTTTTATAGTTGATCAGAATCGAAAAGGTTCACCTTCGTTGACTTTCCCAAAAATATACGACTTTGGTCTCACCATTTTTCAACCCTCCATTTCTCCGTCGTCGATAGTTACATCGTCTGAGGAGTCTCCCTCTCTCTGGACCCTCTGTTAGTCTCAACCGAATATTGGTTTTGGGAGCACTTGGGAAAAGACGAGTTTAGAACCTTCCTTGACGAAACAATATTAATACCTCTGGTCGTGGATATTTTCCTCTACTCAAATTACTTACAAACAGTCTTCCCTAAGTCTATATATATTTTGCATTTGAGTTTTCAATAACCCCTTGTGAACGTTCTTCTTTTCTTCTTCTTTGAAATCAACCCAGTCCCTAGTACAAGTCTAAACTTACTTGTACTTCGTAATGACTGTAAACTTTTCAAATGACCTTATTTCAAGTATTACTTTATACGTATTTCCTTCCCCGTATATATTTTTTACTTGTCCAGTTTCTTCAAAACGTTTCACTTGTGTGTACTTTGATTGTGGGAGGATCAGATCGGAGAAGTCTTAATTAAGGGTGTATATAAGGGGTCTAAAAACGGTGACGTTTAATTATTTCATAAAGTTTAGTCGACATATATTCGAAGGAAGAGGAGAAAAATACACTTTCGTCAGAGGGTCTTGTACGACTATAGACTGAGATCAATATGACTGTCGTCACTTTGCTCCGTACTCCCTTCCGTCGAAGGGACATATTTCGACATAATAACAAAATCCACTCCAACAATATTTAGAGTTTAGTTTCGTCCCTTTCCGAAAGCTGTTTCCCTTCTTGGACGTAGATGGAAATCTTCTCTAAGGTACCTTGAACCCCCGAACATGTGAGAGTACTAGACCAAGAAGAGTAAATCGGGAACCCATCGAGTATCTAAAGGTAGAATTGGTTCTTTACGGGAAAATGAACTCTTGTTCTGACGTTCAATTTGACTGAACCATTAGGGGACTGGGAGTTCTATTTTTAAAACTTAAAATAAAAGTTGATACTAACAAGGTAATAACTTTTTTAAACTTCTAGTGAAGTTTACTAGTTCCTTTAATAGAGGAGAACCTACATAGTTCTTTTCTTAACACCCACTATTCGAATAATTAAAGATATTTAAGAGGTCATGTGAATCTTTGTTGGTTAGATGAGGTATCGGGAACGTAAATAGTCTGTACAGGTCGATAAGGTCTAGTCACTTGTATACCAAGGATTTCAGACGGTAAGGTCCACTATAAGGACGGTCCACTTCTTAACAAAAAGGTGACGAACGGTACCTACGGTCCCAAGGTAATCGACCATTATCAAAAAGATTCTGAAAGTCTGGATTCGTCCAGTGTGTTAGAGTCTAAAAGTAAAGAAATTCCTAGACCTACGAATGTTGAAAAAAACCTATGACAAATAATAAAATCAGTCCTACGATTCAACACTTATCACTCGACGAGTCAACAAAGGTTGAGAAACGCTGGAGTACCTGATATCGGGAGGTCCGAGGAGACAGGTACCTTAAAAGGTTCGTTCTTATGACCTCACCCAACAGTAAAGGTTGAGGCTCCTTAGAACTGGGTCCCTAGTTTGGGCGTAAAGAACGTGGAGGATGAAACCGTCCGTCTAAGGAATAGTGACACGGTGGACCCTTCGGGACGACTTAATTGAACCCGATGAAATTTAACATTTCTTTATGTAATTTTCGAAAAACCAGAATGTCTTGGACACTCTCAGTTTCTGGGTCACATTCTTCGGTGAGTCGGTCCTTGGTACAGACAGATTAGGACGGTAAGAACGGTGTAGAACTGACATTGCGACGTCGGAAGTTTTTATGACGTTAAAAGGTATTACTACCAACCCTGATTTATTCTCTTGGAGTGGTGATAACGTGTTCTTGACAGTTAATGGTGGTGACGGTGAAAGTAGTTCTCTCGTGAAAGAACTTCCGGATTGACGAATACAAAGTCCAGTTTCAGAGTACGTCGACGTACCCACCTTTGGAACAGTATATGTACACAGGTTGTTCCTTCCGACTCTTTTACCTAAGATACTGTGAAATATCAAACCACTCTTAAAATGGTTGATATTTTTCTTATAAATTACTTGTCAACAACCTACCACAAAACTAGTGGAGGATAAAAAGGACGACTGTGGCGGGGGTTCGACGGTGTGGGAACGGCCAGGACGGAAAAGAACACAGCAAGGAGGGACGACGGCTCCGGCTCTGATTCGCGAGTCGGGCCTCGACCCGGATAGGTAAGGCGCACCCGTAATGGAGGAAACTGAGCCCTCCTCCGATTCTGGTTCGCGCGGTCCGGGACCGGGACCTCTAGGACCCGACCCCCACGACCAACTGGGAGGACGCGTCAGGAAAGGGCTCCTGTGAACACTCAATCGCCCAAATTTTCTCCCTTCGGAGGTACATCCGGGCAAACCCCCGGCGCCGCGTGACCTTTGAAAAAGCTTTTGATCACAAAACACACCCTCCAACGACGCCATAAAGAAGTTATAGGGTCTCCAGACCTGCCGGGGACCTGACGACATGAACGACTTCTTAGAATCCTTGACACTGCAAGAAGCGAGTAAACAGAAGGAGCGCAGGGTAGGAGTTCGGATCCTGGTTTGTTCCTTCTCACAGAGTCCTGAGACGTACCCTAACGTTTCCCACCACTTCTCGATTCCATGAAACTTTAAATTGTGAAAAGTGACTCACCAACACTTTAACGGAGTCAAGAAGCTCAATGTCCTTTTACGTGTCCAATCCTGAGACAGGCTAACAATAAATGGGGGACACAAAACAAAAAGGGGGGAAGTGGGAAACACCTATCCGAGAAGTTGAGAGAAAGATCCGGTCTTGTGCTTCCTCAAGTACACAGAGGGTTGAAGACTTAGCAGGTGGTGGGGACGGAACAAACTAAGAGAGAGTGGAGAAACAGATTTTACTGTCAACAAATAAATATAACAACATACAAATATATGGTTATACCCATCGTTTTTTCTTTGACTTTGAGTTCGATTGCCCACACACCACACACCAAAAGATGCCTTCTAGTATCAAGTCAGTGAGTCAGGACAGGTTGAGAAACGATGGGGTACTTAGTGTCGCGCGGTCCGGAGAGACAGGTAGTGGTTGATGGTCTCAAGTGAGTTTGAGTACAGGTAGCTCAGCCACTACGGTAGGTCGGTAGAGTAGGAGACAGTACGGGAAGAGGAGGACGGGGGTCAAGGAGGGTCGTAGTCTCAGAAAAGGTTACTCAGTTGAGAAGTGTACTCCACCGGTTTCATGACCTCAAAGTCGAAGTTGTAGTCAGGAAGGTTACTTGTGGGTCCTGACTAGAGGAAATCCTACCTGACCAACCTAGAGGAACGTCAGGTTCCCTGAGAGTTCTCAGAAGAGGTTGTGGTGTCAAGTTTTCGTAGTTTAGAAACCACGATTCGAATGAAGTGTCAGGTTGAGAGTGTCGGTGTGTACTGATGACCTATTTAGTATCGGAACTGATCTACCTGGAAACAACCGTTTCATTACAGAGACCAAAACTTATACGATAGATCCAACCAGTATTGAAAGGAAGGTTCCTCATTCGTAGAAAATTAAAGTACCACCATTAGTGGTAGACGTCACTAAAACTTCGGGTTTTTTTATTTCAGACTGTGACAAAGGTTTAGATAAAGGGTACTTCACTACCCTGGCCTACGGTACTAGAATCAAAAGACTTACAACTCGAAATTCGGTTGAAAAAGTGAGAGGAGAAAGTGAAAGTAGTTCTCCGAAAAATCGAGGAGAAGTGAAAGACGGTATTCCCACCACAGTAGACGTATAGACTCCACTAACTATAAAGAGGGTCGTTAGAACTAAGGTCGAACACGAAGAAGGTCGGGTCGTAAAGAGTACTACATGAGACGTATCTTCAATTTATTCGTCCCACTGTTATATGACGGAACTGCATGAGGAAAAGGCCCAACCTTGGTCAGACAACAAGGTACAGGTCAAGATTGACAACGAAGGACTGGACGTATATCCAAAGAGTTCTCCGTCCAGTCCACCAGACGATAAGGGCAGAGAGTTTTAAAAGATGTCAAGCAACACTAGGTGTGTCAGTTTCCGAAACCGTATCAGTCATCTCGTCTTTATCTACAAAGAGACCTTGAGAGAACGAAAAAACTACTAGGTCACCTACAACCGTTAAACTAGAGACCAAGGAGACGGAAAAGATTTTGGTCGAACTTGTAGACGTTCAAGTGCCAAGTGCATGACGACTTCGAACCGAACCTCTTAAAACTCGTAATGAAATGATCGTACTCTCTACTCACGTTAACACGTCATCAAACTCGTAAGAAACCGTAACGGAAAGAAACCCTAACCTTACTTTTGACTGGAAAAGGTCAGGACACCGGTGACGACTCAAAAGGTGTAAACGACCGTATAACTCACGTCGTGAAAGTGTCGTAGTAGAAAGTCCTAAACTTTCTCGAGTTGACCTTAAGGTAGTGGAGGTGATCGAAACAAGCATCACTACGAAAGATTCCGGGTGAACTGAAGTGTAAGGTCCTACAGACCGAGATCCACTCACTAGTGTGGTAGTACTAATAGACCCAGCATTTCTAGAAAAAACATGTCAAGAAGACACATAAGAACGGTGGAGAAGAATTATAGAAGACGAAGACAATCCAGGTATGGAAAGACAGGAAATATCTCGGGTAGAAAGGTACTTCACAAGAGAACTATAGAGATTNAAGGTCCTACAGACCGAGATCCACTCACTAGTGTGGTAGTACTAATAGACCCAGCATTTCTAGAAAAAACATGTCAAGAAGACACATAAGAACGGTGGAGAAGAATTATAGAAGACGAAGACAATCCAGGTATGGAAAGACAGGAAATATCTCGGGTAGAAAGGTACTTCACAAGAGAACCATAGAGATTAAAAGAACTTCCCTAGAGATCAGAAAGGGTAAGACAACAAAAGGAGATAAAGAAACGTAACTAGCGACTCCTTCCGAAAGAATAGAGAGGAACGATAAGAAACCTTGAGACATAAATCTACGAATATAGAAAGGAAAAGAGGAAACGAAAAGTGAAGAGAAGAAAAGTGTCGATAAACGTTCCGGAATTCACTTATGATTCAGACACACAAACATAATGTCCATTGCACGATGAAAATATTTATGAGAGCATAACATACGAAGTAATGGTGGTCCGAAAATTGTACCGTAACTGTCAAAACATGACTGATTATCGGCTATTATCATTGTAATGAAATTTATCATCCTTTACAGGACATTGCCCGAGACACACCTGATCCGTGACTTCTTTACAAGAAAACCTTAGTACACCGAACTGATAAAAAGTCGTGAACTTACGCTAGATTAAGAATTAGTCTACCTTACAGAGAAAGTGTTGGATACCTACCCAACTGTCTCCCACTCGTCCTAAATTCTCAATCTGAAAAACATAACACTTCTCATCATTCAAATCCCTTTGTCTCCGTAAACCTGTTTCACCTGTCTATTGACGTCTAAGGTGATAGATCCTTTAGAACTACTTCCTCAAATACGTTAGAACTCACAAGAGATTAAGTAACCTCCTCTCCAGTTCAAATCCTATCTTTAAGGTCAAACATTCAATGTTCTGGTTTCCAATACAGTGTCCTTAATGAAACATTTGATGAGGTAATGTCGGAACAGGTATATACTAATAAATGTTTATCTGGAACAGGTATATACTAATAAATGTTTATTAAAGGGTCATCCGAACGAATCAGTTTTTCATTAGGAATTCTAACAGAGAAATTAGAGAGGAATTCCGTTCTTGGTTACGTTGTCAAAATTTCGTCAAGTTGTAAATAAGGTAAAATATCAGTTCATGTCTAACTCTTCAACTATTGAAAGTTTGATTCTTTTTATCCTATGGTTATTGTAAACCTAAAATAATTAGTATTTTAAAGAATATGGACCATGACACCAATTACACCTCATTAAAAAAAAGAGACGAACGACTTTTTCGGAAAATAAGTCTTATATTCTTTTTTTTAAAAATTAAAACACCTTCAGGGGAATTTAGGTCACACTATTATCAAAACGACCTAAAATAAGAGTCTTTGAGACAAAACAAATTTTTTACTAGGGAATATAACAAATACCAAACACACACCAAAAAACAAAAAACAAAAAAAACACACACACTACACCGAACCAGCACAAACTGAGAAACGCTAGGTCACCTACGAAATGGTAGATTCGGTGGTCCCTTCGGGATACAACAAATATTATTCAATAATAAAACCACAGTAAAAATAGAAGTAGTCTTAATCACAACATTAAATAATTCCCTCATCCAAAGGAACACCGAGCCGACCCTTTCTTAGAGGGACTTTACGTCCTCTGGGTCCAAGCTAGGGACCTAACCCTTCTAGGGAATCTCTTCCCTTACCGTTGGGTGAGGTCATGAGAACGGACCTCTTAGGGTACCTATCTCCTCGGACCGCTTGATGTCAGGAACCCCACCCAACGTTTCTCAACCCCTACTGAGACACACACAGGGAATTATAATGATAGAAACGCACAGATAATTATAATTCTCTTTATAATCTTTCCTTATCTTTAGGTACCCGAAAACCAAATGAAGGAATAGAGATCTACTAATACGTCCTATGGATAACCTCTCGTAACTTACAGTAACCAATTTAAGGGATCCTTATTAAGAAGGATGAAGGTTCCAACCGGATTTATTCTCGACCCGAACTTCCGGTTTTAAGTAGGACTCCTTTTGACTATCTAAGAAACGAAACCACCACGAGGTTTTGGAAACTACGAATAGACCTTAAACCCTATGTGACTAAATCTATTGACGAGATTTCCTTCACAAATTCATACCTTATTAAGAATCGAAAATTCGACACCTATTAAACCAGTAATCGAAACTTCTCATGAAGACCCGGTGTTCTGTAGAAAACTGAATAAGACGTCAAACTTAGACTGGTATATTATCCTATCTTCATTCGGGTATTAGACCCGATAATACAGTAAAACCCAGAGTTCGTACTTCTTTTTATGTTTGTATAAATACGTGTACTTGTTTTACTGACCGCAAAATGGATACTTGACCAAATTTATTTAGACTTATATCTCATAAAATTAAGATCAAAAAGACTTATATTTAAGGAAGAGAACAAACTAGTCTAGGTATATCACACAGACATAATACCATTTTAATTTATAGTTCGTGTCAAGAAATATTACTTAACATAAATTATAGTAAAAGAGTAATTAGGATACTTTATCATTAACAAAAGACCCTTCAACCTAGTCTCTTCGTCTCAGTCCCTCCGGTTCTTTCTCACACTTGGGTTCATTTCCCTCTTCCGTCGTAATCACTGTCGGAATCTAGACCGTAAGATGACAATAACTCTCATGAAAATTATTTCTTACGACACTTTAGGACGAACCAAGTTCTATAACAGAGATTCGTCGTTCGTAGTCCGACCTCTTCCTTTACCGTTGGGTGAGGTCACAAGAACGGACCTCTTTTGGTTCCTGCCTCCTCGGACCATCCGACCACATATATCCCAACGTGTCTCAGCCTGTGCTGACTTCGCTGAATCGTCGTCATCGTCGTACTACTTGGATGACTATTAGGAAGGATCCGGTCTAGAAATAATAGATTTTTTTTTAAAATTTATCGAAATAACTCTACATTAACTGTATATTGTAACACATTCAAATTTCCTACTTGGCTTAGTGTTCGACCTTAGTTCTAACGACCCACTTTATAGTTGTTGGAGTTTATACGTCTACTATGGAGAAATCACCGTCTTTCGTTCTCCTTGATCTCGAAGACCTAGTCCCACTTTTCTCCTCTCACTTTTTCAACGAAATTTTGAGTTATAAGTTTTTTACTTCTAGTACCGTAGTCTAGGGTAGTGAAGTACCGTTTATACACCTCTTTTTCACCTTTATCACTGTCTATAATAAAAGAAGCCGAGGTTTTAGTGACGTCTGTCACTGACGTCGGTGTTTTAATTTTATACGAACGAGGAACCGTCTTTTCGATACTGTTTGGATCTGTCGCATAATTTTTCGTCTCTGTAGTGAAACGATTGTTTCCAGGTATATCAGTATGAGTCAACGAGTCATCACAGGTTGAGAAACGTTGGAGTACCTGACATCGGGCGGTCCAAGGAGACAGGTACCCTAAGAGGTCCGTTCTTATGACCTCAGTTGTTATACTAAAAAAGGTCATCAGTACATGCCTACACTCTCAACCTGGTATTTTTTCCGACTCGTGGTTTCTTATCTACGAAAACTTAACACCACGACCTCTTCTGAAAACTCTTAGGGAACCTGACGTTTCTCTAGTTGTTCAGTCAGGATTTCCTTTAGTTGGGACTGATAGGTAACTTTCCTGACTACGACTTCGTCTTCGAGGTTAGGAAACCGATGGACTACGCTTCTTGGCTAAGTGACCTTTTCTGGGACTACGACCCTTTCTAACTCCCGTCCTTCTGTTCCTCCACTGTTTCCTACTCTACCAACCTATCGTAGTGACTGAGTTACCTGTACTCAAACTCGTTTGAAACTCTCTATTACTACCTGTCCCTTCGAACCACACGACGTCAGGTACCCCACCGTTCCTCAACCTGTGTTGAATCGTTGACTTACTGTTTTTGGACAAATAAACTATCAATGTATAATGTTTCACTAGTGGTGTGTCTAATAGGTTGTGGAGGTAGTACAGTTTGTTAGCGGTAAAGAAAAAACACCACTCTTGTAAATTACAGATGAGAATCATTGAAAGTTCACATATTATTGTCATCATAATTGATATTAGTGGTATGATATATAATCTAAGGGTCTTGAATACAATATTGTCTTTCCAACATGCGAAACTGGTTATAGAGGTGTAAAAGGGGTCGAGAGTCGGGGACCATTGATGGTGAGATAAGAGATAAAGTCGAAATAATCTAAGGTGTATATTCACTGTAATATATTATAAACAGAAAGAAACACACTGAATAAAGTGAATCGTATTAATACGAGAGTTATAAGTGAAACAGTGTTTACCGTCCCAAAGACAAAAAGATAGAGTTTAGAAGAAATAGGTAAGTAGATAACTATCTGTGAATGTGACGAAGGTATAGAACCGGTAACACTTATTACGACGTTACTTGTACTCGAACATCTATAAATAAACTCTAGGAAAAAATTTAAAGGAAACCTATATATGGGGTTTCCCCTAACGATCTAGTGTGCACCAATATCAAAATTAAAAACTCCTGGGAAGTGTGAGAAAAGGTGTAACCGATATGGTCAAATATAAAAACCAATCTAGAAATCTTTACATCAATTACAGATTCCTACTTTGTAAAATTCTAAGAAATATGTCGGTGAATTAGTCATACAGTTGGAAACCGTTTATATAAAATATTTTCATTCTTCTTAATTATCATGTTGACTAACTTTGATCATTCTGAAGTAAGTGGTTATATTATTACATTGAGAAGATAAAATTTTACTCATAGGAAGAAGTCTATAATTTACTGGGTGAAGACTCCGAAGTATTTTAAAAACTGACAACATTTTTTTAAAAAAGGTGACAAAATACGAAACACTGTCATAAAAAGTCTCGGTGTCAATACTTTCCCCACTTCTTTTACCCGTTAAATTTTACAATTTCCTTATCTATATAAAATCATTCTCCTCTCACTCTTTCTTTCAGTTGCAATTACAAATGTACCTCCTCTCCAATAAAATATCTCTTACTTCCGTCGAGAAAAGAAAAAGGTGATCATATTTATAATTCACTATCTGTAAGTAAAATTTCATATCCCCATATAAACTGAATCTCTTTTACAACTGTCCTCTTATAATTCTTTCACCTAACATTTTAGAGGAAAATTTGTATAAAATTTTCTTATCCGTTACTACGTCAAACTAAACCCTTTTAAGAACGGGAAGTACGAGTAAGATTTAATATTGGTGTCTGTATTCGTATTTACCGTTGGGTGAGGTCATAAGAACGGACCTTTTAGGGTACCTACCTCCTTGGACCATCCGACGTCAGGTACCCCAACGTTTCTCAGTCTGTGCTGACTCGCTGAAGTGAAAAAGTGAAAGTAAAAGTGAAATACCCCATTCGATGAGAAACTTAATTAAGTTGTATGTGAATGTCCCGAAGTGTAACATGATCTGTGACCTTCCAGTTGAAGGTTAAGTGTCAAACGTACGTTTGTCTTATGTCTATCTATGAGTCTGTTTACTTTGCATTGTATTCACAATCGATCTTTTACCCTTCCTGGTCGGGTTTTAATACTGGAGGTAGAGGACCTAAGAAATTCACACGGTTCTGTGTTACAGTTCTCGAGACACATGTAATAAAACAAATATAAGTGTTGTTGGAGTACCTTATATATGATAGTAAATGGTCTGAAATAGTCATTTCTTTGATTCCAATCTCTTCTACTTTGTTGTACAGGTTCTAGTACGTCTGTCGTTTCACGTCTCTAACTAAAGTTTATGTCCAGAAACCGTCACCTCGACTTTAGGAATTTTGTGACCCGGTCCGTCAGATTTGGACTCTCCTCCGTCACGACCCACTCACCCTTAACTTCCCTGACTCCTTTCGCAGACCCTCCTCTACGATATTTTGACTTATAACCGATAAAGATAAAACATTTATTCAGGTAAACATAGTAATAAAAAATCTAAGGTGAATAGTCAAGTCAAGTCAGTGAGTCAACACAGACTGAGAAACACTGGGGTATCTGACGTTATACGGCCCGAAGGGACAGGTAGTAGTTGAGTACCGCGAATGAGTTTGAGTACAGGGAACTCAGTCACTACAGTAGGTTGGTAGGGTAGTAGACAACGGGGGAATAGGAGAACGGAAGGTATAAAGGGTCGTACTCCTTTACTCAGTAGTCAAGAAGTTTAGTCCACCGGTTTCATAACCTCGAAGTCGAAGTTGTAGTCCGGAAGGTTACTTATAAGTCCTGACTTAAGGAAAACCTAACTGATCAAACTAGAGGAACGTTAGGTTCCCTGAGAGTTCTCAGAAGAGGTTGTGGTGTCAAGTTTTCGTAGTTAAGAAACCGTGAGTCGAAAGAAATACCAGGTTGAGAGTATAGGTATGTATTGATGACCTTTTTAGTCTCGAAACTGATCTACCTGTAGAAACAACCGTTTCACTCCAGAGACGAAAAATTATACGACAGATTCAACCAGTGTCGAAAGGAAGGTTCCTCATTCGCAGAAAATTAAAGTACCGGCGTCAGTGGTATAGACGTCACTAAAACCTCGGGTTCTTTTATTTCAAACAATGACAAAGGAAACAAAAGAGTAGATAAACGGTACTTCACTACCCTGGTCTACGGTACTGGAAACAAAAACTTCAACTCAAAATCCGGTCAAAAAATTGAGTGGAGAAAGTGAAAGTAGTTCTCCGAAAAATCAAGAAAAAGTGAAAGACGGTATTCCTACCACAATAGACGCATAGACTCCAATAACTATAAAAAGGGACGTTAGAACTAAGGTCGAACACAAAGTAGGTCGGGTTGTAAAACGTACTACATGAGACATATATTCAATTTATTCGTGTCACTATCATATGTCGGAACCGTATGAGGAAAGGGTTAAACCTTGGTCAGACAACAAGGTACGGACCAAGATTGACAACGAAGAACTCTACGTATATCCAAAGAGTCCTTTGTCCATTCCACCAGACCATAAGGGTAGAGAACTTCTTAATAGGTGTCAAACATCACTAGGTGTGTCAGTTTCCGAAACCGTATGAATTATTTCGTCTTCATCTACAAAAAGACCTTGAGAGAACGAAAAAGTCACTAGATTATCTACAACCGTTAAGTCAGAGACCAAGGAGACGGAAAAAATTTTGGTGGAACTTGTAGACGTTCAACTGTCAAGTGCATAACGACTTCGGAACGAACCTCTTAAAACTCGTAATGAAATGATCGTACTCTCTACTCACGTTAACACGCCATCAAACTCATAAGAAACCGTAACGGAAAGAAACCCTTATCTTACTTTTGACTGGAAAAGGTCAGGACATCGGCGACGATTCAAAAGGTTTAAACGACCGTATAACTCACGTCGTGAAAGTGTCGTAGTAGAAAGTCCTAAACTTTCTCGAGTTGACCTTAAGGTAGTGGAGGTGATCGAAACAAGTATCACTACGAAAGATTCCGGGTGAACTGAAATGTAAGGTCCTACAGACCGAGATCTAATCACTAGTGTGGTAGTACTAATAGACCCAGCACTTCTAGAAAAAACATGTCAAGAGGACCCGTAAGAACGGTGGAGAATCATAGAAGACGAAGACAATCCAGGTATGGTAAAGACAGGAAATAGTTCGGGTAGAAACGTACTTTACAGGGAAACCACAGAGATTAAAAGAACTTCTCAAGAGATCAGAAAGGGTAAGTTAACAAAAGGAGATAAAGAAACGGAACCAGTGAATCCTTCCGAAAGAGTAGAGAGGAACAAGAAACCTTGAGACGTAAGTCTACCCATATGAGGTGTTTATTTACTATAGTATACTATAAACAGAAAGAGACTGACTGAGTGTCATCTTTTGTTTGTATCAATGGTTTTGCCTATGTCTCGTCCGTTCTCTCTATTTAATCCTCAAATCCTAATTTCCCTACCTCGGGTTCTTTTTGTTATGGGTCGACACCTACACTGACCACTATCTTCGTTCCAGGTTACGACATTTCTCGTTATAACGTATCCTTGGACCTTACAGTCCAGGTACTTAGTTCCGTTTAACCTTCACTAGTTTGTTGTCTACCGTTCTCATTTGCAGCTGTAAGATCCTTATTCACTTGATTTTACCTGACCTTACCCACTTAAATTGAGTCTACTGGTAATATAGATGATGACGTTCGTCCTTAGAGAGTCTTCTTTACCTCATCGGTAGTACCAGTTGTCTTCTCAGACTTTACGTCATGAACCTACGTTGGAGTTTTTCCTGTCTTACTAGAGACAAGCAGAGGTTCCGTTTGGTAAGTTATAGTGTCAATAGGTTCAGATACGGGGTTGGTCATTGCGACTTCTTCGACTTCAACTTGCCAAAATACTTCTGGATGTTCTGGAAATTCTTGATTGTGTGTTTTTTCTACAGTAAAAGTAATATCCCCTGACCTTACGTTTTCATCCTTCAGTTCTTTGTGGACCTCATTGTCCGTTTTAACCAGAACCTTACGGTTTACTTCGTCCCGTTTCTGATTATCTCAAAACGGTTCTCTTACGTGACCAGTATCTTTTGTGGGAGAAGGTTGTTGTGTTCTCTTCTGAGATGTGTACCTGTAGTGGTCTACCAGTTGTGGCTTTAGTCTAACTAATATAAGAAACGTCGGTTTCTACCTCTTCGAGATATGTCAGTTGTTTTTGTTCTGGTCCTCGACTGACACCGAGTCTAGTACTTGAGGTAAAATGGTTTAAGTCTGAGTTTAACTTCTTTCATCCCTTTTGACACTCTGGTAAGTCCATACTGAATTTAGTTTAGGGAATACTAATATGTCACCTTCACTCTTTATCTAAATTCCCGGATCTAGACTATCTATCTCACGGACTACTTGATACCTTACTCCAAGCACTGTAACATGTCCTCTGTCCCTAGTTCTGGTAGGGGTACCTTTTCTTTACGTTTTTTCGTTTTACCGACAGACCCCTCCGGAATGTTTATCGACACTTTTCTTCTCTCCACTTTTCGTTTGCTCTTTTCCTTTCTATTTTCGTAGACTTACGTCTCAAGGTCTCTTATCGTTCTTCTCTATTCTTTCGGAAGAAGTCGTTAGTTACGTTTCTTGATCTCCTTTTGTTGTCTTACCCTTTCTGATCTCTAGAGAAGTTCTTTTAATCTATGCTTCCCTTGTAAAGTACGTTTCTACCCGAGCTATTTCCTGTCTTTACCATACCTGGATTGTCTTCGTCTTCTATAATTCTTCTCCACTGTTCTTATGTGTCTTCTTGACATGTTTTTTCTAGAAGTGCTGGGTCTATTAGTACTACCACACTAGTGATTAGATCTCGGTCTGTAGGACCTTACATTTCAGTTCACCCGGAATCTTTCGTAGTGATACTTGTTTCGATCACCTCCACTACCTTAAGGTCAACTCGAGAAAGTTTAGGACTTTCTACTACGACACTTTCACGACGTGAGTTATACGGTCGTTCAAACCTTTTGAGTCGTCACCGGTGTCCTGACCTTTTCCCGTCAAAAGTAAAGTTAGGGTTTCTTTCCGTTACGGTTTCTTACGAGTTTGATGGTGTGTTAACGNTTACGAGGTTGATGGTGTGTTAACGTGAGTAGAGAGTACGATCATTTCATTACGAGTTTTAAGAGGTTCGGTTCGAAGTCGTTATACACTTGACACTTGAACGTCTACAAGTTCGACCAAAATCTTTTCCGTCTCCTTGGTCTTTAGTTTAACGGTTGTAGGCGACCTAGTAGTTTTTTCGTTCTCTCAAGGTCTTTTTGTAGATAAAGACGAAAGAACTGATACGGTTTCGGAAACTGACACACCTAGTGTTATTTGACACCTTTTGAGACTTTCTCTACCCTTATGGTCTGGGGGACTGGACGGAGAACTCTTTAGACATACATCCAGTCCTTCTTTGTCAATCTTGACCTGTACCTTGTTGTCTGACCAAGGTTGGTCCTTTTCCTCATGCAGTTCCGACATATAACAGTGGACGAATAAATTGAATATACGTCTCATGTAGTACTCTTTGCGACCTGACCTTCTTTGTGTTCGACCTTAGTTCTAACGGCCCTCTTTATAGTTATTGGAGTCTATACGTCTACTGTGGTGGGAATGCCGTCTTACACTTCTCCTTGATTTTTCGGAGAACTACGTTCAGTTTCTCCTCTGACTTTTTCAACCGAATTTCGAGTTGTAAGTCTTTTGCTTCTAGTACCGTAGGCCAGGGTAGTGAAGTACCCTTTATTTACCCCTTTGTCACCCTTGTTACAGTCTAAAGTAAAACCCCCCCGAGGTTTTAGTGACGTCTACCACTGACGTCGGTACTTTAATTTTCTACGAATGAGGAACCTTCTTTTCAATACTGGTTGGATCATATAAGTTTTCGTCTCTGTAATGAAACGGCTGATTCCAGGTAGATCAGTTCCGATCCAAAAAGGACACCAGTACATACCTACACTCTCAACGTGACACTTCTTCCGACTCACGACTTCTTAACTACGAAAACTTGACACCACAACCTCTTCTGGGAACTCTCAGGAAACCTGACGTTCCTCTAGGTTGGTCAGGTAAGACTTCCTCTAGTCGGGACCCTAAAGAAGCCTCCCTGACTACAACTTCGACTTTGAGGTCATGAAACCGGTGGAGTACACTTCTCAACTGAGTAACCTTTTCTGAGACTACGACCCTCCCTAACCCCCGTCCTCCTCTTCCCCTACTGTCTCCTACTCTACCGACCTACCGTAGTGCCTGAGCTACCTGCACTCAGAACTCACTTGAGACCCTCAACCACTACCTGTCCCTCCGGACCGCACGACGCTAAGTACCCCAGTGTTTCTCAGTCTGTACTGACTCACTAACTTGACTTGACTTGACTTGACTATATATGTGTGATGATGTATATTTTATCCATTTGTTGTTCCTGGATGACATATCGTGTCCCTTGACATGAGTTATAGAACAGTATTGGATATTACTTTTTTCTTAGACTTAGTGAAACGACATAAGAACTTCGATTGTATTGTAATTTAATGAATACACACGTACGATTTAGTGAAGACAGTACAGACTGAGAAACACTGGGATACCCGACATCGAACGGTCCGAGGAGACAGGTACTTTAAGAGGTCCGTTCTCATGACCTCACCCATCGTTACGAGAGGAGGTCCCGTACAAGGACTGGGTCCAGAGTACACAGAGGACGTAACCGTCCACCCAAGAAATGGTGGTCGTGGTGGACCCTTCGGGATAAAAGTAAAAAAAAATTACTTCAATACTTACTCATCCACAACCGGTTGAGTTATCACTACCATCACCTCCCCACCTTTCACTTCACTATCTCCCTACCCTCCACCTCTCCACCCACCGCCTCCCTACTTTCCGTCTTTCGACTCCTTCTTCTTACCCTCCACCTTCCAAACCTCCACCTCCACACCCACCACCTCTCCACACTCAACTTCCCTACTCTATCTCTTCTTCTGTTCGAACCGTCTCTTTCGTCGACACCTGTCTTACTTAGAGTCAGTGAACAATAAATTTCTAAGACAGTAAGATTTCAGGAGTGACTCAAAAGACCACGACTTTCGTCCCAAAAGTTACTCTTCACGGGTTCCATACTGTTCCATATTCTTCAACAGTGACAGAAGGAATCAGGTTCATGTTATCGTAGATGTAAAACCAAAAAGACGGACAGAAACCATTCCGGTGTACGGTGAGGGGGAAAAAGGGAGGTCGGAGATCGACGGAACATTGATGGTAAAATCAAGAAAGAGTAAACAATACTTCCCTACACCAGAGGAAGGAAATCACTTGTGAGGAAGGGGACAGGATAACACGTCGTCAAGTTCGTGTCGGAGTACTATAGAGTACATGGGATAACATTAACTGAGAACAACTTTAGGACTTTATTTAATGGGAATAAGACCCTAAACTATAATGAGGTACCAGACTGTCGCAGATACTGGTACGAAGGGGAGAGTTTGTAAACGTTAAGGAAAGTAAATCTTCCCTCTCCCTCGTCATTTTAAGTATTATAAAAAGAAGAAAGTCCTAAAAACTACAAGGTCAAGAAGAAGTTAATTATGAATAGTGACACCGTGGAGTACGTGGGAGATGCGATTAAGAGAAAGTATGTAGAGGGACAGACTACAGTATGTAGTCATGTTTGTTTATTTATACCTCGCTAAACCAAACAAACAAACAAAAAAAAAAAAAAAGGACCAAAAACGAAGAAGAGTCTTTCTATTTAAAATAAATAAAAAAGATTGACCATGCATCTATGTGTGAAACACAGAGTGCATTAAAACAAAGAATTGATAACCTCGAACTAATTCTAGGGTTTACCTGAGAAGAGAAAGACTTGACTTGCGTATTCGTTGACACACTCTCTCCAGTTCAGTATGGTCACCGGAGTGTCCTCCACTAAATCTTGAATCGAAATGTAGACTCGGTAATGACTGGAGATTATGAATCAGGGACTCACTCTTTTAATCTGGGACTCTCAGGTTTCGTCTCGACCTCTTAGTGTCCGAAAAGGGTCCGGTAGGGGTGTCCCAGTCTCTGACCGGACTCAACGAGTAGGGAGATCCCTTTTACTCAGTCTCGTCGGTCTCGACCCTGACTGTGCAAGTTCCTTCAAAGAGGTGTATCTTTGTCCTCTGGTCTCTTTTTTCCTCTGAGAAGGTACAACCTTTTCTTTGGACTAAATTGAAACAAAGGAAACTACTACAATTGATAACAAGGGAAGTATAATCGGAAAACACAAAGTAAAGTATATCTCTTAACAGAAAATGTTATATCCATTAGGAGTTTATATAACTAAATCTTGAAAAAGACGGAGTATAAAAAGTTTAACCCCGGGAAAGTGAGAAGGAAATTTTCATACGATAACAAGATAAGCTCGACGATAGGTCAATTTTATTAACTATAAAAATATTGTACCCGAAATCATTACGAGTAAATGTTTCACGTAAAAGGACTTAACTAAAATAGTCACTGAAAAGAAGGTTTTATTAAAGGAAAATCCTTCTATAGTCTTGTCGTGTGTATTGACAGGGGTTTAGTATAAACCTTATTCTACTGAACCCTTGTACTTAGTTTTTTCCATATATGGGTCGTGTCGAACCGATGACTATCGTTCGTTTTCTTATACATCAAATTTCTAAAGTTCTGTGTCCTGTATTTAAAGGAGACACACCAAGTTGACGGAGTGGATTTAAAAGTAATCCGACTAAGTAAGTAAGGGGTCGTCGCAATAAACTACACTAAAAAGGGATTGCCGTAGGTACCACATTTTAACAGAAAATGGCCGAAAATAGTGTCATCCTAAGTCCCACGAGTAAAACCTTTCCGACGTCCAGAGTTATCTACCATCTCTTAAGTCATTTTACGTGTGTCTCTCTCAAATTCTTAACAAAAATACTGAACTTTAGGTATAACGAATATAACTTTACTAAAAGACGTCTCTCATTTTTAGGACGGCCGTTAATCTCCTAACACACTGTAAGTTCAGACGGGTCTCATTCGTCGGTTCGTCTCGTGAGAGACGAGATGTCTAAACGTAACAAGACGATTGAAAGGATACGGTTTTTGTGAGTCAACGAGGGAAAGTGGTCGGAGATTCCAGTATTCTGTCTGTCAAGAAAGAACTAATGAGTTTGTTTATGTACAGACTAAGTCTCCCCCCTTTTCTCTCAACGGTTGTCAGTTACGAATCCTTCCCGTTCCGACGAAAGCGAAAAATTCGGTTGGACTACTTAGTGGTGTAGGTACTGATTAACACCATAATTTTACATGGGTCATTATATCGGACAAAAAATCTCTCCTTTTATGCTTATCTCTGTGTTTATTTATACCCTATTTTGATCTGTGAAAAAAGTACTTATATATGTATCGGGTTATTGGTGTTAACGGAACTGTTTATAGACGTGTATTTGAAAGTTAATTCAGTATCTTTTACACCTTAATCGTAACGACGAGAGTTGGACCGAAAGGAATGTTTTCAGTTGAAGTACTCGAGTTTTTTTATAAAAGGTTTATAAGATTTAAAGTATTCCAATTCGTACCCGTCACTGAAGTTATTTAATACTACGACTTTTAAAAACAAAATACCTTTAATATTTTTGTTTGACTAAAAGTGTATATATGTCTATATTTATTATAGGTATATTTTTATTATATGTCTACATTATACATTATTAAATATATTATGTGTACATACTTTTACACACGTGTATATATATACTTAATACATATAGTATATGTACGTATATATATACATTCGGAATACAAAAGAAACGTATCCATCGATGTTATACCTTAAAAAATTTTTACTATACCAAAAACAGAAGTTAATATATCAGACAACCTCTCTTTTATGTATTTATCTTAAGATTATATCATTCTTTTCTAGTCATTGTCAAGACATGATCAATGACTTTCTTTCACTTCAGCGAGTCAGCACAGGCTGAGAAACGCTGGGGTACCTGATATCGGATGGTCCGAGGAGACAGGTACCCTAAAAGGTCCGTTGTCATCACCTCACCTATTCCTTTAGAATTACCTCCCTTCATGTAGTTCTTTTCAAAACCCTTTCCCTCTTCATTTCATTCGACTAGAATTTCCTAAAACCCGTCAATTAGAATATTTCCACCTCCCTCCCACTCTGTCCGTCACTCACTTCCCTTAAAGTCCATCCCCTCTGTCGTATTTGGTTTTTCCGTTGATCCTTTCTTTGACGTACTCTACATATTTTTGTTTTTATGAATCTGAGTTCCTCTCGTTCTCCGTGTTTGATTCCAGACACTCAGTGCAGACCGGATGGAGGATAAGGATATACCGGATACTAGATTCTTACAAAAAACGTAAAAAATTCACCAAAATTTTTTTGTTTTTATAATGGAATATAAAAACATAATTTTAATATGTTTTAAGTTTAAAGTAACAAGTATTTATTTCAAAATAACCTTGTCTTTACATAAGTAAGTAAATCTATAACGGATACCGACAAGAGGACGATGTTATCAGTCCTGTTCCTGACTTACACCATAAGGGGAACGTAACGTCACAACAGACGACGACGACGACGATTCAGTGTAGTTAGCACAGACTGAGACACGCTGGTGTATCTGACGTCGGGTGGTCCGAGAGTAGAGACCCTAAGAGGTCCGTTCTTGTGACCTCACTCAACGGTAAAGGAAGAGGTTACGTACTTTCACTTTTACTTCAACGAGTCAGTACAGACTGAGAAGTGCTGGGGTACCTGACGTCGGGTGGTCCGAGGAGGTAGGTACCCTAAAGGGTTCTTTCTCATGACCTCACCCAACGGTAACGGAAGAGGCGTCACAACAGAGTCAAGTCAAGTCAAGTCAGCGAGTCAGTACAGGCTGAGAAACGCTGCAGTACTTAGCGTCGTGCGGTCCGGAGGGACAGGTAGTGGTTGAGGGTCTCAAGTGAGTCTGAGTGCAGGTAACTCAGGTACTACGGTAGGTCGGTAGAGTAGGAGACAGTAGGGGAAGAGGAGGACGGGGGTTAGGGAGGGTCGTAGTCTCAGAAAAGGTCACTCAGTTGAGAAGTGTACTCCACCGGTTTCATGACCTCAAAGTCGAAATCGTAGTAAGGAAGGTTTCTTTAGGGTCCCAACTAGAGGAAATCTTACCTGACCAACCTAGAGGAACGTCAGGTTCCCTGAGAGTTCTCAGAAGAGGTTGTGGTGTCAAGTTTTCGTAGTTAAGAAGCCGCGAGTCGGAAGAAGTGTCAGGTTGAGAGTGTAGGTACGTACTGGTGACCTTTTTGGTATCGGAACTGATCTACCTGGAATCAGCCGTTTCATTACAGAGACGAAAACTCATATGATAGATCTAACCAGGATTGAAAAGAAGGTTCCTCATTCGCAGAAAATTAAAGTACCGACGTCAGTGGTAGACGTCACTAAAACCTCCGGTCTTTTTATTTCAGACTGTGACAAAGGTGACGAAGGGGTAGATAAAGGGTACTTCACTACCCTGGCCTACGGTACTAGAAGCAAAAGACTTACAACTCGAAATTCGGTTGAAAAAGTGAGAGGAGAAACTGAAAGTTGTTCTCCGAAAAATCAGGGAGAAGTGTAAGACGAGATTCCCACCACAGGAGACGTATAGATTCCAATAACTATAAAGAGGACCGTTAGAACTAAGGTCAAACACAAAGAAGGTCGGGTCGTAAAGAGTACTACATGAGACGTATATTCAATTTATTCGTCCCACTGTTATATGTCGAAACTGCATGAGGAAAAGGATAAACCTTGGTCAGACAACAAGGTACAGGTCAAGATTGACAACGAAGGACTGGATGTATGTCTAAAGAGTTCTCCGTCCAGTCCCCCAGACCATAAGGGTAGAGAAAGTCTCGAAAGGTGTCAAATAACACTAGGTGTGTCCGTTTCCGAAACCGTATCAGTTCTTTCGTCTTTATCTACAAAAAGACCTTGAGAGAACGAAAAAACTACTAGGTCGTCTACAACCGTTAAACTA